>ML780056.1:295577-321091 GCA_009831015.1 Picea engelmannii
AACCCTGATCCATGAAGTTGTGATTTTCTTTAATTAAGCATGGATTAATTAAAAGGATTAATTCAAATCACTTTTAATCAATTAACTTGCACCATCGCGTTTCGGGTTTTTAAGGTTCAGTGTCTAGGAGTGAAAACAGTCGATGTGGCGAACGCTGAAAAGGGGATTATCAACTAAGTGCACCAAATTGAAAGAACTAAACCAGATTAATTAGTGCATTAAACAAAATTTAACACACGCGGTTTAGAGATGGAGTCTTGAATGATCCTACATTTTTCAATGTTACAAATCGTCAAGCATTTATGGCATTTATTTGAATTGCAGTGAGGTGACAGATAGTATGATCTCGTTTTTACTTCTAAATATTTCTATTAAGAGATTTGACCATTTTGTTGGCAAGGATACCCATGGGCTTAAATGACCAATATAGAGAGTTTTTCCTTCATTATTTCAGTTTTCATTCCTATTTGCGTGCAGAGCCATTTCACCAGGATAACTGTTGTTTGTGTTTTTAAATTTTGTCAACAGGAGGTCCAGTTGCAGGTTTCTCTATCATGGCTCCACAAAAAGAACCCAAGGAAACTACTGAGAGTTCAGGTTAGGGTTCAGACGTTGTTTCCGATACCTTGCCCCGAAGTATTAATTCTGTTAAGACATGGTCATACATTTCCAACATTCTGCAATCCGAGTTAGTAAATTGTTCGGATGATTCTAGCGACAACGAGAAGGATGACATATCAACCAAATACAAAATTGTTGCTGAAGCAAAGATGCACAAAATAGCTGCGAGGCCCCAGCTTATTGCCTATTTTTATATGATCAGGTGGGCACTGGACCTTGTGGACATCTCGAATAGGACGATTATCAGCAAAAAAAAGGTAACGATTGGGACTTTTAGGCCAGAACAATTGCGGGCAATGTATAAATTGTCATCCACACTGAACCTTACTCACAATGCCAAATTTATAGAAGTTTTCAAGAAAAAGGAGTGCGAGCAGTATGAAAAAAACTTATCTGATCTGATCAAAGATTGGGTCTCACACCCCACGAAATTCAAGGCTGATACTCACAAGATCTATTCAATCTCTTCCTTGGAGCCACAATTCAAGTACATAGCGATGATCGCCTACAGGTTGTATGGGAATGAGGACACTACCCATTTTCTCCTCCCATGGGTACCTCTCATTCATACAGTTGCTGAGGGTTTCTCCTTCAACTGGACTAAATTGTTGTCTGACAGTTTGACCAGTTGAATTACCGAATATCGAGCATAGAGGGAAAGTAAGAAAGCAACTTCGCTCTTTATGTCTGCTTACATCATGGATGCCATCTTCTTCATGACACCCTTCCCACTAATAAACTATATTTGGGCTCCATCTAATACAGAGCCTATTCATGTCTACCACTCGAAGTTTTGGGAGGATAAAGCCAAAGAATTCATCTACGAGATCTTCAACTAGGTAATGGTGCCATTGCATGTCACCATATTCATCCAACTGCCTCCCAGGATTTTGGATAGCGTCACGACCAACCTGAGTAGCATGGAAGATTGGTATATAGAGGCAAAATTTTCATATATCAGGGTTTTCGGCACCTCTATTCCTCCATATTCTCTACCGCTATTCTTTCCAGATAAGATATTGTGTCGCGAGATCGCCAGGAAAATTGTGCTTAGTGAAATAAGAAGAGAGATCAAAGGAGTATCAAAAAGGTATGGCCACCCTTCCCCATTCATATTGGTGCATATTCCTTGTTATATTTTGGCCATGCCAAAGCTGAGGCTACATCTTTAGAAGAAATGAAACTGGTGGATATTGAGTTCAAGAAGCACGACCCTAGTAAGGTTGTGAGAAATCACTTGGAGAGTTGTGGCCTGAAGAGATATGAACATGAGGATTCCCCTCATGATGAAATATTCTAGGGTTCAAGGTCCTACTTTGAAGTCCTAATTCGGATTCAAGCCCTGCCACCTAGAGATATGGCTGATTTCTTTAAATTCCAAGAGCATCGTTGAAGTTTTCTCCCCCAAATTTTACAGGGTGAAACCCCAAAGCTTTCGGTTACACAGCAGATGGAAGCCAAAGGTTCAGAGGACTCAATTCCTAACAAGGATATGAACTAAGAGAAAATAGGGGAGGCTGGAACCTCAGAGCGATGAGCCGAAATCCCCTACCAACAGGAAGGAAACCCCGAAAAGGGTATGCCGAGAAAGCAGGTCCAAGGTTAAGAAGAGATACCCTCGCAAGGGTCAGGAAACTCACTATCGCTCATGTCAAATAAGTCAGCCACAAATGTTACCCCAAAACAACCATCCAAGGAAATCGCTAGTCTGATTGCTATTATCAAACCCTTACAGTTCACAAAAGGGAATCTTGATGCAGGGTGGATTTTCAATGAAGAACTGATGCCCATTTATGTAGAGGAGTTTCCTCCTAACGAATTTTTATTTGATAAAAAAAGGAAGACCATGGTGAGGCAAGAATTATATCAAATAGAGGGTGTAGTGGCTAAAAACTCTAAAATCATGACAAATGGAAAGGTCATAAAAGAGGAAGAATTCATAGACGAGATAGCAGTAACACTAGGGGCTTATGATACAACCAATCAGTACTCAGTTGGAAATTTGAAGGCCCGGTTGAAATGAAAGAACCTCTTGATCAGTAATTTGGAAGCTAAAGTGGCTACTACTGAAGAAAATGCTAGGGATGAGGTGAGAAAAATCCTCAAGAAAGACCGAATAGTCGATCGAGAAACTTAGATCCGACCTTGAGCAGGTGTGCCAGTCGGCACAAATTATCCAAACGCATGTAAGCCAGCAAGGGAAACAAATTATAGAGTTACAATCAAAATTGGATGTTTCCAAGAATCAGGTTTTAGACATAAAAATGTTCAGATCCCAAGCTGTCGAAATACGACAGAAGGTATTAACGGCTCAAAAAGACTTTATTGTAAAAGTGGGAACCATTGAAAACCACTTTCAGACGATAGATCAAGTGTTAGAAAATATTTGTTTGAGAGAAAGAGAAGCTGGGGCAGCTCAGGTTGCTTTCCAAGATGTTTTTATAGCTACGATGAAGATAGAGATGGTCAACAACTGCAAATTATCCATCGCAGAACAAACTAGAGGGAATATCTTGTTGAAGGTCTGGGAGCAGAATATATCCAAAAGAAGGGGAAGAGATAATGAGGTGATGAATTCTTGTGAGGAAAAGTTCACCTTGATAAATAAAAGTTTGTTAGACCTTGATAAGGAAGGCAGTGTTGGGACGTTGGGATAAATCAATATAGCTAAACACTTGTTGGACATCAAAGAAAACTTGGAGAAAGAGAAAGTGAAGATATCCTAGATAGGCCAGGTTGATATGGTCCAAGTGGACAAATGGCTAGTAAAACCAAGTTTACAATTATGCTCTATCATCACGGAAGACTGACAAGTAGGGAAAAGGTTTCCACAGTTGGCGAAGATTTGTTACACCTTTGAGGCATGCAACCAAGTAGAGTCTTCCTAGTTGATAGCCCAGTTGGTGGAAAGGTGTGTCATTTGCATCGAGCAGGCGAAGGGGCAAGTTTTCAGTGCTAAATAATGACAAATGTCAACACGTTCTATTTATGAAGCTAGAAAAGCAGAGAAAGGAAGGTGCTCTACCCTTACGAGGGAAGACAAAAGATGAAGAGATGAAACACTCCATTTTTTCATTTGTAATTGACAAGTTTCCAGAACGATCGGAATTCTAAATGATTAGAACTTTTTTTAAATATACATTTAGGAGGAGATAGAAGGGGATTTTTTTTGGTGGTAGATTGTAATAGAGAAACTTCTTTTTAGCCAAGATTAATACAAAGCGAATTGAAGACTCCATATTCCGTCAAGATTGAGTTATGTGTTTTCCTCTGTTATTTCATGCTTTATGTCATTTTTTACATATACATCTTTGATGAATGTTTTAGCTGCAATTTAGTATAACTTCTACTGTGGTGATCAAGTTCTAGTTATCTAGTTATTTATAGCTTTTCTTCTGTATTGGCTACTAGCAAGTACAAGACTTGTGAATTACTTAGATCTCTACATTATATGCTTTCATCAAGGTATTTTTTTATTTCTTTCTTCTTCTACAGTGTGGGATTCCTCTTAAATTGATGCACCACATTGTTGACATCTCTATGTTTTCACACTCAGTTTCAAGATTTTAACTCGGTTACGAAAAATGACCTTTGATTTTGTTAAACCCTTCGATTGGCTTCACTGAATTTTTCTCGTATAATCTAAAATTGAAATAAGCACTTTAAAACATCAACCCTCTTTTAAATCCCTGTTCTCCCCATGACTGTACCTATTGTAAGATAGCCCAACATCGAACCCGGCCTATCGGATCAAACTAACATCGCTTTGAATCTTTTTTTTACCATACTTAAGACTGCCATCACCCGAATAGAGCTCGAACGTTCATGGGCCGCCATCAAATGAGATATCAACATTCAAGAATATTTGGAAGCTAGACAAAGACAACTCAGAGATCGGCCATAGCTTCATCCCCTGAAATGTTTCCTTCCCCTTTTTTCATTCACTCACTTTAGATGCTTAGACTCTACACTTTATATCCTTAATTGTAGACTCAAGAACAACAGGGGGTCTGACATGATGGTTAAAGGATGCGTTTGGAACAACGCTTGATCTAGTTTTGTTCAGATCAATGGTCAGCAAGAGATCCTAGACCCCCCCCAACCTTTCTACCTTTAACAGCGGGGGGATCTAGAATGAAGCAGTGTCCAGGTGGACCCCATCATTACGTGGCATCATCTCATTTCATCTTACCTCCCCACTCCAAACATTTACCGCTTACCATTTTTCCAACTCACCACCTTCATCTAGAGATGTCACACCCCAAAACCACCCCTTGCAAGTCTCATTTCATGACCCCGTCAGCATGTCCCCTCCAGCTAACCGTTACGAGTCATATATTTTTCATTTATTTCCCAATCACCATTCTGCATGTCGACCGGGTACACATGTTATATGTCCTTCACCTTTCCCCCTCATGCTCTAAAGGAACCATTGGCCATTTATTACTGGCCACATACCCGTTGTTCACCTGACCTGTTCTTTTTTCTCCCAACGAATACCCGTTCACTAAATTCCAACCCCATTTTGGTCATTCTCATTCCACTCACACTCCCTACATATCAGAGACTCATTTTCCTTCGCCTCTGAAACATCACATCTAGACATAGTTTTCACCTACTAATGTGTGTTTAGGGTGTAGGTACTAGTGGAAATCAATGACGCCCAAAAGTAAAAATTCAAATGTGGAGGAAAATCCATTTCTCCCACCTCTTGTCGATCTCCACCAGATCCCATTAGCAGACAAAGACTATTTAATATAAGAAACCAGGTTTGAATTCGACTTTGCTGAGCTACATTCATGGTTTAAAGACACGTTCATCGATCAGAGCGATGAAATTGGGCTCTAGGAGTCAAGTTTCCCTCTGTATCTTTTTCCCCAAGTCCATCATTTTCCCAAATTATCCCTCAAATACCAAGCGCACTACCTCCCTGATCAGAGATCCATAGTATCTTCGTCTGGAGAAAATGTTTTCCTTATTACACCTGAGGCCATTGATCAAATGATGCAAGTACCCAGAGCCGAAACCCGTTCTCCCCTCACCATTGAAATTCTGATAGAAATGTATCAGAACCTGTCTTTTCCCCAAACAACACAAATCTTTGGGCTTTTACTCCCACAAGATGCCCAATTTCCTAAGAAGAATCCTCCTTATCATTCCTCCATATTTTCCAAAAAGGGAAACTAGATTATCTCAACATTGTGTTGTTTTCTCGGTCACTTCTCAGACGAATGGGTGAATGAACCTATCCTAGGTTTCCTGTCCATTTTCTCTGCTGAAGAGAAAGTTTCCACCTAGTTTGATTACAGTGTTTTTTTGGCCAAAAACCTACATGTGCAACTGGAAAATTTCCCTACAGAAGGCATTTCCATTATACTTCAATACTGGCCTACATGTTTATGTTCTATCAAAGTAGACAAATTTTCCTTTCTCATGCAGAAAATGGACAAGGATGGAAAACCGCAAGCAGTAAATTCATGGACGTCGTTGCTCAGAAGAAACTCCACCAAGTTCAGTTTCAAACAGTTCATCGAGTTGTTTTATTACCCAAGGGTAAGCATGTGCAGTGGAAGACCAAAACCGAGGATAAATGAGGATATCCAAAGAGTTATGCACCTTTCGGATATCACAAAGACCGGGGACTGGTTCCTATATTAGAATCACACAAAGATCAGAGTGTATGGGTGTGAAATAGCCCCATACAAATTGATCAAGTATGTGCCTGTTCGAATATTCACACTAGATTATATTCATCAGATGATAAACTCAGAGGACATTCATTTTGTGTCTCTGAAGAGAAAACAACAGATGAGGATTAAAGGGAAAATAGGATCGTTTATCTACAACAGTCGAGGTGTTGGGGAAGAGGCAGATAAACTATTAAAGGAAATGAAATTCAGCACTAGTTTCATTTTGCGTTATGATCCAAGTGGGATCATTTCATAGATGAGATCCAAAAAAAAAAATTCACCTTATGCTCACCCCCTCAAACCAGAAATTGAAAAGTATGTGAACTAGACAGAGTGGGAAGAAAATACTCTGGTAGATACTGAACAACAAGAATCTACTTCAGTCTCTATTACATAGACTACCACTCCATAGGTACCAAAGGAAAAAAGTCCAAGAAAGGATTCCTATCCTTCAGTCAATGAGGTATCAGCAGAAGATTTTCAGGTATACAACAAAAGACCCAAAACCACTCATGCTACTCACATGTCTAGTGAGGAAGAGCCCTACTCTGCCAAAGTGATTGAGGGAAAACATCAGGTGGTGTCCAATTATTGTTCAAAGAAGTAGACATATATAGCTGTGACCACCCAAACTCCACAAGAATCTATACCTCTGAACATTTTTGAAAAATATGACATGATTAAAAGGAAGAACTAGATGTTGACAAACAACACCTACACTCAATTCTGGAAGAAAACCTCCACAACACAACACAGACTCTTGTTAGCTTTTGACACGGAGAAAGGAAGAATGCATATGGAATTTCTGCAAGAACAGATGCCTCAACCCAAAGATATCACTAACTACAAAAGGTCAACTATTGTTTTTTACACCAAACAAGTCCATCCTGCTGACCAGATGGATTTTCACAGACAGAATGGAGAAATGGTTTTCTCCACATTGGCACATGCTTCCTCTATGGGAAAGAAATTACAGGTATCTCTAAACAATGTTCAGACCTAATTGAAGCTGGAAATATATCCTCTTTTGCAAAGGATAATAGAATAGAATCCTTAGAGGAGTTGGTGCTCAAGATTGGGTATGATCCCTCAAATGTAAAAGCAACAAAGGAGATGTTAAATAAAAATAATGCTGACATTGCATCTCTAAGAAAGAAGTTGAAATTACCACCAATAGAGGATTCACAATCTATAGAAATAGCGAAGACAGAAGACGAGAAAGAGGAATTGTTGAAGCTAATCATGCAGCAGAATGCACATATAAAGGAAATGGAGGTAGAATTGGAAAGGTTATTGAAAGAGAAGGAACAATCAACCCTTATGGAATTCATTCCATTGAGTGTAGTTCCCCTTGTGGAAGTCAGTACAACAGTTGTGCCAAAAACCACTACAACAAAAATTCCATCAGCAACTCCATTGACAACACTGGAAAAAATTGTGGAGCTAGAAAAATCCATGGAGGAGATGACTCTGCAAGGAACATAGATCAATAGGATGAAAATGGAGGTTGAAAGTCTCCAGGAACTCAAGTGTTCTTTCCAAACAAGATACAACATTGAGAGACAAGTATCATAGAATCTCAAGCAGGAAACACAGGAGCTTCAAAAACAAACAGTGGCAAGTAAGACATTAGCAAAGGCTAAGGAAAATATCTGGACAGATGTCTCCAAATCCATAAATGAAATTTTGCCCATGGTGCAAATCATGTTCGATCAACATGATCTAGTGTTGAAGAGAAGGCAGGCCATTGACAAGATAAGAGGAGAGATGGGTGAAATTCCCTTGGCAGCTAACGAGATAATCAAGTTTCTGAATTCAAAAACTAAGGAAGAGCTTGAAAACCTGAAAGTTGAAGACAGAGCAGAGACTATCCTCGAAGTCAAAAGAGTGTTGACCAAAAGAGGAATAATTTTCCAGTTGGAGGAGAAATATCAGAACATGGACATTGGAGTTCAGAGATTTTTTAACAAGCTTGAGGCCTTACAGAAAAAGGGCCTTCCTAGTTTATTTTTCCTAAATGATAAATTGATGACCTTATCCAATTATAAGAAAAATATTTCCACCGTTGCCAAAGATAGTTTCAAGTTCTCAGGGATATAGGGTAGCATCGACAAAGATTTCTTGGAGACTTTGCAGCTTGACCCAAACATACAACAAGAAATCAAGTACATTTTCCTCACCAAGACGACTTTTGCTAAGTATATCGAGATTGATGAAATCTACCACCGGCTATTGAAAGTTGCCATCCCCGGTAAACAAAGATGGGAAGATCTGTGCGAATTGATTGAGTAAATATAAAGGTGTCGTCCAAGTCAACATTCAACACAGTCAAAGTCATATGAATAACTCACCAATAGTCTTCCTCAAAATAAGCATGAGAGATTCGACACATCATCATCAGTTCCTATATTTTTGTATCTTGTTATCTAGTTAGTTAAAATTAGCATCTTCCATGTCCTGATCATTGATGACAGGGTCGCTTGTAATTTTGATTATAAATACTTCAAACTTTGAAGTACTGAGGGTTGATATTTATGCACGAGCAAGCTGTAATCGATGCAATTTTTATCAAGAGGATTTTCCAGTAATACAAAGAGATGTTTCACATGATTCCTTCGTGTTAGTTGTTGGTGAAGTTTCCTCTGTCTTTGTAAAAAGTTTTTTTTCTCAGTTATCATGTTGTTTTTGTAATATAATCTTTAAAAGAAGTTAAAGTTGTAGAATTTACCATCGCGTAGTTTGTTCCTAATGTTTTACAGATTTAAATGTTTTCCTTCTAATGTTATAATAAATAAATTCTTAATTTCTTTTTTCTTTTAACTGATATCTCACCTTTTCAACAATCCATCATTTTATTTCTAAAGAATCCAACAGTTGCACTACCTTGCCCTGTAAAACAAATATTCTAAAAAACTGTCCTTTGATCTCCATTTTTATAAAACAGACCCCATATCCTAATGGAAGCGTAAGTGTCATTCAACCATTTTATTAAAAAATACAAACAACTCGGTACTATTCTTTTTAACTAGCCTAAGATCTGAAAATCCCAAACAAATCTAAATCTTACAGAGAGATTCCTCTCTGAAACTGGCAAGGCTAGATCCCAGTTTCAAAGTGGTTGGTTAAGGTTACCTCTTGTAAATTTCTTCTTCCCATTTACAGCCTCTGGGAATTTACAGAGTGCTAACACTCAGCATTATACTTTAGTTCGAACTTAGAACTAGACTTGAGACTGAAATGCTTTAGTTCGAACTTAGAACTAGACTTAAGACTTTAGTTGCAACTCAACATTACACTTTAGTTTTAAATTAGAACTAGACTCAAGACTTTAGTTGCAACTCAACATTACACTTTAGTTCTAAAATAGAACTAGACTCAAGACTTTAGTTGCAACTCAACATTACACTTTATTTCTAACATATAAATAGACTCAACACTTTAGTTACAACTCTTGACAAGGCAATTCAAAATTCTCTTCATAGTGGATAATGTTTCCATGTGCCAACTCACTAGATCAATACAATTACATCATTTGCAATATTAGGAATATTTTTTGTTTCTAGCTCAAAGGAATTTTATATTCAACCTAACATTTGCTAGATGCCTTAAATTTTTCTCATGGATCACAAGGTTTGACTAGGATCACAGAGGTTGTATGTTCCCCCTGACTTTTGCACTAGTTTTTCTATGCTCACAGAGGTTGTACATTCCCCCTGAATTTTGCACTAGATTGTCTATGCTCACATAGGTTGTACATTCCCCCTGAATTTTTCCTTAGACTCACATAACATCTCGTTCATCCTGACTTTTGGTTTGACTCACAGAGGTTGTACGTTCCCCCTGGATTTTTTCAATACCTCACAAGACTGGTTGATTCTCAAAATCTCACTGGCTAGCCTCAGGGTGGCCCATATGGCCTCTCATTGGAGAATGACTATTGATGCTACCAAATTTAACACTCCCTCTCAGTGAGGGAGTCATTCTCAGCCACACCAAGCATGCCTCTCAACTGCACAAACTTTCTCAAGGTCAGAGGCTTGGTCAGGATATTAGCTATCTTCTCGCTTGCGGCTATGTACTGTAACTTTATAGTGTTTCTCTGGACCAAGTCTCAGATGTAGTGGTACCTCATGTCAATATGTTTTGAACTGTCATGAAACACTGGGTTCTCTGTTAATTTTATGCAACTTTCATTATCAGAGTGAACCACTGTCATCTCAATCTTGTCACCAAACAACCAAGAAACCAATTTTTTGAGCCATACTGCTTCCTTGCTAGAATCACTTGTTGCAATGTACTCAACCTTTGTTGTATTGCATGCAATGGATCCCTTCTTTCATCTTGACCAAGAGATCATAGTAGATCCTAAACTGAAGCAGTATCCGAAAGTACTCTTTTGATCCACTGGGCTTCCTTCCCAATCATCATCTGCATACCCATGCAGAAATAAACCACCATTGGATGTATATCTCAGGCCATAAGTAGTGGTCCCTCTGAGATATCTCAATATGTGCTTTGCTGCCACCCAATGTCTCTATCTCGGTTCAGTCATGAACTGACTCATTACAATCACTGCATAGCATATATCTAGCCTACTGTGGATCATGTACATCAATGATCCAATCAACTGCCTATACATGGTGGGATCCACCAAATCTGAACCTGTATCAGAATCATGCAGCTTTTTTAGGTTCGTAACCATCGGAGTAGACATGGATTTTCAATCCATCATACCAAACCTCTTTAGTACATCCACTGTGTATTTTCCTTGTGCCAGAAATATCTCGCCATGTCTTTGCCACACTTCCAATCCTAGGAAGTAATGCATCAAGCCTAAGTCTTTCATCTCGAATTATGAGGTTAGATCCATCTTACACCAGGATATTATCCCTTCATCTCCTGTTAGAAATAGATCATCAACATACAATATTATTATAACAGGTGGTTACCTCTTACCTTGAAGTATAGATTTGCATTAGCATCACTTTTTTGAAATCTTGGGATTTTAAGAAAGCCATCAATCTTGTCATACCAAACTATGGGAGCCTGCTTAAGACCATACAAGGAATTCCTTAGCTTGCATACCTGGGTGCCTTTTTTATGTAGTATAAAACCATTTGGTTGTTCCACAAAGACCTCTTTTTCAATATTTCCATTCAAGAATGTTGTTTTTACATCCATCTGATGTAGCTTCCAACCAAGTATGGAAGCTAAAGAAATAATAAATCGAATGGAGGTATACCTGGATACATGAGAAAAAGTATCTTCATAGTCGATTCCTTCTTTATGAGTGAAGCCTCTAGCTACAAATCTTGCTTTTAACTTTTCCACACTTCCATCAGCTGCAAGTTTGATCTTATAGATCCATTTGGAAGAAACCATTGATTTGTCTTTTGGCCTTGGCACAATGTCCAAAATATTGTTCTTTATAATAGACCTGTATTCCTCAAGCATGGAATCCTTACATACTTGTAATTTATTATCTTATTCAAATGAAGAAGGTTAGACATCACTAATTTTGCTCATCAGTGCAACATAGCCTCCAAACTTATGAGGCGTCTTCCTTTCCATGAAAGTTCCTTTGGGAGCAACTATCCTTTCTTCTTCCCACACTATTTCTTTAAGACACCCTGGCTTCCTTTTGGTTGGAGGTTCTTCAAGATTCCTTTCTAAGAATTCAACAGGTTCTAGGGGATCATTACTTGGCCCTTCACAAAGTTCCTCCCTTTGATCATCTGACTCTTCATTTTCAGAAGAGGGTGAAGCTGGTTGAACTGCTTCTGATTCCTGTTGAAGCTCTCTGGATTTCTTAAATGTCGCTTCCTCATGGAAATTAACATATCTTATTACCTCTATTTTCCTCTGACCTAGTACATAAATCCTGTAAGCCTTGGATTTCTCATTGTACCCCACAAAAACCCCTTTCTTGCCTGAGGGTTCCATCTTTGTCCTCTTTTCCTTAGGGACATGAATATACATGGGACATCCAAATATTCTTAGATGCCCTAATTCATGTTTTATCCCTGAAAATACTTCTTTAGGAGTCTTTTCCTTCAAAATAGCATGTGGAAACCTGTTCTGAATATACATGGCAGTGGAGGTAGCTTCTCCCCATAAATAATTTGGCAAATCCTAGTCAAACATCATTTCTTTCGCTACCTCACAAATAGTCATGTTTTTCCTCTCAGCAAAACCAATTTGCTAAGGGTTATATGGCACGGTCAACTCTCTCTTGATTTATGCTGACTTGCACAAATCATCAAACTGAAGAGATTCAAACTCTCCTCTATTGTCTTTTCTAAGGATTTTGATGTGTTTCTCTGTCTGCTTTTCAATAAAGGCTTTATACTCTTTGAATTTACCAAATGTGTTATTTTTAGCTTTAAGAAAATATATCCAACATTTTCTTGAGTAATCATCAATAAAAATGACATAATACAAACAACCACTGAGTGAGGGAGATGACATGGGACCGCATACATAAGAATGAACCATATCTAAGATTACCTAAGTTTTGTTGTCACTACTAGGAAATGTGTTCTTTATATTTTTTCCTAGCATGCATCCCTTACAAATTTTGTTTTTACTAAGAGAAATAGAGGGCATGCCACATACCATTTTTTGTAGATCTGGAAGAAATTTGTAATGAATGTGTCGAAGTCTTCTGTGCCACAACTCGCTGGAGCTAGTTGCATCATGAGCCAATTCCTGAACTGACTATCTTGACATGACGCACATTCACCCACTGCAAGTTCCAATGGGTTCTATTGTACTTAAGTGGCTACCTTTATCCCATAGTAGTGTCATCCTGTCCTTGAAGAACACCCAATATCACTTATCCTCAAGGGTTGCAACTGATAGAAGATTCTTCTTGAGCCCTGGAACATACAATAATTCATCAACATGAAGTCTAGCCCCAGATTCCAATCTGAAGGAGATAGAGCCTACTCCCTCTATATTGTAACATTTTTTATCCCCAAGATCGACCTACTCTGTAAAAGATTTTGTGTCAAAATATGAGAGGATCTCCTTGTACCCTATCATGTGATTTGATGCACCACTATCTACTAACCAAGTTTTTGACCCCGTGGAAACTGAACTGTATAAGGCAGAAACCAAATAATATTATTTCCTATTTTCTTTCTCATTAGAATGACTTTTATGATTTCTTTTGGATTCATCATCCTCAAGAGTTGAGGCATGATGTTTCCCTTTCCTGGGATATTTCTTTCTAAACCAACAATATTTAGCAAAATGACCCAACTTATTACAACTAAAGGGTTTAATCTTAGATGTATCAATATTCTTGCCTTTGAATGTACCTTTGGTGTTTTCCTTCCACTGAGAGCCTTTATGGAAAGTTCCTTTCTTCTTTCCCTTGAATCTTGATGTTAAAGATGAGTGCTCTTATTTCTTTGGCTCACTCCTGGTAGCTATGCGACTCTCCTCCTGGAGGAAATCATTCCATGACCTCTCAAATGTGGGTGAATCTCTCTCCCACTTACACTGGATAAGAAGTTCTCCCATGAAGAAGGAAGACCATCAAAAATGGCCTGCACTAAATCATCATTGTCCAATGTCACCCCTGTGACCAAAAGATGATCTCTAATCAGAGCTATCCTGGAACAAAAAGATGTCATTGATTCAACTTTCTCCATATTTAAATAATTAATCTTGTGCTTAAGTGTCCTCTTCTGACTTGGAGCATGTTTCTCATACAAATTCACCAAGGTATCCATATAGTCCTTAGCAGTCATCAACAAAGTCATTGTAAACATTATACTATCTTTGATTGAGTTAAAGATGATTCCCTTGGCCTTTTCCTGACTCTTCCTGAAGGTCATTCTTCCTACATTATTCATTGGTTCCTCCACCACTGTGGTCACACACTGTTGAAGATCATTATCTTGCAAGATATTTGTTATATAGAGCTTCCACACATTAAAGTCGGTAGCCCCTTCGAGCCTATCTTTGGCCCTAACTAAAATGGAGGATGCCATGGTCCTCACACTAGAAACTTAATCAAGCTTGCTTGGATCTATGTGTACATGTTGTTGTACTTCAACATGTTTAAGACACCCTAAGCTCTGATACCATCTTACTAGACTTGAGATTGGTTACAACTCATCTTTACACTTTAGTTTGAACTTAGAACTAGACTTGATATTGGTTATAACTCAGCATTATACTTTAGTTCTAACTTAGAACTAGACTTCAGACTGACATGCTTTAAATCGAACTGAGAACTAGACTTAAGACTTTAGTTGCAACTCAAAATTACACTTTAGTTCTAAAGTAGAACTAGACTCAAGACTTTAGTTGCAACTCAACATTACACTTTAGTTCTAAAATAGAACTAGACTCAAGACTTTAGTTGCAACTCAACATTACTAAAATAGAACTAGACTCAAGACTTTAGTTGCAACTCAACATTACACTTTAGTTCTAACATAGAACTAGACTCAAGACTTTAGTTACAACTCTTGACAAAGCAATTCAAATTTCTCTTCATGTTGGATAATGTTTACACGTGCCAACACACTATATCAATACAATTACATCATTTAAAATATTAGGAATATCGTTTGTTTCTAGCTCATAGGAATTTTATATTCAAACTAACTTTTGCTATATGCCTTGACTTTTTCTCATGGCTCACAAGGTTTGACTAGGCTCATGGAGGTTGTATGTTCCCCTTGACTTTTTCACTAGTCTGTTTATGCTCACAGAGGTTGTACATTCCCCTTAACTTTTGCACTAGACTGTCTATGCTCACAGAGGTTGTACGTTCCCCTTGGCTTTTGTCAATACCTCACAAGACTGGTTGATTCTCCAAATATCCCTGGCTAGCCTCAGGGTGGCCCGTATGGCCTCTCATTGGAGAATGATTGTCGATGCTGCCAAATTTAACAAGGACTTAGACGGGGTGTGCTCAAAGTGAGCGAAATTTCCCTTTTTTTTTCTGAAAATACTAAACTGGAAATGCTAAAAACATATTTGATAGACATATCACTCCCCATTAGAAGAGTGGGATCAGCCAAATATTGCATTATCATGACCACTTTGGTAGAATTGACACTCTCCAATAGAAGAGTGGGATCAGTCAAAGATTTCATCAACATGACCACTTCCTCAACCACTTGCTTAATAGGCTATGAGACAACATGGTCTAAACACACATCACCCCCCAAAAGAGGAGTGGGATCGACTGAATATTGCAACAACATGACCACTTCATCAACCAAAGCATGAATATATTGTGGGAAAAATGAAGAAGACTCAAAATCAAAAGATCATGTAGACTTGGACCACAATCTTCGTGCCTCTAGAAAGCTAGGGCACAGATGAGTAAGGTGATTTCCCTTGCAAATATTACAAGGTAAATTACTCATACATCCTATTTATATAGGTTTCTCAACATAATCAATGCCCCCAGCATGACTAGCAGTGGTTGGTTTCTTATCCTCAACATGACTCACAGAGGTTGTTGACAACTCTACAGCATGACTAGTAGAGGTTGGCTGTTGAATTCTAGTATAACTCGCAGGGACTAGGTTCGTGCCCCAAGCATGAATTGCATTGGTTACTTTCACATCTACAACGTGGTTTTCATAGGTTAGTGATTGGTAGATAACATGACTTGTGGATGCTACATACTTATCGCCAGTATGACTAGAAGTGATTGGAATGTTTCCCCAGCATGACTTGCATAGGCTGGGTTCTTTCCCCCAACATGACTTGCAGAGGCCAATTTTTTTCCCTTGGCATGACTTGCATAAGATGGTTGTTGGTATTCAACATGAATTGCATAGTTTGATGACCTATCTCCAACATGACTCACTCAATTTGGTTATTTCTTCTTCCTATTCTCCCTCTTTCTATTTTGTTTAGACTTCTGGTTACTAGTAGCTATATTTTCACTAGAGAAGGCATAAGGAGGAGGAGGAGAATAATTTGCTGACAAAGGAACATCAACATTATTCCCATGAAATAATGTGCTTAACTAATAATTTTCAATAGCATTAGGAATATTTGGAATGGCACTAAACCAAAATGGTAGTCCCACATTCAACCCAAGAATGTACAACATAGCCATCAAAGGGACACCAACATTTCCAAAGAAAAGAAAAGCACACAAATCCCCTTGAAAATGGATTCCTTGGTTGGTATCGTTAGTAACTTTGGACATGAATATCCTATGCATATTTTCTTCCCTTACAGGATCATTCAATTATTTAAAAGTCTCACACACTGACTCTGGTAAATCTGTGGTATAAAAATATACACCTATAAGGAAGAAAATCCATGATTCTAAGTGGAAGACCCAAAATTCCTCACAATCGATAGAGTGGGAGGTCTACCACCTTAGTTCATAGACCCAAATAAATGACTTACTAACTCACTATGAAAAAATAGGGATCACAAAGCACGCCACTAAAACTTCCCTAAATATAAATCAAGCAAAATATAGGAAGAAAAGTTATGCCAATCAACACTAGAGAAACTTACTGGTGCAAGTGTAACTAGGACACAGAAACAACCTCCAAGTATACTCTACAAAGCATGATCTTATGTCTACCCTAGGTATTGGGGTATACCCTCGCAGTCACCCCTCTAAGTCAATACAAAAAGAAAACTAGGTTTTCAATTCACAATCATTTACCAGGTAGGTATAGTCGATAGTCGGGTTGATCGTAATAAGGATAACTATGTCTAAAGAATTTCAAAGGTACTAAAATAAAATGTTCCATAAGACAATTGAGGATCCCAAATGGATTCAAGGTCCATGAAGCTCCATATCAAATGTGGTCAGCAAAAATCCCAATAATGACCCTCAATATATGATCCCTACTATCATAGATGATTTTAGGGGCTAAATTTCGCTCATGGGCTAATTTTCCATGGTTTTCCCAAAAACGAGATTCATTATTTTAAAAATTATTCACCCAAATTCTATAGGATAAAATTATTTTACCTTAAAAAACGCCAAAATTTTATAAAAACTATATAAAATCCTTAGAAATTCGAATATTTTTACAAAAATATCGCCAAACATTTATAGTTGGAATATGAAGGATAAGTAAGATTCCCCAAGGTTTCTACATTTTAAAATAAATTTCCATCCTTAAAATCATCCCTACCTACTACACTTGGTCTGACTTTGGAGGGGCTATCTCCCCTACCTTTCCTCATGTGACCTCGTGTTTATCACATGTGTTAGAGGGGGGTCCCGACTAACTTTTACGAAACTAGACTTTTTACACTTCCTATCACAAACTATTAAGTTTTTTAAGTGGCCTTGGATATTTTCCTCTCCACACCTAATCCAAGGCCCTAAATCCTAGTCTAATTGGTGTACCCTACAAACCAAAAGGTCTAATTCATTTTTACATTAAGCATTCATTTTAGTGGTTGTTTTTACTCAAAGGGTATGAAAGTCCAACTAATATTTTGTTATACTCTTGCAAAAATGAAACTTATAATAACACTAGAAAATAAAACTTTACACTGATCCTTCAAATGAAAAAGAGTTTCAAGAAATAAAATGCATGAACAATCCTTCAAACCTAAAGATGCAATACTTTCTCCTTTCCATGCAAAATTCACAATGCAACTTTCGAGTGAAAAAAACAAGAACAAATGAAAGGATTTTCTTTCTTATTTTTTCTTTTGAAATTCTTTCAAAATGAGAATAAAACAAAACCCTATGCTAATTTATTTTTCTTTTCCAAATAACAATGCAAAGCAATGCAAAGAAATCAAGAGACCTAACTAGCATAAAACGAGGTTTTCTTTCTTTCAATCAAAGCAAAACTAACAAAAGATGCTAAGAGAAACTGTAAAATACAGAAGGCAAAAAATATATACAAAAGTTTTTTTTTTTTTGTTATTTCATAAACAATTTGAGCCTTGAACCTATCCAAACCCAAGCCAATAGAGGCCTCTGGAAATCAAGAAGAATGGAGGAACTAAAATTTTCCTAAAAGAAAAGAAAAGATTTTGAAAAAAAAATTCAAAGTGATAGGCATGTGTATTGTGCACAATCAACCTGGATATATATGCGAGATATGTATAAAGAAGAGTGCATATGTATGTGGGATGGGTATAGAAAAGGGCACATAAGTGACTGGAAATTCTCAAAAAAGAGAAATATTTAGACATACCACCCAAATTAGAGAAGTTGGTAAGCACCTAGAAGGTGACCAGAGACCCAAACAGACTCAGAACACTAAAAAAAAAGGAATTAGAGACAAACAAAAATCTCCTAACAAGACCCTAGAGAGACTCCCCAGTGGACTCACCAATTATGCTATGGGGAAAATCCCCCTAATATGGGTCTAGTGACTAGGCAAAGCCTTGACACCCTAAAATATAGAAAAGTTTCTATTTTACCCCAAACCAAACACAATCTTGTGATAATTAAGGGAAGAGAAGGAAGATAGAAATGTATACCTTAAGTCTTTATGGTTGATGTCAATCCCTTTCGATTGATGTATGTTCCACGATTGTAGGCCTCCTCCCAAAGCTGGCCTAAGACAATTTTATAGAACAAACTAGGATAACATATGCTTAATTATCAAGATTATATAAATAATTATCTATTCATGAAAATATTCATAAACATAAACACATAGATATAAAGATTTGGGACAAGAATGTTTTTATTTTATTAATAACAAAATTGGAGGTTACAACTTGAATTTTGTTGGCCCCGCTCCACAAACCTCGCATTGGTTCCTCTACTTTGTCTCTAAGTGCACTATTCCCAATACTATCCTCACCACCAACAAGCCAATATAAGTGAAAGGAATGGATGTTATAAGGAGGATGGATGTAAGGGAATGTTGAGGATGAAACTTAGATCAAAATGCAAGAAGGCTTGGAATACAGGGGAGAAAATTTGGTAGATTTCTCTTGCCTCTAGTTTGATATATCCAAATGACCCCCCTAGGGTCCTATTTATATGACAAAATTATGGTTAATTCATTTTTAGAAGATGTTGTAGGTGAATCCCCCCATGAACAGGTGGATTCCCTCTTGGTCTCTATATTCCTAAGGACAAGATATAAAGTGCTTAACATGGACACTGACTTCCTTTTAGATATAATCAAGCTAATGAATGAAAGAGAAGGAGAAAGATATGTACCTTATTATCGACATTTGTCCTTGTAAAGTCTTGGCTGACCTTCAATCCTGAGCTCCTTGATAGGTCATGTAGGAAAAACAAAGATACAATGGACTTCCTACTCTACTGAGATTAGCTCAATCATAGATCCATCTACTACAGACAAACCCATATGGGACAAGCATAAGTTTGAAAGAAACAGGCCAAGCATTGATTATTAATGAGAAAAAGTAAAATTACTTACAATCCTTTGAATGAAGGTGCAACAACTTCTTCCATTTCTCCTTTTCCAGCCCCTTTGCTCAAGTAATCTCCACTAATTTCTTTGATGGCATATCACTCATGAGATCATAAGTTTGATGTAATTCCCAATCTCCATTATACCTTTCACCATGAGAAGGCCTCTTTATATAACCTTGGAGAGGATCAACCACTTGAGAGATATTTGGGATAAGTTGAAGATTCCTCTCCTTCAGTTGAGGATCTTCCCTAAGATCATGCCTTGACCATCTATTCAAATCTAAATATCTTCAGGAGTTGAGGGATTCTTTCCTTATTTGCCTCAACAAACCTAGAATTTGCTAAAAAAAGAGTAGCACTCCCCCAAAAGGGTGCATAGGATTCTCATGCACTCCCCCAAAAGGGTGCATAGGATTCTCATGCACTCCCCCAAAAAAGCTCAGGGAGCACCAGCACTCCCTGACAGTGGGTAGGGGAGTGCTCCTCTCCAAAATCCATTTTTTTGTGGTTTTTCCAATGGAAAAAGGCTTGTACTCCCTGTCAAGTGACTTCTCTTCTTCAAAACTAGTATTTGGGGTGTCTTAGGTGTCTTTGTGATGTCGTTAGAGGTACGACGTGGAAAACATGGAAATATGATGGTTGTGACACTTGCAACACTTGTAGTCAAGATGCAACACTTGCGGACAAGATGCAACACTTACAACACTTGTAATGATGACACTTGTAACACTATTGAAGTGAGTAATTTTGAGGTGTAACAAATTTCCCCCCAAAGTACCAAGTTAGAAGAAGATGATGACTGAAGTAATTTGTAGACTTTTTCAAGCAAGGGTATGGATGCAGGGAAACTGGAAAAATCTGCACACAACCATCAAATAAATATTATGACATGTTTGAAACCCAAGGCAGGCATACCTATGCTTGAATGATAAAGACTTTTTAGGTATGGCCGCCATAAAATAAACTGTGGATCCATAATTACATTGATAAAAGGTATAGCCACTGCACATACAATGCATATCTATACTCCTATGACATGAACTGATCGTATCCATGAAGAATACATAGTGGATCTACGAGATGACAAGACATAGCCAAGACCAATACAAAGTGGATCTATGTAACAATATATGTGTCATAGTTCAAAAGAACTCCTTCACAACCTGGGAAAAGTATGCATAAGAGTGAAAACTCCACCCAGGGTCTTCTTACCGATCTCGATGTAGTATGAATATAACCATGTGAATAGATGTCCTGATGTCAAACATGGCAGAAACCACTTGATTACCGGTCAATGATGTAAACCGTTAACAAGCGCGAGGGATATCACCATTGATGTCAATGATTCCCAAGGTACTCTATTACATCCCGATGAATGCGAATGACTGAGATGAAGTCAAACATCCGTGGAATCATCCGATTAGGGGTCAATGATGTAAACCCACTGTCAGACACAAGGAGGCCTACCATTGAGGCATGTAGGTCCCAAGGTACTAACTGGTTTATAAGTCTAACTCCTGGATAATATGTTGAATTTGATAGGAATAGACTCATCGAAGGAGGGCCTTGATGTATCCCCCATAAATGACACAAAACAGTCACAATGATGTAATTGGTAGATCAAATGAACATGGTCTGACATGGGTATTGAAATAGGATATTTGTGATGGTTGACTCTCGAGGCAGATACTTTCCTTGAACACTGAGGCACAACAACAAAAACTTGACATGGACCAAAACACGATAATGCAGTGGATACAGTGACTTTCGTTGGGTGACCCAAAGGAGTAAAATAAACTCAGAGGATTGGCTCAGTGTAGAGGTTCAATGGATTAAAATGTGTGAAAAGAAAAAGTGTCATGTTCAAGGGCGACCATAAGAGTTACTGGTAGTGTTCTCAAAAAACTGCTTGGCTTGCTTCTTTCAATTTTTCCCCCATCTAGATAGACAAGTACCTTTTTTTAATTTAACGAGCTCGAGGAGGGTAGAACATTCTTGATATGACTCACCTTTGGTAAGTCCTTCTTCTTTGTTTAATGAACTAGAAGAAGTAAGGGTTCGATCCCATATAATCCCTTCAATGTATGATTGTTTAATGATTCCATAGAAGGTAAAATCAATGTTTTTTAATATTTAGAGAGTCTTAAAACAACTTAAAGATGACTCCAATGTTGTCCTTTTTCGTAATGTTAGTCTTGTGAGGCCAAAAAAGAGATAAATTATCACTCAAAAGACACCCTTTCAAACCTTTTAACGAGTGAGAAAGGAGGAAAGATCACTCAGAAATCTTTTCATCTTTAGAGAGTCTGAAAAGAGCTTAAAGATGACTCCAGGGGGTTCCTTTTTCGTATATCCATGCGGGTCTGAAAAAGAGATAAAAGTTTACCCGGTTGCATTGTCATGTATTTACGAGCATGAGAAAGAACAAAGACTAAGCTCGGTATGCCCCTATCTTGAAAGCTGGGGGATTAACTCCAAAATGATCATCAAAGGATAGAGACATGTCCTCCGAGCTTCAATTAATTCACCAACTTTGAGGTTGTCACCAATTTCTGTACTAGATGGAGAAAAATGATATAGGTGGATGAAATGAAGGTTCAAATATGAGACCTAACGAAATACTCGACTCGACCTGACAGAAGAGATGATTGTTTCATTTTTTAATGAGCTTGCTACAGATAGGAAAAATATGCTCATAGTCTTTATTTCATTTTTTAATGAGCTTGCCATAGATAAGAGAAACTATGATTGTGACCTCTGTTTCATTTTTTAACGAGCTTGCTACAGAGCAGAAAAATTATGCTCATGGACTCTTCTTGATCATGGATTCCAAGAGAATAACGCTCTGGAAGGACACCATGTCAAGGGACAAAACTCGGTCATGGATTCCAAGAGATCTTCATTGCATGGAAGAAAATCACTCTGGAAGGGGAACATTTCAAGAGTTGTGACAGGGGTAAGGAGATCAGGCTCCAATAGCCCTACCGAAGAGATCACCATGTCAACTATTGGATCCAAATCATTGAAAGTTGAAGGCATGGGAGATAATGCCACATAATTGACATGTGGCAGAGATGATATTGTTTGCATGTAAGAACCATTTAGGGAGGTAATCCAGTCAAGACCAACGAACAAAAGTTGATCGATAGTCACCATTCTTCCATCATGAGGGAAATATATCACATGAAAAAGAGTTGATACAATCTCTCTCATGGCATAAACATCATCCCACCCAAGGAGTAAAGGGAAATCTAAGGGGTCTTGGACTACCATGACATCAATAAAGAAAATTTTCCCTCCCAATGTTATGGGAAACTGAGGAAGGGTCCCTAAAGGTTGACTGGTTCTTCTGTTAAAATATAATAGATTCTATGTAACAAGTGCAAGCCGAGGACATCCCAAGGCATGCCAAGCAACAGAGGAAAAAATACTAATGGACACACCTTCATCTATCAACGTTTGAGGGACATCCCGACCAAAAACCTGTACTGTTATCTAGAAAGGAATGTGACAGTGTTATAACCCTAAATTGCACCACACATGCTTACCTGGCATCAAGCCAACTTATATCCCTTTCTTGCCAAAACTCTGCTGAACAACTCTTTGAAAATCCTCTTGTGTCAAGGCCCACGTGCCCTAAACCATTATTGCACGCATGTGTACACTGGCTGACTCACAACAGCCCACATGTACCTAACAAAGCATGAAAAAAGGAAAGTTACCCACAGAACAAAAATATATGGGTCAGTTAACTAAAACTCCCGGTCATGCATGGCCAAGGGTTTGTCCAAAACTCTAGCTCCTTCTAGCCTATAAAATAAGGGGTAGGGGTACCATTTGGAAGAGAAAAAAATATAGCGAAGAAACTCTGCCCATTTACATAATCCATTGTCCCAACCCTTTAGCCTTTCCTCATGCCAAAGGAGATTTAACGCAAAGCAGTTGGAGGACAAAAGAAGAGGAGCCCGGGATCAAGTTCAAGGAGCGGTGGCCGGTCTCATCTTTTTTGTAAGTTGATTCACTTTCAGTAATAAAAAGAATACTTTTCCCATCCCAATGCATGAATTGTCTATTGTTTTCTTAATTTATGCTTGATTTCTAACCCTTGAGTATAGAAGTAGCATGCATGCATAGTTGTTGTTTGTCTTGAGTGTAGGTCATCTGTGGAAGGAGCAGTGCAAGAAAGTAATCGAAGAGCAATGGAGGATCTACATCAAACGTCGGTAATAAGGTTGGTGGTCCTTTTCCATGCATTTACTGTGAAAGAGGGGTTTAAATCTTAGGTTGTAGGTAAAAAAGTAGTTTCTTTTCGGTCAAAATATGCATGCAAGTTTGACCCTAGTTTGCTAGTCCGTAGGGTGTTTTTCCCAACAACAGAATTGGTGACTATATTGGGGAGAATACTCTTTAGGGTTTCTGGATTTATTTGAGTTTTTGGGTAGTTTAAAGATTAAGTTTTCTATTTTTTTTCTTTCTTTTCCTGTCTTTTCCTGTAAGGTCTGAGCTAACAGGGAGTCTAGTTTTCCATACCAACTTTCCCTGACTTTTTATTGACTGTAGTTTTCGGGACACACAGAGGTACACGTGGCTTGCAGAAGGCTTGAACATGTGTACCTACGCCCTATCCTCTTACATCCCACGTGTGAATGCTAGCTATAGAGATAACAGTAGCGTGTAGGAATTCAGAGAACCTTAGAGGCAGTCCTCCTCTTCCTTGTCAGAATTTCACATTCTCAGGGGGTTTTCTGGAATCTTGTCTGAGTCTTGTTGGTTCACAGTCCTATCTCAGATTTCCTTTTTTCGCCTTATTATTCCTTATGTTATTTGTCTTTTTATGTTATAAAGAGAATCCTAGCCTTCAAGGGACCTTGGTTATCAATACCAGAGGCCTCTTCCTGGTCTGGACTGTTTGTTTTCATTTTTCTTCCTTAGAATTTAGATATACACATGGCCTGTACAAGGTCATCCTGCATGTACACGCTTTCTATCTCTGTTCAGCACGTGTTTGTACGCATGTTGTTTTAGTGATAGTCACGTGCTTGGACAGGCTACATTTTTTTCAGGGTGGGGCAGTCATCCCCTCCTTTTATGAGAAGTATTCCTCTCAGGTGTTTGAGTCTAGGTTTGAACAGTCAGTAGGTTAGGTCATCTTGCCCTTAGCCTGATTTTTCTCAGTTAATAGTTGACAGAAAATAAAAATAAAATTTATGCTTTTTAGACAAGCGTGAGAGTCTTTGTTTTTTATTTTTTATTGCCATTGTGTGATTCTTTGTGATCTGCGCTTTAAGCCAGAATTTGTTTTTCTTGGTTTTGTTCTTGTTGGTATTTTCCCTTTGTTGCTTTACTAGCACATAAATAAATAAAAAATCTCTTTTCATTTTCTTCGTTGGTTGAAGAGTGTGTTTCTTCATCATTAGCTAGGGAGAAGTCTTTTATTTCGTAAGTTTTTGCAGTACATTTAGAGCATAAGTAGCTCATAGTTGAGCGAAATTCCTTTAAGTTTACTGTATAAAATCTTAGAAAAATTGAAAAGAAAAAGAAATCTTTCTTTGTGAAGAGTTGTTGAAATTTTGCATTTAGTAAAAGTCTTTTGTTTCCAGATTTTTTCATTCATTTTTTCTTTCATATTTACACATCATCAGTTTCACCCTCATACCCCTTGACGTAAGAAAAATCCATAAAAGAAACGCTAATTTAAAATCTACTAGACTTTTTGTTTGTAGGGTTCACAAACTAGTTCAAGACTAGGGCCTTGGATTAGGTTGGAGAGGAAACTCTCCAAGGCCATTCAAAACCAAACATTAGAGTCTGCGATAGGGAGTGTCTAAGTCCAGTTT
>ML780056.1:345928-361081 GCA_009831015.1 Picea engelmannii
GTTTTAGGCGTGTGATAGATCGTTGGAAAGGTATCATCGAGGAGATTCATTTTGGGGGATAAATAATTCCTTAGGATATAATTGAGAATCTCAATCTTGAAAAAACTTCATTTAGGCCCTCAAAATAGCCCCGGAAGTTAAAACCTGCCAAAATGGCCAAAAAACTGTTTTGAGCCATTTGGAAAAGGTGGGTGGCCCCCGATATCCACTTGGATCATGATCCATGTTGGCCTCCTATGCCAATGAATTTTCCTTCAGACATTCCAAAGTTCGAGGCCAAGCGTAATGAAGATCCAGGTGATCATGTGACTACCTTCCATCTTTGGTGTTCATCTAACTCATTGAAAGGTGACTCTGTACTGTTGTGATTGTTTCAACATACTCTTATTGGGAGTACTACAAAATGGTACATCGAGCTCAATCGCTCAAGATACTCTTCCTTTGGTGAACTGGTGATGGCCTTCCTTAACCATTTCCAGTTACCTGTGAGATACGACGCTGGCATAAAGTTGCTTGCTAATTTCAAACAGACAATAGTGGACCATATCTCTGATCATATCCGAGAGTGGAGACGTCGGAAGAGTCTAATTAAGGTACCAATCCCACCAACATTCCTTTTTGAGTGGTTCCTTAAGTCTTTGGTCCCTCAGTTTCCCAAAGACGTTGCAACTTCTGGAGTTTTCTCCAAAGAAGATGCCATCATGAGGGCTCAACAGTTTGAACTCATCTATTCTCAGTCTGGTTTATTATACAACATCTTTCCAGATGCGCCACATTCGATACTGGATAAAACTAGACATATATCTAGACCACATGCCGATGGTATTGTTGGTTCAGCACAAACCAAGCCTACTGAGCAATTGACAAAATAGTTGCAACAGTTATCCATACAACATACAATGTCCAACCAGACTACTTCTTTGGCTACTCCCCCTACCCAAATGTCGGAAGTACACTCCGTGCAGTCGACTAACCCAAAGGCTACCCAGTAGCCTGAAGGGAAGAAAAAACAACAAAAGAAGGGTAAGGGGGATAAAAAACCCACTAATAATGCTAGCGGGGATACCACGGAAAAATGGAAGGCAAGGTACCCATGCAACTTGTGTGTAGAAGACCACCCGACCCATCTTTGTCCTCGACTTGCAAAGGCCCAAAAGTTTGTCACACAGCAACAACAGGCAATGTTGACTAATCCCTTTCAACATGGGAAAAATTTAACTCAAGCCTCTACAATCATAGAAGGGGGCAGCCAAGAAACCTGCCCTCCTCCAAACAATCCCTCATCTGTGAACATATCCATGGTTAGGGGTGATGCTTTCATAACCACTAGATCAAATGACTATAGTAAACCAAGCACTTCTGAGAAGGGTAAAGAGGATGATCTACCATCTCTTCCTCTACAGATTGAGAAGACATTGGGAGAAACAATGACATGCATTCCAAAGTGTGTGTTTAAAAAAGCTTCTCACAACCCCAATGCAAGGGCCACCCAGAATTACTCTGTGGTGGAAGATTTATCACAAACCCCTTGTACGATGTCTGCTTTGGAGGTCCTCCAAAGCTGCCCTGCTCAGAGGAAAGCCTTGTTAACCACTTTGGGCTCTACTGAGACTTGTAATCCAGGTACCATCATGTTATATACAACCGACTTAAAACCTCGTCTTCCTTACCACATACCATTTCAGATAGTAGTGGCTCATCCCATGAAAAAATTTACATGGAATATCTTTCGCACAGTGGTCGACGAGGGTGCCTCAACATGCGTTATGTCATTATCATGTTGGAAGGCCATTGGCCAGCCTACTTTGTCTCCATCACCTACTCTCCTCACTGCTTTCAACGATCATTCTTTCCTACCACATAGCATCATTCCTTCTTTCCCTGTGCAGTTAGGAGGGAAGACCATGTGTGTCGAAGTAGAGGTAGTCTATGCTCCCCTCGACTATAACCTCTTGTTAGGATGGAGTTAGACTTATGCTATGCAAGTTGTGGTTGCTACAATTTTTCGAGTCATGTTGTTTCCACACGAAAGTCGAATAGTGACCATCGATCAATTGTCTTTCTCCAGACCTGACCCATCTTTGGGGGCATCCACAGTCCCTATGATTGATAATCCTCAACCAGGTGTCGTTAATGTAGGAGTTGGTTTGTGCCTGTCCTTGATGGGTACCTTCGATTACCCACCTCCTCATGACGATGTCAAATTTATATCTACTCACCATAAGGTTGATATTTTTCAATTTTCATCATTCCGCATGACTTACTTTGAGGATCCTTGGATTATTCCTTCCCCATTAGCCATGATGGATGAGACAGGGCACTCAGGCATGTTCATTCCCTTTTCAACCACTGAAGTAGTGTAGTCTTTAGTCCAGCAAGCTTCAACTAACCTTGATCCGACTCCTGCACAAGAGTTAGATCCACTTCTAGAGCCTATTTGGGCTCAGGGTTCTCTCGCTAACGTCGATTCATTAGACTTAGTCTTGCCTTTTGACGAAGCAGTAATCGAAGCAATGAATAGTCCATACAAACCTTGGGAAGATCTTCATCACAGATCATACTTTCTCCCTGAGTTAAGCCGAATCGAAGTAGGAGAATTCACCATTACCATGATGGGAGATCAACCATGTCCTATTAATCTCTTATCTACATAGGAAATTTATGCTGAGGGAAATATGGTGACTATCGTTGAAACTATACCCATCAACATCTCCTGAAACCTTGGCATCATGGAGAATGTCTTCGTCGGAGCGGATTTCTCCCCCAAAGAGATTCAAATTTACACAGATCTTTTCAAAGAGTTCCGCGACGTTTTTTCCTGGTCTTATGAGGAAATGCCAGGTATCGATCCAAAAATAGTTGAACATGAAATCACAACGTATCCTGATGCCAAGCCTATTCGACAAAAAATTCTTCCAGTCAATCCTAAGAAAGCAGCAACCATCAAGATTGAGGTTGAGAAATTGCTAAAGGAAGGTTTTATTTATCCTATCCATTTGACTCAATGGGTGTTAAACCCTATGCCGGTCAATAAAAAACAAGGCACGATTCATGTATGTATCAATTTCCGTGATTTGAACAAGGCATGTCCCAAAGAAAATTTTCCAACACCATTCATTGACCAGATCATTGATGAATGTGCCAGTTGTGAAGCCTTTTCATTCATGGATGGTTTTTTGGGATATAATCAAATCCAAATCAAACCTGAAGACCAACACAAAACGACATTAATTTGTCCGTGGGGTACATTCGCATATCGTAAGATGCCTTTTGGCCTTAAAAATGTTGGAGCCACATTCCAGCGGGCCATGTCTTTTTCTTTTCATGACCTCAAGCATATATTCGAGGCCTATTTATATGATTTAGCATCACACTCTCGCAAGCGAACGGATCATCCCATGCACCTTAGACCAATCTTCGAACACTATTGCTACTTCAGGATTCGCTTGAATCCAAACAAGTGCATATTCTTCATAACATCGGGACATTTGTTAGGTTTCATCATATCAACAACAGGGATCATGGTCGATCCTCTTAAGGTGGAGGCAATAATCCAGTTCCCCCCCCCCCCATGCACAATCTTACAACTTCAGAGTCTACAAGGCAAGGAGAACTTCTTATGACGTTTCATCGCCAACTATGTCGAAATCACCAAGGGATTTATGCGTTTACTAAAGAAAGACGTTCCTTTTTTTTGGGATGAAGCCGCTCAATGCTCTTTCGATGCATTAAAACACGCCCTCACAACCGCACCTCTGCTACGACCACCTAACTATAACAAAGATTTCTTATTATATCTGCCTTCCGCAGAGTCAACCATAGGCATGGTTTTAGTTCAGGAAGATGATTCATTTTCAGAATACGTGATCTATTACCTGAGCCAAGGCCTCATAGGACCGAAACTCAATTATTCCCATATAG
The DNA here is from genome assembly GCA_009831015.1 of Picea engelmannii. Taxonomy (NCBI): domain Eukaryota; kingdom Viridiplantae; phylum Streptophyta; class Pinopsida; order Pinales; family Pinaceae; genus Picea; species Picea engelmannii. The sequence continues at coordinate 349,850 of ML780056.1, forward strand.
AAAAACTTGCGTTGGCAGCAGTTCATGCTGTTCAACGGTTCTGTCACTATGTCATGTTTCGAAAGACCACCATCATTGATGTCGTGAATCCATTCCAGTACATGTTGACACGACGAGTTATAGGCAGAAAAATCAGTATATGGATACTCATCCTCCAAGAATTTGACTTAGACTTCATTTCAACAATGTCCAAGAAGTCATTGGTCTTCACAGAGCTTATTTCGGAACTTTCGGTTGAGTTAGGTGACGTTGTGCCTGAGGAATTGCCTATCCGTGGGGATATGTTTTTTATTGCATCTTCAGACCCCTGGTACGGAGATATACTTATCTATCTCCAGACATTGAAGTGCCCCACCTCTCCTTCTCGTGACGAGCATCGACAGATACGCCATCAAGCTAAGAATTATGTCATACTCGATGATACGTTGTATCAGAGAGGTGTAGACTACATCTTGCGTCGATGTCTCACTCATGAGGAGGCCATCATAGTGCTCAACGATTGCCATACTGGAGCTTGTGACGGTCATTTATCTAGGTTGGCAACAACTCAAAAGATTCTACGAGCAGGTTACTTCTGGCCCACACTTATCAAATATTGTATCGAATCGATCAAGAAGTGCCATCCATGCCAAATCTTCTCTCTGAAGATGAGGGCACATCCTGCTCCTATGTTTCCTGTCATCACAGTTGGTCCCTTCACTAAGTGGGGGATTGATTACACTACATGCAACCCCCCGTTAGCATGGGGGCATCACTATATCATCGTAGTTGTTGACTACTTCACTAAGTGGGTCGAAGCTATGCCAACATTTAAAGATGATGGAGAGACTATAGCTCTCTTTTTATTCAACCAAATCATAGCACGGTTTAACGCCCCGAGAGAGATTGTCACTGACCATGGAAGTCACTTTCAGAACCAAATGATGACCGAATTAACATCAAAGCTTGGGTTACAGCAGGAACATTCATCACCTTACTACCCCCAAGCCAATGGGCAGGTGGAAGCTATAAACAAAACTCTTAATACTATTCTACAGCGAACTATCAACTCAGCCAAGTCAAATTGGAATTTGATGTTATACTCAGCATTATGGGCTTACCGAACATCTGTTAAGACTGCAATCGATTTCTCACCTTTTCAACTCATTTACGGGATGGAGGCAGTATTTCCCATCGAATGTCAAATCCCATCTCTGAAATTGGTAGTACAGTTATTGCCAGACACTTCTCTGCTTGAAGAACGGTTAGTACACCTTGAGCAACTTGATGAGCAGCATCGCGATGCGGCCCTGGCCAACGAGGYTCACAAACATAAGGTCAAGTGTCAATATGATAGGTTCGTTTTTCCTTGGATTTTCTYTGAAGGTGACCTTGTCCTGGTCTATGACCAAGACAAGGACCCCCTGGGGGCASGAAAGTTTAAACCCATGTGGTTCGGACCCTTCATTGTCAAAGAGTTATTAAAAAAGGGTGCTTATCATTTGGTTGATTTTGAAGGGAATGCTTTGGCAGAGCCTAGAAATGGGCTCTACCTCAAGAAGTATTACTCATAGATAGGTCACTGTGGGTAACTTTTTGTAACATATGTATAGTCTTTGTACTATTACTTTTTAAGTTTCTTTTAAAGTGTTATGGACGTGTCATTGATGTTATCTTTCGTCAATATGGAAGATGTCAAGTGAGTTTGAGGTGTTTGTTGGGTATGCAGACAGTGCTAGTCGACACACACGGAGGCTTGCCTCTGCAGCTTGGGTAATCTTTACACCTCAGGGCCAGTTGTTATCTTTCAGAGGTATATGCTTAGGTGACACCACAAATAATGTCGCCGAGTATAGTGCAGTTATTGAGTTGCTTCGTGATGCTTTGTCATTGGGTATCTCTCATCTCCGGGTCTATTTCGACGCTCAACTGGTTGTGTCACAGCTAAACAGAGTATACCGGTTTCATGATCCAACTTTACATCGATGATTCCTTAGGGTACGTCTCTTAGAATGAAACTTTGATTATATTACATATTTTCATGTTCCTAGGAGATTAAACCAAATTATAGATACTCTAGCTAATCAAATTTTAGATTGGCATCTTGCCCACATATAACAGAACATGGACATAAACATGTAAATACATTTTTGCACACAAAATCCATAAGACAGAAAAATATAAAAACCATATATAAACATCATAAAATAACCAGAGTACATAGATGGACATAAGCGCCTCAAAAATGGGAATAGTAACAAGTCACCAAGCTTATTCCCTCAAAAAATATGTACAAGTAGGTTCTTGTGGCACATAAAAAGTCTAAGCTTGTTCAGGGCCTATGGGCCCTGTTACAATCATCCACAGCACAAGCTAAACACCTAAACAATCGGACCCATGTCCGAGGTGCCCCCACAACATGAGGCTGCATGGATGGTGGCAAGTCCTCTATCTCTACCATCGGGACTGTGCGAGTGAGCATAGTGAAGTTTCGCTCAATTCGCCTAAGGACCCTCTCGGCCTCTCTGGCTGGGAGGTTCCCTACTACTGCTGCTCCCCCAGTGGCAACAACCGCGACTTCTAGCCATGGACGACGCTTGTTCCATGCATAATCAGCAGGTCGCACGGGTCCCACATCTACATGCAACAAACGTTTACTCGTCAAATACTCTGGCATACAAAAACAATGATATATATAACAAAAAGACATAAAAATTACATATGCAAACAAAAAAAAACTACAAAGGTGGAGACTTACCCATCACCCCTCTCTCCTCACTAGGAGGCACGAGTATCTCAGGATCTTTAGAGAAATCTATCCCTTCATACGGGTATTCCTCGATAACAGGGATCTGTCATGACATCCAAGCAAAGAAATCATCGTCGAAGGACTCAACAGTCCTTCCACCACCTTGTCGCAGCAGTAACACTGCCCATCTACACACTGTAGGGAAAGAGGCCTGATGTCCTTGTACTATAACCTGAGGACTAAAACTCAGAACTCTCTCAAAAAAAAATGAACACAAGATGGTCCTGAACCCAAAGTTCCTCTGTGTCCGCTGTCGACAATCTGTCAATTTCCTCTTCATGCACTCAAGCAGTGTGGTACTTCCTCAGTTTATAGACCTCAGTTTATTATATTTTTTCTACATCTTCATGTTCTTCTTCATTTTATATCCTCATTTGATTATATTTTTTTTACATCTTCGTGTTCTTCTTCTGGAACTTCTTCATGCTCCTCCCTTTCTCAAGATAGATGATTTTTCAACTGAATTTGTTGAACTTGTGATACATTTTCTTGTCTCACTTAAACATCTACCAGTTCTGATTTGAAGAGTGAGGATTCATCAAATACTACATCTCTTCTTATGATGAGTTTGTGGGAAGTAGGATCCCACAATATGTACCCTTTAAATCCATCACCATAACCAACAAAGACATATCTCTTTGATCTAGGATCTAACTTAGAACATTGATATTTAGAAATAAGAGCATACACATCACAACCAAATATTCTCAGATTTGAAAAATTGTATGAATGACTCGTCCATACCTCTTTTGGAATCTTACAATTTATTGCAGTTGATGGTGACCAATTTATCAGATAACATGTTGTAAGAATTTCTTCTTCCCATAATTCCTGCTACAACTTGGCATTACTAAGCATGCTCTTTTATCTCTCTAGGAGAGTCCTATTCATGCATCAAGCAACACCATTCCGTTGAGGAGTATAAACCATGGTCTTATGTCTTTCGATCCCAAATTCCTTGAAATAGTTCTAAAATTCCACAAATGTGAACTCACATCCATTATATGTTCTTAAACACTTGATTGAACTGTCAATTCTCTTTTCAACCAAAGCTCTGAATCACTTAAAAGTATTAAATACATCATCTTTTCTTTTAAGTATATAGACCCAAACCTTTCTAGAGTAATAATCTATAAATTTCACAAAATATGATGATCCTCCAAAATAAATTGTAGGGGATGGTCCCCAAACATATGAATGAATGTAATCAAGGATACCTTTTCTTATATACCTTCCTATTTTAAACTTATGTCTACACTATTTTCCAAAGACACAATACTTGCAGAAATTCAAATTCAGAAACTTTAAACTTGGAAGTGACTTATGATCAACCAGTACCTTAATCCATTTCTTTCTCATATGACCCAACCACTGATGTCATAAATGAAAAGATTCATTTGAGTATTCAGATGATACCACTGCTTGATTTAATTTTTTCCTTCCTTCAAGCTGATAAAGGTTTTCTATCCTCTTTACCTTCATGACTACTAAGATGCCTTTGGACACCTTCAATACTCCACCTTAATCTATACACCTATAACCAAAAAAATATAGAACTCCCAAAGATATCAAGTTATTTCTAAGTTCGGGTGCATTTCTTACATCTGTTAATGTTCTTACATAACCATCATGCATTTTAATATTGACGCTGCCAACTCCAACAATTTTACAATAAAAATCATTTCCCATAAAAACAACACCATCATCAATAGATTGGTAAGTTGAGAGCCAATTTCTATGAATATACATGTGGTTGGACGCACCAGAATCTAAAAACTAATGCCGATGTTGATGTGAAACATCACAAGTAGACAATAGCTCATCAACCATACCTGAACCTGAACCTGAGTTTGTTTCAGCTAAATTAGCTTCCTTCACTTATTTTGTGGAGTCCTCCTTGGATGCATTTTGTATTTTCCAACAATCCTTCTTTAGATGCCCAAATTTTCCACAGAACCAACATTTTTTCTTACTCTTCTTTTGTTTTGACTTAGACCTTTATGTACCTCTTTGATTTTTCCCTCTTTTTGTAGATCGACCTCTGACCACCATTGCTTCTATTGTTGAGGTTTCTTTACTGGATCTTCTCCTCATCTCCTCATACAACAAAGACCCCACAATAATGTCATAATCAATGGCATATGTTGATATGAACCACATATATGTGACCATATGATCCCAAGACTCTGACACTGAACACAATAGTGTAACTGCCTTGTCCTCATCTTCGTACTTTACTTCCATACTATATAATTGACAAATATAAGTATTGAAAACGTTCAAGTGATCAACAATTTTTGTGCTTTCTTTCGTTTGCAATTTGTACAACTGTCTGTTCAAGAAGATTATGTTTGTCAAGGAATTTTTTAGATAAATACTTTCCATCTTACACCATAATCCTGTTGTTGTTTTCTCATCAACGATGTTAAACATAACTTCATCTTCCAAACACATAAGAATGGTACTGAGAGCTCTTGTATCTAGATCATCCCACTCCTTGTCCAACATACCTATTGGTCTCTTTGACTTTCCTACCAAATCCTTTTGCAATCCTTGTTGCACAAGAAGATCCTCCATCTTGAGTTTCCTTAACTGAAAGTTATTATTGCAACTAAATTTCTCATCTTTGAATTTCGAACTTTAAACCTTAGCCATTTTTCTCTAAAACAAGAACTCTACCAAATCAGAGTCAATCCCTATGTCACTCTTTTGCTCAGACATGAAATAAACCCTTTTTTTTCCAAAAAACACTTGCCTTCCCCTGCTTTTAGAGGGAGGCTCTCCTCTAGTTCTATTTAGGGAACGTTGTTGTTATATCAGTTCTCCTTTAAGCCTTCAGGGGGCACATGAATTCGATGGACGATGCTTTGTGAGTGTGGAAAGGGGATCATCAATTTTTGAGCGCTCTGCGGTGCACAAATTAGGTGCACCGAAGTGGGGAAATTCCTATTTCGTAAGTGTTGGAGCATTGACGCACCTCTAACACTGTCTAGGGAGTGCCAATGTGGTAAAAAGAACTTGATCACGCTATCTTGTCATAACAAAATATCCAGGCTCTTAAGTACTCAGGTTCTCTTGTCCTTATGTGCCAAAAACATGTCCAAAGTTTTTTGTGTTCCCGGGAAACCTGCACACAATTCTCCTTGGCTCACCTATTGTACATGCTCTACCTGCTCTGATACCACTTTTTGGGAAGCGAAAGAAAAAAATAAAATAACACTTTAATAGAGCATAAACAAGTTAAACAAGCATAGAACTAAGGACATCAATCACATAGTTGACAAGGTGATTTATGTCAAAACCCAATATGGGTAAAAACCATGGGCAATGATAATCAATATTCTTATTATTCAAGGGAGAATTACAATAGTCAATCATAGGAATACAACCACCCTCTCCTCTCATACACACAACACAACTTAGTATTGTGTCTTGCTCTCACACACTACGCACTGCACTCTGCACACTATTTCACTCTTCACCTCTGTGGGTACACTCGTATATATAACATCTCTCAAAAAATTAGACAATATGATTATAATAGATCCATGAGTTACACAAAATGTTCAAAAAAGAGTGCATGCATGCATATTCTAAATATAGTTGATATGCATGTGCATGTGACCACATGAGAAATTGATTGGCATATCTCCAACAATTCATTCTTCTTTTTCCTTTAGCACTTCCTTACTACTCTAGCAGATTTGGAGCAATGCATAACACTCACCTTATGCACCTCACCACTCATTTTTCATAAGAAAGATCATCCTCAACACTTGCAAGAAATGTAATTCTCTTGTGTGATTTCATTCTTAAATTGTGAGGAAATTGGGGATGCTCTTGAACTAAACCGGAAGGAACTTATATGAATAGTCATGGAATTCTCCCCAAAGAGGATTCACCCCTTAGCATCTACATAGTAGTTCCTAGCTCACCTAGACTTTACTAAAATATTTCATCATTCCCAACACTTAGTTAAGCAAAATTTACTTGATATGTGAGCATGTATTTGCACATTTTCAATGTTTAATCATTTTCACTAATATTTAATTGTTTTTCTCTTAGGCATTAAATTGTGTAACATTGTATGGACCTATTATAATCTTATATAAGGCTATTCACGATAATGAATAAAGTAAACCATTTTTTCCCTCGCATATCTTATTTATTTTTATTAAAATTCTCTTTTTCAGTTAATGTTTCCCTTATTGTGAAGTTCAAACCACATCAAAGAATTAACCTACTTTAACCTACTTTTACTTTAAATATTAGTGAAAATGATTAATAAAAAACCACTTTTTAAGTAGCATTATATAATCTTCACTAAGAGTATAACTAAAGGTTTGTGGGAGAAAAATAATTACATAGTGATAGTATTAAGCTAAAGGTTTGTAGTATAACCTTTTACAACAATAACGTGGGGAAAGTGATGGCATCTACCCGAATTAACAATGTTGAAATAAACATAAGTAATTTGTTATAAACCTTGAATAACAATAATACTATTATTATAGGTTTTATTTTTCATAATAGTATTAACAAACCAAAATAATTTGTTATAAAATAATATAATTATAGGTTTCATTTTTCATGATATAAATGAGTATACATATACTGGAGTAAGTGAATTAATTAAGTTTTTTTTCAAAAAAATTCATGGTATAAAGAGTATACATATAATGAAGTAAGTGAATTAATTGAGTTTTTTTTCAAATTTAAAAATATTATAGTAGAAATTATTTTAAATTTTTTAATTAATTTTAAAATAATTTAGATTTGAAAATGTTTTTAAAAAATGGACAAATTTTATTTTAAAAAGTTTTAATTAATTTTAAAATGATTTAGATCGGAAAATTTGTAAAAAATAAATACATCAAAAGTGATAATAAAGTCAGTTGAAAAAACAATGAATACATCAAAGTGATAATAAAAAGTCCGTTGGAAAAAAAATGAATCTCTTTAAACTTGTCTACTTCCTACATACTAGCTATGAATACTTGTCTCCTTCTCATACATACATACTCACCAAAACCATAAATCCCGTAATCGTATTCTTCCATCACAACGTGACTAATGTTACTTAGAGCGGTAGGAGGTTCTAGGCATGTATACAACGCAACACTTTTTTCAGTGTACAATGTACCGTATGATTAGGTTAGGTTAAGGTAGGAATGTAGGAGGTACACTGAATAGGTATGTATACAATGCAACACTTTTTCCAGTGTACGAAATCATTAGGTTAGGTTAGTGTAAGGTAGGAAAGTAAAAACTATCTGTTGTTAAAAAGACAAAAGGGGATAAAACAGAAAACATCTTTTGGCTGAATTATGGTATTTTTACATTACAAAAACTATCCGTTGAAAAAAAAGCACCCTACTCATCTTTATATGTAAAATTAAAAACTATCCGTTGCAAAAAAAAGCACCCTGTAAAATTTAAAACTATCCGTTACACACAAAAAAGGGCACTTCATTTGGCATGGATATAATGGTCATCAGGTGCAGCCACCAGCTCAATGTAAATCCGATGAAGAAGACGTAGGGAATTGTCCAAGGGATAGTAATTGAAAGTTGGCGCATGGCGTATTGTAGGTTTTGCAGGGCCGATGACGGAGCTTTGGTCGGGATTGTACATAATATTGAAGGAGCTTTGGTCGGGACTGTACATAATATTCATAATCCTGTCCATGTTCAACGGATGTATCATTTTCTTCTACTTTTCTTCAATTTTCTCTTTATTATATCTTTCATGATTCTCCTCCGTAGTTTTTCCCAAAATACTTGGGAATATTTTTGCTCATTCGAAGGCAGTCCATTCTGTCTGGAACAATTCGCACAAGCCTCTCTGGTTCATTCGTCAATTCAATCTGGCTATACTAAGGAAAGGCAAAAGGAGCAATACCTTAGTGATTTTGGTATTGCAGTAGCACCATCCTCCCCCAACTCGATCCGAATATATCGGTAGCATATTCTATCGTTGCATCCAGATATTTATTCAATATGTACGTTTCCCACCTTATCTCAACGGGAAGGGTTTTCAACAACACCATCGAGGGGTTGAATTTGCCCCTTACAAGGTATTTTCCTTAATTTCCATGTTACATGATTTATATCATCTGCTTTCCATGTTACAAGTAATTGATGTTTCTTTCATCTTTATAGCAGTGCTTGCATCTATATGTATGCAGATATATGTGTATTCATGTTAAATTACAAGCTTATGCTAAATTATTGGTGTTTTCCGCATCTTTATAGCAGTGTTTTCATATATATTCATTCTAGATGCTTATGCTTCGAAATAACACGCCCATTTCTACACACAGTTGCAATTTTCTACTGAAGTTGGCCCTATCATCCTGGTTTTTCATTGTTTTGGGGCTCACACTTTATCGCCGACAGAACATAGAGAGACTGATAGATTAGGGTTAGGGTATAGGTCTGAATTCTCTTATAGCAGTGCTTGCATCTATATGTATGCAGATATATGTGTATTCATGTTAAATTACAAGCTTATGCTAAATGATTGGTGTTTTCCGCATCTTTATAGCAGTGTTTTCATATRTATTCATTCTAGATGCTTATGCTTCAAAATAACACGCCCATTTCTACACACAGTTACAATTTTCTACTGAAGTTGGTCATCATCCTGGTTTTTCATTGTTTTGGGGATCACACTTTATCACCGACGGAACATAGAGAGACTGATAGATTAGGGTTAGGGTAAAAAAGCTATGGTATAGGCCTGAATTCTCCTATACATCTCCCAACATGTTCGAAAATCCTCAACCATCGGACATCCCAGCCCTGTGTTCGGAAGTTTTCCTTTTGACGTGGTTATTGTATTTTTTTGGACAGTTATAAGTTGTTTTGATATTTTTTTTATTTTTGCTAAGTGGATTCAGAGTTTTTTTAATTTTGTTGTTTTAGAGTTATTCAACCTACCGACCAATACGGAAACGCGCCGTGCTTTCCGAACGGTTCGTGCGCATAAGATTCTTGTATAATGTCCCTCCCTGTTCTTACATTTCTATTTGTTCCTCTGAGTTATGATCTTACGGTATTTGCTTATGTTCAAAGAAGTGGAGTCCTAACATTAGCATGAAGATAACATATTGGGCAGACCAGGTCAGCGAAGAAGAGAATAACAAAGTGGTCAGGACCATGTCATCAAGTAGAACTTAGTTTCAGACCAGGTCAGGAAGTTTTCCTTTTGACGTGGTTATTGTATTTTTTTGAACAGTTATAAGTTGTTTTGCTATTTTTTATTTATGGTAAGTGGATTCAGAGTTTTTTTAATTTTGTTGTTTTGTTTAGTTTTGTAATCGATGTAGGGTTTTTTTATGTAAGGGTTTTCTTCCCTGTGGTTTTTATTTTTACAGGTTTTTATTTCGGTTGTTTTGTTTGGTTTAAATGCGGGTTGCTTTTCTTGGAACTTATTTTCATAGTTTTTATTTTTATTGATTTTTTTTTAAATGTAATGGAAATTGATTGTTTTATATTTTATTTTATTTTATTACTATTTATATTTCATTTCTTTTAAATGTAATGGAAATAGATTGTTTTTTATTTTATTTGATTATTATGTTATGAATGTATTTTAAGTGGCTTTTGTTTAATTAAATATAATGGAAATAGATTGTTTTTTATTTTATTTGATTATTATGTTATGAATGTATTTTAAGTGGCTTTTGTTTTTATTGTGAATTTGATTTAAGGTGAAAACCATTTTTTTATTTTATTAATTTTTTTTAGTTTTTTTTAATATTTTTTATTTTCTCTTTTTAGAAAAATGCTATCATAATTTTACTTTTCGTCCAATGAATACTTTACTTTTCGTCCAATGAATACTTTAGAACCAAGTATTACTTTTTTTTAATTAAAAAAAAAAATCCCCATTTATGTATAGTATTTCTAATAAATATAATAATATTAAAAACAATTAGTTGAATTAATTTTTTTAATTATATATATATATATATATATATATATATATATATATATATATATATATAATTATTTTTTAAATAATAATATTATGATTGTATATTATTTTTTATTATTTTATCTATATATAAAATTTATTGTTTTTAATATCTTTTTTACTTATATCAATGATGTTTAGTTTGTATATTTTCTTTATAATTTATAATATTTATTATATGTTATTTTTATGTAGAAAAGTTTGATTTTATGTGTATGTTTATTTTATATAAATTTATGTTTAATAAATTTGTATATTTGTTATAGGTGAGAGAAATATTTTTATGTGATTTATTCATCATTTGTTGTATTATGTGCATTACGTTAGGTTTAGAATAAGGTTAAGCTTACACTAGGGTAGTGTAGGTTAGGTGGAGGAGTGAGCAAGAGATACTGAGAGTGAGACAGGACAGGGGGATAGGGATTGACACAAGAGAGAGGTAGATGCAGGAGAGGGGGTAGGGA
>ML780056.1:362319-378284 GCA_009831015.1 Picea engelmannii
GGGTAGGGGATAAAGAGAGGGAGAGATATTGGGGATACAGAGGGAGATGGGGGGAGAGAGAGATAGCTATCAGATCCATGGTCTCAGAATCCTTGGAGGAAGAAGTGTGTGGGAAGGAAGGAACAGTTGGAAGGAACCTTATGACATCAAGGCATCCAGTTGTAATCTCTCTTCCTATTATTTAATATAATACAGTGGCATGTTTCTTTCCCATAGAATTATATTTATTTTATTGCATAATTCTTTGATCATATGAATAGGTTGTCATTGAATATACTTCTACTGCTTTCACTTTGGTTGGTTTGTGTCTCACTGTAGGATCAGTATCACAAGAGTATCAGAGTGAAATAGGAACAACAAAGACATAAGGAAGCGACACTTAAAGGTATGTCTCTCATCTTTTGTTTGGTAGTAAATTCGATGATTAGAGCCTAAGGAAAGAGCCATGTTCTATCTTTTTTTTTTCTAGATCCAGGGAGATTAGCTTATGTTCGCATTTACTGATTTATCCTACAACACTCACTAAGGGAAAATTGTTACGATTGATCAACTCACGTTCTGTACCCTAGACCTTGGATCCAATGCGGGGCCAAATGTACCCTTCGTCGATGATATCATGACGTATTTTGTTACTCTCAGTGTGGGGATGTTAAAATATCCTTTTCTAATGGGAATATTTCCCCTTCCCCCACCATTTCCCATTGCATACATATCTTCTATCAACATGATTTCATCATTTACTAGTGGATCCATCGGGTCTTTTGATCCTTGGGTGGTACCTCATCCTAAGGATATTGATTCATACAGAGCATCCATGTCACTCACCGTAGTCGATATTGTTGATCCAGAAATCCCATCAGCATCTACTAATATTGGTCACCAAATCCATCCTCATATGGAGTGTGATCAACTTACTCCTCCCATACGGGTTGTTAACTCTCTGAGTTCACTTGACTCCCTTGATTTTGAGTTTCCTTTAGAAGAGGCCATCCTGGAAGTCATGGATTCCATATAAAATCTAATGGATGAGGTGATGCATCAATCATATTTTCTTGATTAAGAACCGATGAGAGTTAAAATAATGAGTATCAATCTAGGAACATGGGAATTTGTTGGGGAATCCAGTAGAATTCCTAGTATTGACCCTTTTCCACCTCGGATTGTTTTTCAAAACTTTCCATCGAATTCTCTACTCTCCCTTCCTCCAAAGATTTTTGTTTCGTACCCACTTCATGTATTGATGGACACCATCAAGTAGATATCATATCTCATGAAACCACTCACAATGAGTATATTTGGCCACATAAATTCAATAATATGCAGCATGGCCCCTGCATGGTGATCCATATTATGCCGACATCGACCCATGAGTCCATCAATTATGAAAAACATCCTTGGTATGAGCCTATCCATGGGCTCTAATTATCAGTAAAGAATCAATATGTGTAGTTCCTTGTGCATAAGTGTGTGGTGTGAGTGATTTTGTTTTTCCTTTCTCATATCCAAAAAATCCAAAAAAAAAAAATAAAAATTGAGATTTCACTATGCGTTTTGACCTTGGAATCTAGTTTACATGTCTTAACATTTATGAAGATGGCGACTTCCACCGAACTTGAGGTATGTATTCCAAAACTAGCATATAGGGATATGTTTTTCCTTGCATTTTCCACTTTTCATTATTAACCATCCATACTACCTGCATTATTCCTTAGGTTTGAACCTGGCTGATTGTGACCTTAGCCACTCCTTTTGCACATCGTAACTGGATCAGTAGTTCCCACCCTTCATGGCTAGTTAGCACCTATATTTCCATTTGGTTCCCATGTTGTGTTTTCCCATAGGCCCAACAACCCTTATTTAGCCCCACCATGACTTGAAGATTGAGCATTATTTTCCTCTCTTTGTCTATATTCTGGCCATATCCCATGGGGATTCTTGAAAATTTTTCTATGTTTCTTAATAGTCTCCTATGCATTTTCCACTCATTTCATGCCTCTCATCGTTGCATTGTTGTTTGCACATATCCCACTTACCACTATGCAATAGCCTTGACCACCCGCCTCTTGAATTATTTGGCCTTCATTTTTCACTCACCTATCGAGGGAGAGAAAAACTATTAAGAGTGGATCTCACTTTCCAGTACCATTTTCATTTATCATTTCTTAGGTTGGTTCCTTGCATGTGGAACATAGTAGCATGTTGTTAAGCCACTCATTCTCTCATGCCAAGTATACTTTTATCTCTTTTTTGTACTCGTAAAAGGACATGAAAAAATGCATTGATATTACTTACATCATTATTTTGTGCTCATTAAACCAAGAAGGAGACCTATATTACTTGCATCATTCTTTCATGTTCATTAAACCATGAAGGATACAAAAAAAAAGTGGGGGTTTTTCACCATTGGTCTATTCTCAAAATTGTAGCATCAGTCGAGTCACCCTTGAACATGGCACTTGTTTGATTCCTCATCATACAATTGGGTTTTATATTTCCTAGGAGTCATTCCAGTAATGTGAGTTAGAGATACTACTTCAACTGGTTACTCTTCTACTCATCATGGAGAGTGGTACAGTACCTCCTACATTGTTGCACTATATTTGTCCATCTCTTGTGTCTTATTGCAAATTGCCATTTTATCATGCTATATGTTCAAGGGAAGTTTAATTTGAAATATTGTAACTACAAAGAGTATTCTATTTATTATTGATGTATTATTCATTAGATCAATCCCCTTTTGTGGATTGATCATGTCAGGCATTGTAAATGACCAAATCCCCTTTTTTGGATTGGTCAAACCCTAATTGTAATATGAAAAATGAGAAGTTAGACCCCATAATAAATTAAAGTGGTTATAACCACCCAGAAAGAGAAGTTGGCCCTGCCGGTGAAAAGACACTTCGTTTCAACACCTGCCAAATTGTATAAATAAAGGAGGCCATCGCCTCATTTGTTCATTCACTCACTTGATCATCCAGAGCACAAGTTTAGAGCTACATTTGGAGAACAAGGAAGAGAGAGAGAGGCACATTACTTGGGAGAGGACTTTCTGTAGTGTTTGGTTTATTCTCTTGGCATTGTATTGGCTATCTATCCTAAGGAAGTTTTTGTTGGGTTTTGTCCCCCGTGAGGGTTTCCCAGGATATATGGTGTGTCTCTTGTGATTGTGTTTTTCTCAGTGATCATATCTATGCTATGGTTATCTAGTAAATTGAAAACAAACCTAATAATATCTTAAAATCTAACATGGTATCAAAGCTAAGTTGAAGAGAGCATCTTTCACAAGAAGAAGAAAAACCATCATTGTTGTCATACATGAAAATTAAGGATTTTTATTAAAGAAGAATTTCATCCCAAAATCCATATAGAAAAGTGTGCCCTAGCTCAAGGAACTCTTTGGAACCTTCAACACACCTTTTCAGTGGTTATATCTCCCGAAAAGTGAAACCCTAGTTTTCACCAGTACCAGAAGTACCAAGAAACCAGAAATACCAAAAAACCAGAAGCACCAGTCTAGAAATCCATTGGTCAAGTTTGAAGGGGAAAAAATTGGATTTTATGAAATCTAACCACACTAGACTATTCACCTCATCCAAGCGCACCTCTTAATAAGTTCAAAATTCAATTTTGAGCACTTTCATTTTTTGGTCATTTTCCTAGCTCCAGGTAAAAGATGTCTGCAAGCACTAAGCCTGTTTAAAATCTAGAAGGTATGGAAAACTTATGTGCCTAGAAGTATAGAATTGGACTCATTCTTGAAGAGAATGAACTAGAAATATTCATTAAACAAGATGTACCAGAACCCATCGATGTTGTAGATAAAGAAAAATGCCAAAAGGACACAATTAGGGCCAAAAGAATCATTCTAGATTCTATCAAAGACCACTTGATTCCTCGAGTGTCTTCAAAGAAGACTCCAAAATAAATTTTTGATGCGCTAACCATATTATATGAAGGAAAGAACATAAATCATAAGATGAATCTAAGAACTCAACTCAAGAATACAAGGATGTAGAAAGGAGAAACGATCCAGGAATATCTCTTCAGAATATCACAATTCAACAACTAGGAGAAATTGGAGATACTATAGATGAATACAAACTCATAATGGAAGCCCTTAATGGTCTCACAATACCTTGGGATGCATTCATCCAAACTATTTGTGCCAGAAAGGAGAAACTACAATTTGACAATCTTTGGGAAGAATGCATTCAAGAAGAATCAAGAGTAGCTAACCGAGAAGATTTTCTATCAAGAGATGAATATCAATCCCTAGCTACTCACACTAAAGGAGGAAGAAATAAGTATTACTTACAGAAAGAAACTCATAAGAAGTCTCACCCCCCAAAAAAATCATACATAAAGAATCTCAACCAAGGAGATTCTAGAAGTTTCAGAAAGGACAAAGAAGAGGAAAAGATTTCTCATCCTACCAATGTTACAATTGTAACAAGATGGGACATATTGCTAAACATTTTCTAGCTAGACGAGAAGAATACAAGAACAAAAACAAGAGGTACCATGCCCATGAAGATGAATATGAAGATCCACCCACAAATATGATAAAAGAACGAATTGAAGACTCTGTCTTAATCTCTGCCCTCTCAGGATCAGTATCACCTGGTGAGGACACTTGGATCATTGATAGTGATGCTTCCAAGCACATGACAGGTCAAAGAGACATTCTCTCTTGCCTTTCAAAAAATAAGTTTTCTCAGAAATTTACACTTGGAGATGATTATCAATACCCTATCAAGGGAGTAGGAGAATCAAATTACAAGCTTAATTCAGGGACCCCAATGAAGATGAAGGATGTACTCTATGTACCAGGTTTGATAAAGAGCTTACTCTCCATCTCAGATTTAGAAAATAAAGGATTAAGAGGTGCCTTTATATATGGATAAGTTCTTATGTGGGACAAAGGAAAAACCATGGAAGAAGCAATCGTTATTGGAAAAGAAGAAGGTGGCTTGTATAAGATAAAGGTTCATTCAGAAGAATACATCACCCACTCCATTGAGAATCCATGTGAACTTTGGAATACAAGATTATCCCACATCAACTACAAGGCATTAAATTATGTAAGAAAGGCAGTCACAAGTCTACCATAACTCAAGGATGACCATGAAGGTCTGTTCAATGGATGTGCACAAGGGAAGAACATCAAGAACCCTTTTCCAAAGAGAGACAGTAAAGTAGAAGGAGTCCTAGAACTCATTCACTCATATGTGTGTGACCCAATTCCATTATCCTCCATCAGTGGGTATGTATACTATGTATATTTTATCGATGAATATTCTCGTAAAACATGGGTTTACTTTTTGAAATCAAAATATGAAGTGTTCAATAAATTCAAGGAATTCAAAGCCTTGACAGAGAATCTTTCTAAAAGAAAGATCAAGATACCTAGGTCAGATAATGGAGGAGAATACACCTCAAAATATTTTGTAAACTTTTTCAAATATGTCGGGATCAAGAGGGAGCTCACCACTACCTACAATCCTCAACAAAATGGTGTAGCAGAAAGAAAGAACATAACTATAATGGAAGCAGTGAAGACCGTGATCCATGATCAAGATCTTCCAATGTTCTTATGGGCAGAAGAAGCAAAAACAATAGTATATGTACAAAACAGATTGTCCCATAGTGCACTTGGGTTCAAGACCCATGAAGAGATGTTCTCCGAAAAGAAGCCAGAAGTAAGCCATCTCAAAATATTTTGTTGTCCAATATTTGTACACATTCCAAAAGAGAAGAGAACCAAGTTGGACCCTTCAGGAAAGAAGGGAATATTTGTTGGATACTGTGAGGTCTCCAAGGCCTTCAAAGTTAATATACCAAGTTACCATCATATTGGAATCAACAGGGATGTAAAATTTGATGAATATGAAGAACTCAAGAAATGAAGAAGATTCCATCTTGAAGAAGTATATGAAGAAGAACCTGTAGCTCCCATAGTTTCAGAACTAGTGAGGGAAGTCATAGCTTCCCCTGACAAGGATATTCTAGAATATCTTGACATAGCATAATCTAAAGAACCTCCCCAGATGATGATCTCCCACAAGAGAAAGACAGTCTGGGAAAGGGAACTTATTCAATATGGATAAAAGTACAATGTCCCCGAAGTAACCATGAGACAAGTGAAGAAGCCTAAGCCATTCTCCAGTTATATGGCTTCGATGTGTGATCTCTTAGAGAAGGATCCTACCTGCTTTGAAGAAGCCATTTAAAAGAAATAATGGGCAGATGCCATGACAGAAGAATACCAATCCATCATAAATAATGATGTATGGGAAATAGTTCCCAGACCGAAGAGAAAGGATGTGGTATTTTCCAAATGGATTTTAAAAATAAAACATGTTGTTGATGGAAGAATTGAGAAATATAAATAAAGTTTCGTTGTTCATGGTTTTTCGCAAAAGGAAGGTATTGAATATGAAGAGACATTTTCTCTTGTAGCCATATACACTTCAATCAGAACCATCATATCCCTTGCAGCTAAGATGAAGTGGAAGTTACACTATATGGATGTGAAAACAACCTTCTTGAATGGTGTCATTGAAGAAGAAGTGTATATAGAACAACCTCAAGGATTTGAATTTGAATATAGGAATACTCATGTGTGCAAGTTGAAGAAGGCTCTGTATGGATTGAAGAAATCTCTTAGAGCTTGGTATGGATGGATTGGCAGTTTTCTGACGAGCTTGGGCTTTACCAAGAGTAAAGTAGATTCTAACCTTTACTTCAAGGTTATGAATGATGAGCCTGTTATATTGTTGTTGTATGTGGATGAATTATTCTTTACTGGAGAATAAAAGCTCATCACTGAATGTAAGAAGAAGTTCGCTGCAGAATTTGAGATGAAAGACCTTGGCCTAATGCACTATTTCTTAGGTCTTGAGGTCTAGTAGAGCACATAGAGGATATTACTTAACCAAGGGAAGTATGCAGTTGAAATCTTGAAGAGAGTTGATATGTTGGAGTGAAATTCCATGAATACACCCATGGAAACAAAGTTGAAACTCGTGGTTGATACTTCGTCAAAATTGATTGATGCTACAATGTACAGATAGATCATTGGATCGTTGATGTATATGAATAACACCAGGCTAGATATATGTTTTCTTGTGAACACCTTGAGTCAGTTTCTGGTAGAGCCCGGATGTGTTCACTTGACTTCTGCAAAACATGTGATGAGGTACCTTAAGGGTAGATTAGATTGTTGTCTCAGTTATGATGGAGACCATGACTTTAGACTGAGTGGTTATACTGATTCAGATTGGGTTGGAAGTGTCTCTGATAGGAAGAGCACTTTGTGATGTTGTTTCAATATGGGGTCATCCAAAATGTCATGGAAGAGTAGGAATCAATCAAGCATTGCTCTTAGCATCGCAGAAGTAGAATACATTGATGCATGTTCTGTCAATTGTGAAGCCATATGGCTTCAGAAGTTGTTGACAGGTCTATTCAATCTAGAGATGGAAGCAACCCTAATCCTATGTGATAACCGGAGCTGGATAAAGATGAAAGATAACCATGTGTTCCATGACAAGTCAAAACACATAGATATCTGATATCATTACATCTGCGATATGGTGCAGAGAGGAGTCATAAATCTCTAGTAGGTTAGCATGGATGAATAGGTGGTGGATGCGTTGACCAAGCCTCTATCTCATGTAAATTTTGATCACTTTCGAGATAAACTTCATGTAGTCTGTAAGGACCTCCCTCAAAAGGCGGAGTAGTGTTGTGATGTTATCCCCATGATGATGATGTTCTGGCCTATTATTGTGATGCCAGCCTCATGCTAATGATGTGCCAACATAGTGTTGTGATGCCAGCCTCTTTCTAATGATGTGCCAGCCTAATGGTTTGATTCCAGCCTCATTTTGATGATGTTCCAGCCTCATGTTGTGGTGATGTGCTAGCTTTGTGCTATGATGATGTGTCAGCCTCGTGTTGTGATGATGTGTCATCCTCGTGTTGTGATGATGTGCCAACCTCATGTTGTGATGCCATTTTCGTGTTGATGATGATTTTTTTCTAGTATCATACTATGATGCCATCTCTGTGTTGATGATATTGTGTAGCCAACCTCATGCCATGATGCCAGCTACGTGCTAAAGACTCTCAACCTAGTGTTGATGTTGATGATTCTCCAGTTTTTGTGTTGTAGAGTTGTTGCTATTGATGATGAGAAAAATTTCCAATGATATATAGATACGTTAGTCAATGTTCCAAGATGTTGTTGATGATGTTTCTGTCTCTCTCATTTGATGCTATTGTAGAATACCCTTCTTGTTAAGGGGGAGTGTTGAAATATTGTAACTGCAAAGAGTATTCTATTTATTATTGATTTATTATTCATTATATCAATCCCATTTTGTGGATTGATCATGTCAGGCATTGTAAATGACCAAATCCCATTTTGTTGATTGGTCAAACCCTAATTGTAATATGAAAAATGATAAGTCACCCCCATAATAAATTAAAGTGGTTCTAACCACCCATAAAGAGAAGTCATCCCTTCCAGTGAAAAGACACTTTTCTTCATCACCTTACAGATTGTATAAATAAAGGAGGTCAGTGCCCCATTTGTTCACTCACTCACTTGATCATCCAGAGCGCAAGTTTGGAGCTATAGTTGGAGAAGAAGGAAGAGATAAAGAGGTGCATTACTTGGGAGAGGAATTTCTATAGTGTTTGGTTTATTCTCTTGGCATTTTATTGGCTATCTATACTAAGGAAGTTTTTGTTGGGTTTTCTCCCCCATGAGGATTTCCTAGGATAAATTATGTGTCTCTTGTGATTGTGTTTTTCTCAGTGATCCTATCTATGCTATGGTTATCTAGTAAATAAAAAAGAAACCTAATAATAGCTTAAACTCTAACAGTTTAATCCTGAGTCGAACATATGTTGTTTCCTTGACTTTCTGAGTCGGCCATCCATGTGTCAGTTTTACTTATTGGTACTCTCTCTTCACATCATCTCTCAGTGTATATTTTGTGTCGATTGATGTGGGATACATCAAGGACCTCCTTCGATGGATATCTTCCTATCGACTTCATCACATTTTCTAGGAGAGAGATCTAGAAACCAACTAGTACCTTGGAGCTTGTAGTCATAAATTGCAGGCCTCCTCATGATCAAAAATGGGTTTTCATCATTGACTCCTGATACATTGGTTTTATGAGTGCTTGACATTAGATCATATATTCACACTCACTATATTTTAATAGGTACTTTTGGGTCCATCTTCCTCATCGATGGGTTCCCTTGCATATGTTAATGATATACATCAATGACTAGTAATCAGAAGGTTTCTACCATGCTTGGCATTAGCTCATTTATTTGTATGTTGTAGATTCATACCATTGGGGTTTGGGACAAAGAACTTGGGTTTGGATCCACATCATTCCTATACAACGTCCCCTTCCAAGTTGTGATGGAGTATATCACTTGTATCTCAGTACTTTGAATACTTCCTGATATCTATATGTTGTGTCATAGATACACATTCTATATGTTGATGGCTATGAATGTGTTCCTAACATAGATCCACATTGTATTTTTGTATGGCTATGATTGATTTCATGACGTAGATCCACATTGTGTTGTATCATGGCTACATTATCATTGATGACATGGATCCATTGTGTATTGTTTCATGGCTATGGTCTAGCACTTCATTTCATGGATCTGTAGTGTATTGTTTGGAGGCCATGCTCATTATGAGTTTGAGTATATATACCTAGGGGATTGGTATATATATACTCATCCTTGGTGTTTGATTGCAGGACTTATTTTGTTTTTAAACCTCCTTTTCTGTCTCCTTGTGTTGCCTCACATGGAATTTACTGTAATGTATTTTAGCCATCCACTCCTTTCTTGACCTCACACATTAGGGGGAATATGTTATAGCCTTAATCTCCACCCGAGAGGTCAAATAGGAATCCATCATAGGATAGAATCCCAAATACATATTTTTAATAAGGATTGAAGCCTTTTTGAGCCCTTATTAGAATCCTCATGGGTCACCTAGTGAAAAACAAGTGATGCCCTCATTGGACACTAGTGGACCATTAAGTGAGGCACTGTCAAACTTCTAGAATTGAGGAGTTACAAAGTGATAGGAAAAGGATGAGTTGGATCTTCATGTCAAATTCCTAGGAAGTCGCATCATTTGAGTCTCTAGTGGACTTTAGAAGATCTATAAACCTCTCCCAATCATCCTCCAAGAGCTATATAACAAATAAAATCTTTGGGAAAGGGGGAGGAAGAATTGAATGATAATTTTATGTTGTCCAACTATAGAGGTATCATCCAGAAGTCAATAATCCTAGCCTAACCAAGGAGATTCTAGGAGAGGAAAGGAGCAAGGAGACTAAAGGAACTTGCATAATCACTTGAGGTATGTCTTGATGTAATGTTCTTGTGTTCCATTAATATATCATTTGGTTTTCCCCTTGAATTTTTGTCTTTTATACATGAATATTTAGATCTGATATTGTAGACTATAGATCAAGGTAGATCCAACCTATATCTAAGATTATAACACTAGGAAGAAGTGTAGAGTGGTATTGTTTTATCTTTGGTGTGCAAGAAGTAGGTTGTAGAAGCTGGAGTTGGAACTTTAGGACTGCAACAACCAGGATACACTAAGGAAAACCTTTAGGAAAAAGGTAGGACATTCTCCCAACTTCTCATGTGTGATATTATTGCTTGTTTCTAGGAGAACCATAGGAAATCTATCCCATTCTTGTTTAGTATTTCTAAGCCAATCCTATGGATATCTTACTAATATGCTCAGTGAGATCCCTGTGAGAAAAATTCCCATAATAGATGGAGTCCAATGACACATTCACATTTTCTCAAAAATTCATAAAAGCATATGGTGAAAGGTTTTGTGGCCAATATAATTCATGTTTTTTTTTTTAAATAAATTATTGAATGCCTTTCATTCCTAAAGTATGAAGTTTTATACTTGATACTTACATGTACCATTGTTTTCCTCCAAGTATAAAAGGATTTGGGAAATAACATGTTAGACAAACTTTTTGTAAAGGTGGCAAAATTAAAATATAAACATAAAAATACTTAGGATACAGTTTGATATCTTAGACCCCATTGTCATCCCCTCTCATGGGTTCATAGTCCCCTCTCTTTTCCACCTTCTGCAACTTATTTAGTGGTTTAGAGTTATATTATATTTCATCTTTAAATACATTTTCAACATAGTATTAAGTGTATCATGAGCATGTTTAACGAAATGGTAACTAGGAAACATATCAAAACATTACATAATAAACCACCTAACACAAGTATATCCATTCTCTATTTATACCTTTGAATTAGGATCCAAACTAAGAATATAAACAATGATTTTACATCATGGATTTATATATATATATATATATATATATATATATATATANTATAGAGAGAGAGAGAGAGAGAGAGAGAGAGAGAGAGAGAGAGAGAGAGAGAGAGAGAGATATAGTGGGAAAATTTTAATGAGCCCATGATGTAAAATCCTTGTGTGTATTCTTAATTCAAATCCCAAATCAAAGGCTCTAGTACACACACACACATAATATACCCTATGGGTCAATACCCTAGGTATTACAATGGGATTTCCACCAACATATGTTGTGGGTGGTAAATCCCCCTACGGACTAGAACTAAGGGTTTAGTAATGCATGCAGAAATAACCTTCGAAAGTCTCCTACCTTTTACTATTATCTCAGCATAGACCCCACAGTCATGCATAAAACACAAGGATAAAAGGATCCAGTAACTCTACCTTGAACTCCTCGCTTGGTGTTGATCCTTTTGCATTCGGTTGCTCCTTGACTGCAAGTCTCCTCCCAAAGCTAACTTGCATTCAGAAACAGACAAACAAAGAACTACGAACATGCTTCTCATATATGAATTAGTGGGTTAGAGGTTCCAAAAATATAAACCAAAATTGAATATTGAACACCTCATATGGCGGGACGGGAAAAGTAATTATTTCTATTAACCTCACAAAAGTCACTTACAATGGTGAGATCGGCTATTGCTCCTCAAATCTGGTCCTGGGATCTTCTTCAACTATGCACCAACCGCTTCCACATATGCTTCTCCTCTTCAGTTCTCACACAATGGTTGAAAAAGGTTGGGGCAAGGGGAATGAAAAATAGGGTAGATTTCTTTTTCTATCATTTGTTTTCTCCAAATGGGACCCGTACCCCTTCTTTTATAGGCTAGAAAGGGCTAGGTATTTGGTTGAGTGACCGACTATGGGTGATCAAACGGTTTAAGAAATTTAGCCGAAAATATGTGTTTTGTCTGCAGCTTTCTATGTTTTGTTCTTTTGTTAGTATACGCAAGTTGTAGTGAGTCAAATAGCATATACATGCATGCAGTAGTGGAGCAGGGTGCGTATGCCTTAAAAAAGGGTGTTTTTTAGAAGATTTGTTCAGTAGTGGCTTGGAAAAAATGGAAAATGATATGGCATGATGCCAGGTATGCATGTCTAGTGGACATTAGGGTTATAACAACATCCATGCATAAAAATATCAAGAACCAAAATATGAGGTCTTAAGGATGCATTGTTGGTCACCCATTAGAAAAATAATAATCGTATTAGCCCAAAGTATTTATTGTTTGATCTTTATCAATCAAATGTACAAAGTTATTATACATAACCAGTACCATCTAGCTTTAGATTTTATTTATGTATTTCATCAAATTAAGGGTAAGAATTTTATTTTCCTCACTATTCATCTAGTTCAAAATATTATTTGTTGTATTTTAAGCAATCAAGGATAAAAATTTAATCTATTTGACTAATAGTTTATATCTCTAAGTATTCATTTTTGGATATTAACCAAATTAGTGGTAATAAGTTAATCTCCCTAACTAGCCTCATATAATTCCATGTCTTACTTGTTTTTATCTTAACTAAATCAAGGGTATTCCATTTAACTTAATTATTTTCCATCATCCAACTCTATGTCTACCTTGTTAATCCTCAATCACAAGGTTCTGAGGTTTAATCTACCTAAATTAAATCATTCAACTCCAATTATTCCTTTTTCGACCTCAACCAATCATGGCCATGAGGTTTAATCTACATGAATAACATTTTCCAGTTATGGGTCTTCTTGCTTGTTGGGGTTCAACCAATAAAGTCTGTGATTCATTAAATTACCATGCTAAAATATTCATTAGTATAAGGTCTTCCTTGTTTTCCTTCTACTAGAACAAGGGGAAGTATATCAATATACCTTCCTAACCTTCCTTTGGTACAAGGTATTCCTTACTATCCTTATTCTAAACCAAGAAAAAAACCATAACCATACCTCTCGATAATTTCATTGGTACAAGGTCTTCCTTGATTTCATTATTCCATACTAAGGGGAAATGCATTAGAATACCTTTCCAACCTTCTAAGAGTACATGGTATTCCTTTTTGGAATTCCCTTAAACTAAGGAAAATACATTGACATACCTTGTCAATGACATTTTACTGGTACAAAGAATTAATTGGTAAACATTTTCTATACCAAGGTAAAATCATTAGCATACCATGCTAACCTTCCTTTAGACGATATATTATGTGTTGGCTATAACTAGGCCAAAGAAACTATTTATATGAAAAAAAAAAAAAACTATAAGAATATTTAAAATATTGTTATCATATTAACTTCTCTTATAGTGCCTTATAAGTGTATCCCAACATCCCTTTGCTAAAACATCCAAATAATTTCTTCCTTACTCTTAATCATATTTAGTTCAGTAATAAACATCATATATCATTAAGGAAATATGTAATAAAATATCTCCCCCACTACCCCCTCCCCCAAACACACCCATCCACACACACATAGAAAACAATTGAGTGCTTCACCAAAAAAACTAAGCACACACACACAAAAAAAAAAACAACAACTGAATGCTTCACCAAAAAATCTAAGCATGCACATACACATGCATTCACACACACATATGATATATTATGTTATGGAGAATGAGGAACACCTTGGTGGGGGTGATAATAGTGATTAGATGGTTTTGGGTCACAATACACTAGGTAAAGATGTTAATTTCCTCTATCAATTGATAGATCCAATTTTGATCTATTGGCACATTATTATATTAGTATATGAAGATGCAATTTTATGTTAGAATGGTTTCTTTCATTCTTATGATATTAGTAATTAATTATGGCCTTGTTTTCAAAGCACATAGGTCTTAGATTTTGTTAATAATCCCTCAGAGGCGAGTAAGTTTGACCTCTAGTCAAATTGTTCCCCTAACTCTCATAGGAATGATCAATTTGTTGTCATGTGATAAAAGGATCCTCATGATTCCATCTATAAAAATACATGGACTTCTCTCTATAATTATGATTTTTTTCCTTGTTTTCCTTATCAACTATTATTTAAAAAACCCACTTAGATGTGGCCCACTCTTCCTCACGTATTGGTGGATGGACAAGTTGTCCAAACTATTTCTCAGGGTTCTATCTCAAAGTATCTTGTAATACCTATGAGAACCACTAATTGTGCCATTGAATCTCAAAACCATACTTTATGGGTTAGAAATTGTGATCCACCAAAGGTAGGTCCCCCAAAGATGACGAGGAAAGATAATTTTGTCAAGAAAAGGATCGCATGAATGAACGTGATAGTGCACCCAACCATTCTTCAAACTTAACTCTTTGATATTCTAATAGCACTCTCATTGGTTTTCCTCATGTTCAACATTATCATATATCTGCATCCAATGAATGGATGTTAAGTACTAGGGGCTACATTCTTCTGTACACTTTGTTGGCTATCGAAAGTCACTCCTGGATTGCTTGCAGGAGTAGAGCCCGACGCCCATCAGTTTAATGTCATGATTTGTTTAAAGGGTGATCAAATGGAGGAAAACTCAGAACAATACCGTCTCAACTCAGAAACTAGGCCAAGCATGCATGACGAGTGAGGTCTTGATAAACTTCAAACAGTGGGTTGTAGTAAAAGGGTGAGTAGGCGGAAGACTTGCATGAGGAAAGTGCAAAGGTCTATCATAGACGTCAGGTGTGTAACAGACTGGAAAAGAAAGAATTCAAACACAAAATCCTTTTATATTCAAATATAGAAGACTAGAGGGCACAACAATGTCACAACAAATCATTTATCATAATAAGATTGTTCAATCCACGCGAATCCTTCGACAGTGGACTCTCTGGCCTAAGATGAAACAAAGATGGAAAAAGAAGAATTGTTTGTCATAAACCAAGAAGTCTCAAACACAGAGGCATAACCAGGAAACCAGAATATTTGATGAAACTTTACAGTCAGGAGCTTAGCTCTACCATCGATAGATACAAAAATGGCAAAAATGCCTACATATACTCAAAACAATAACAGCAGCGGAACCAAGAAACTGCATTGAAATCTTTGCGTCTCCATGGCTTTTGACAATTCTGCAGCCACAATCTTTGAATAGTCGTGCAACTTATGGCAGATGCGATCGATCCCCTAACAGTTTATTTGGTGAATTGACGTGCCTTCAATTCTTTGCAGGACGTCCCCATTATGGCAGAGACGATGTCTAACCACCACCAACCGCTTCAATAACTGCTTCTTGGGATTGAGAACAGCCCGGCCAACTCAGCATTTCGGGATATGGAATACTCCTCACACTGCCACCTGGAATAATTGAATGGCTCGAAGGATGGGTATGGAGGCCAGCGCGGAAAGTGGGACGTATGACAGGAGTGATGGCATTGGATCATGGGGGGAAAGGAGGGTTGCAGGGAGGACACTCAGCAAAAGGAACGAGCGCAAGGGGATAAGAGGGTAGACGTAGGGGACGCCTTTAGTGGGAAGTTGACGTGGAGGGAAAAGGATGCATGGCGGATAGTGAATGGATGATGAGATGGTGTAAAGGCTATGTGGACGAGTGAGAACGAGGGGAGCGATGACACA
>ML780056.1:391130-427558 GCA_009831015.1 Picea engelmannii
TGTTTCCCCTTCTTCATCAGCCACAAAATTGTTCTGAAAGGGAGCCTGAATTCTTTGGTCTTCTCTGTCTCTTCCTCTTTCTCTATGCATAGTCGGGGGAGCAATATTATTTGGCCTTCGGAAGCCCCCTTTATTTTTAGCATTCTGAGGGCCCTTATACATCTGCTTCCTTTCCACCCTCAATCTCTCCACCTCTTCCTTAAGGAAGTTCATTACTTGGGTCAGCTCATTTACTTGAGGGTGGGACAATGCTGGACTGGAAGTTGAGGCTTCTGACCTTTCCTTTCTTCTGTCTGTGTCGGCCTGGTTTCTCAGCCTGTCAGCTACCAATATGTTGGATTCCACTTCTATAGCTGCATCTTGCATCTAAGCTAAAGAGGTGGCTCTTCTTTCTCTTAATACAAGGCAGAAATCAGGGTCAAATGCACTAGCATATGAAATTTGAGCAGAGGCTTCTGAACGCTTTATCTCTGCAGGAATCTTGTTATACATCTTATTGAATCTTTTGGAGAATTCAGAGACAGACTCTCCTTCCTGCTTCTTCAGGGACCCAAACTCTGTCATGTAATAAATGTAATCTTTTCTATCTCCCCACTGCCTTAGGAAAACATTATCTAGGGCTTCAATACCAGCAATAGATCCAGGAGCTAGTCCCATGAACCACTTTCTAACCTCACCATCCAAGATCTGGACAAAAACTCCCATCCAGACATCTTCATTTTCAATATTGAGGTTATCTTCATAACTGTAAAAAGAACCCAAGTGCTCTTCTGCAGTTATGTCCCCTTCCCCAGTGAACTTGGGCATGTACTTCAAGTAGTCTCCAGCAGGGAGAGGATTCATAGGATGAGGTAGGATTAGAGGAGCATATCTAGCAGAAACTATAGCATCCATTCTATTCATAGGGGGATTAGCACCAGCCATAGGGATATAGGTAGAGGAGAACCGGGAGGAGAAGGAGTGTGAAAAACAGATGACGGGAAAAATAGAGAGAGGTCTAAAGGACCTGAATGTGCAGATGCTTCTCTCTGTGCAGCATTAGTAATAACAGGAGGGGTGGTGAAATATTCTGAGACCAGAGGTCTACTTACAACTTCCAGGGAGGGGGGAGTGACAAGGATTTCTCCTTCTGATACTAGACCAGGAGGAGAAAACTCAGTAGGAACACTCCCGAAATTCAGACAACGGGGAACCTCAGAGGAAGGACGACTAGAAAGTTGAGAATAAGACAATGGTGTTCCCACAAAAGGGGAAGGTGTATTACCTGTTTTGGCGATGGAAACTTCTTTCGCAGAGCTCTTTCCCTTCCTGCACACCACTTCTGAGTCATCTTCTGGTGTAGCTAAAGGAAGGTGTGGATTAGACCTCGTGTGTCTGCCTCTCGAAGCCACAGTTGATAGAACAGGTTCTCCCCAACGGAGTCGTCACAGTGGAGTTTCCAGGTGCACAGTAGCAATCTTCAAGTTCTGATATCTGATGCACCTTCAGAATCAACCTAATCTTTGTCATTCAATCCTAGGGAATATATTCAACATCGTCCCCGGCAACGACGCCAGAAATGTTGGCTATCGGAAGTCACTCCTGGATTGCTTGCAGGAGTAGAGCTCGACGCCCATCAGTTTAATGTCACGATTTGTTTAAAGGGTGATCAAATGGAGGAAAACTCAGAACAATACCGTCTCAACTCAGAAACTAGGCCAAGAATGCATGACGAGTGAGGTCTTGATAAACTTCAAATAGTGGGTTGTAGTAAAAGGGTGAGTAGGCGGAAGACTTGCATGAGGAAAGTGCAAATGTCCATCACAGATGTCAGGTGTGTAACAGACTAGAAAAAAAAGCATTCGAACACAAAATCCTTTTATATTCAAATACAGAAGACCAGAGGGCACAACAATGTCACAAAAAATCCTTTATCATAACAAGATTGTTCAGTCCACGCGAATCCTTCGACAGTGGACTCTCTGGCCTAAGATGAAACAAAGATGTAAAAAGAAGAACTGTTTGTCATAAACCAAGAAGTCTCAAACACAGAGGCATAACCAGGAAACCAGAATATTTGCTGAAACTTTACAGTCGGGAGCTTATCTCTACCATCGATAGATACAAAAATGGAAAAAATGCCTACATATACTCAAAACAATAACAACAGCGGAACCAAGAAACTGCATTGAAATCTTTGCGTCTGCATGGCTTCTGACAATTCTGCAGCCGCAATCTTTGAATAGTCGTGCAACTTATGGCAGACGCGATTGATCCCCTGACAGTTTATTCAGAGAATCGACGTGCCTTCAATTATTTGCAGGACGTCCCCATTATGGCGAAGACGATGTCTAACCACCACCAACCGCTTCAATAACTGCTTCTTGGGATTGAGAACAACCCGACCAACTCAACATTTTGGGATATGGAATACTCCTCACGCTGCCACCTGGAATAATTGAATGGCTCGAAGGACGGCTATGGAGGCCAGCGCAGAAAGTGGGACGTATGACAGGAGTGATGGCGTTGGATCATGGGGGGCGAGGAGGGTTGCAGGAAGGACACTCGGCAAAAGGAACGAGCGCAAGGGGATAAGAGGGTAGACGTAGGGGACGCCTTTAGTGGGAAGTTGACGTGGAGGGAAAAGGACGTGTGGTGGATAGTGAATGGATGATGAGACAGGGGAAAGGCTATGTGGATGAGTGAGAACAAGGGGAGCGATGACACACGGAAGTAGGAAAAGGGCGGGAAGGAAGATGACGCGATGGGAGAGGGACCCACACGAGTTAAAGACAGGGAAGCTGAGAGGGATGAGGCTGCTCATGAGCCATTGATCTGGGCTCCTCGATCGTGGCCGTCGGAGAACTGCATCCGTGATTTTGGACCCCCCCCCTTCGCTTAAAGGTAGAAAGGCGGGGGGGGGGTCCGGAATGGTCTTCATCGCCGTTGATCCAGGCACGCTGATTTGGACCGTTGGAGAGGTGCGCCCCCGATTCCGGACCGCCCCCCCTTCGCTTAAAGGTAGAAAGGCGGGGGGTGTCCGGAATTCAACATGCGCCATTGATCCGGGCGCTGTAATCCTTGCCGTCTAGATTTGGCTTTTGTTTAGTCGTGGGCGCATTAGCACCTCAAATTTAGGAAAAGTGGGTTTTAACCCATTCTTTTGCAATCTAAACCGCCTGCAAGAAATATCACTAACACACTCCAAAGGTATTCATGGGAGTGTGGCCAAGATTTAACATGTTTAAATTCAAGTATATAAGGTATAGGGATTGAATCTAAACCAATGGGCCTTGGTTTTTGGTGACCTTGACTCTTACCCTTCACAAATTGTATCACAATTTTGATCTAGTTAGGTATAAGATCACAAAATTGACATTTTGGGTTATGTTGCATTACTTTCCAATTGATTTTTTTCATAAACAAGTTTTCAAGATCATTCAATATGGTATTGGTACATATTAAGTATGAACCCTTGACTCTTCACATCCAAAACATTATGATTTCCAAAATATGCATAGAACTAGATGTGTATAAGGTCTATCAATTTTGTTTGGATTACATTAACATCCCTTTTCTTTTGTACATTTTATAAATCCCATGGTTGCAAAAAATATCACATTCTCATGACACAAGTGTCTCAGTGGAAGGGGGAACTCATATAGTTATATTGATACCAATTGATTTTGGATGTCAATCATTAAAGTATATGGTATCAAAGGGGACGATGAAGGCCAACTATTGTTCATCCTAAATAATCAAACCTGAGTTGATATCTAATATAGAGAATGAAATGGATGAGGATATTTTGGGTTATGACCCAAGGGGGGAATATATGGGGTTAAATGTATATGATATGACCCCAAGGGGGGGAATATATGGGGATAAATGTACATGTAATGTGTAAATGTATATGTAATAGGGTTGGCCTAATAATAAAGGGGCCTCGTGTGTAGTGTGTGAATAGGTATGTATAGAGATCATGTTGAATTTTTATATGAGATGATGTGTGTGATCGATCAATTATTACAATGATGAATGTGCCATACATAAATAACATATGGTGACAATCCATGAAAGGATGTGTCCCTTGGATAATAAATAACTACTTATTTATTATATATATTTATACCTTATATTATATTAATAATAAGATTTAATAATTTTATTAATTATTAATCTAGGAGAATGTCTTCAGAATGTCTCAACGAGGGAGACATTTTGCATATTGCCAAGATTATCTCTAAAGTATACAAACTTTTCCCTAGACTCATGACACTTGTATGTCAGTCCTAGGATATGCCTCTCTCCCACATGAACCAAGGGGAAACTCCCTCCATGGATCTCCCTCTAAGCCAATTGACTCTCTCTGAGATCAGGCTCACTCTAGATCTTCATGTGATAGCATCTAGCATCTCGAATATTTATCATTCCTAGTCAAATCAGCATGACTAAGGACAAATGCCACACCAGGTCCATTCACCATAGGTACAAACTTGTGGGTGAATGTCTACTAAATGATGAAACTTAAACACATCCTCTTAACTAGGGAGGTATTCATAACAATCAACTAAAATTCCTAGACCTATTTCTCTAATTAGGTCACTACATATGCCATAGAAGAATGCCATTCCCATGCCTCTTTCTCTAATCAGGTCACCATATGTACCATAGAGAAAATTTTAGTCATGTACTAACCTACATAACCAGGTCACCATGAGTGCCATAGAGGGTAGGCCATTCTTCCTAATCAGGTCACCATCTGTGCCACAGGATAATGTTAGTCCTGGACCATTTTCTGTAGAAAATGCCAGTCCGTGATACATCAACAATCTGTCCAACCTGGACCATTCTCCATAGGGAGAATTCCATTCCAACAACCAATTGACTATCCACAATGCAATAATATCAGCATTCCCTCTCAACCAAGGGAGTAATCTCCATAAGCCCCAGCTTGTCCCTGAAGTATAAAACTCCCCTTTGGACAAAGGATTTGTCATAATATCTACTATCTTCTCATCGGTGGAGATGTATTGGAGCTTCACTTCTCCCTTCTGGAATTTATCAAGGATGTAGTAGTACTTGATCTCAATTTTCTTCGACTTGTCATGGAAAACAGGGTTCTTTGAAATATTCACACAACTTTGATTATCATAGTATATCACGATTGAATATAGCACCTAGTCAAATAGTACAAAACCATCTTACGGAGCCATATTGCTTCCATACAAGTATCACAAGCTGCAATATACTCTGCCTTTGTAATGCTAAGTGCGATAGACTTATGTTTCCTTCTACCCTAAGATATCATAGTAGAGCCCAAACTGAAACACACACCAGAAGTACTCTTTATGTCACTTACACTCCCTACCCAATCAGAATTTGTATGTCTATACAGTTGTACATCACTATTTGAGACATACCTTAAACCATAATTTAGCGTTCCATGCAAATATCTCAAAATGTGCTTTGCATCTATCCAATGTTCATGTCTCATTTCCACTTGGAACTGGCTCAACATGTTCACAATGAAGAAAATGTCTGGCCTGCTATTAACCAAATACATCAATGATCTGATCAAGTGTTTATACATAGAAGGATCCACCAAATCTAACTCATAGTCTCTTAGTTTCTCCAGGTTTGTCACCATGGGAGTGGTCATGGACTTACATTCCATCAACCCAAATCTCTAAATGATCGTGATAACATAATTCCCTTAACCAAGGAAGATCTCACCTGGATTCTTCCATACTTATAATACAAAATAGTAATGCATTAAACCAAGATCCTTCATCTCAAACTCAGATTCCAACTCCCTCTATCACTGAAGAAAACCCTACTATCCAGTCTGCCTTACTGGTTTCTCCCTCTATGACTGAGGAAAATCCATACCCAACCCTTGTGACTAGCCTCCTCTTTCAGTGTAGAAAAACCTAATAAAACAAGTGGATCCTCTCAGGAGGTCTCACATATGCATTTTCACCACATCATGAGAAAATATAATGTTTTCTCCATCAATACTCTTGTTCCCAACTATGGCCAATTCATTTGGCACATTTCGATATTTCTACGGTGATGGAATCTCCACATGGGCGGTTGGGATATTCAATGTTAGAGACACTTGAAGCACATTAAGAGGCTCACTTACCAATAGCGATGCAATATTCAAGTGATGATTTTCCACCCTGAGCCCTTATTTATCCTCATCACTACTAATACTAATCTTGTCATCAACAAATGGGAAGAACATAGTGTTGGCTGACACACAGTACACATTCAATCGGTGTCTCGAGTACCCATTTGATGATGACATATAATAATTGTTAAAAAAAATAATGGTGGCAAAAGAAACATTCATTGTAATATCGTACCCATACATGTCACCACATATCAAGGAGGTTTGAGTGATTTGTCATGAAATTTTTCCGAGGCATCGATTATGTTCCTCCTTTACTTGGTAGTCTCTTTAGACTCCCTTCAAGTACATACCTTTCAACTACTGCATGTTGACATTTACTCCTATCGATGATCTGAATGATGGCATCCCTCATCACTGAAACTTGTGCCGCCCCATTATTGCGGGTTTGGATCTTGCTTTATTGTTTTGTTTTTTTCGGCTTCATGGCCACCATCGCATCTCGGAGACTCAAAGAACTCTCTTCTCTTTCATTAAAGACCACTTCCAAGATGTCATTCACCACAAATTACTTGGATCTTTTTTGGCATGTGTTGATACTTCACATGGATATCACGACCATTCTCCACCTCCTTACGTGGTTGCAACTTCTATCTGATATAGTCACTATGGGAAGGCCACTAATCTCTCTACAGAAAATCACACAAAAATAGAATTGGATTTACTGGACAAACGATGGTTCACACTCACAAACAACACATTAATCTCACCTACAGGAATCTATTCCTCTATGCAATAGGCTTCCATTTCCCTGGGCCCTCCCGTGAGGGAGTCAAGCCCAGTCCTGCTCTGATACCATGTTGAATTTTTATATGAGATGATGTGTGTGATCGATCGATTATTACAATGGAGAATGTGCCATATATAAATAACATGTGGTGACCATCCATAAAAGGACGTGTCCCTTGGATAATAAATAAATACTTATTTATTATATATATTTATACCTTATATTATAAATATATTATATTAATAATAATATTTAATAATTATTAATTATTAATCTGGGACAATGTCTTCTCGATGTTGTCTAAACATCAACAAATCATGCATTCATTATTGAGAACACATGAATTGTTGTGTATGAATGTATTTGGGTACTTGGAGGAGTTTATCCTATTCTTTAGGGAGTTATTGTGTAACTTATATCTCTTATCTATCTTGGAGTTGTGATCCATGCTCACATTGGTTTACATGGTGTGAAATTCTGGTTTATATTGATATCTTAATCATTTTGTACATAAAATTTGGTATGACCCCATATATTCCCCCTTGGGTCATAACATTTTGGAAACAAATTCTTTTTTTCAATCCCATTTTTAAGTATTGTAAAAGGCATTTCTTATCCTAAGTGAACAAGTGAGGGATGAAATTGTTTGAAACATTAATGACAACATTCACACATAGGCCCTTGGAAGGAATTGAGACATTCATTGATGCTCCCATGAACGAATTCTCTCCCTCTCCACTAGAAGAAGGATAAATATTTGGAGATACCATGCAAATAATCTCCTCCTTTGTAAGTAGTAATAAAATGATATCCATTTCTCCCCCTTCTATAAAAATATATTTCACTAGATCACAAGTAAAAGGAGAAAATGAAAAATCGATACCCTATCAGGGGAGAAGGTTGGAGACATATTCAGAAGGAAAATATAATTATTTTTCCATAGGTTGGGGACCCTTAATCTATCATGAATATTTGGACATGTAGGAAGGTTGAAAAATCACTATCCCTAGAGCTCATAGTAAAGAAGAAACCACTAAATGGGAGAATAAATGATTGTGATGTTGTTCAATATTTGGGGCATGGAATCTACCCCATTTTTGTGATATATAAGAGTATTAGTTATCATATCAGAGAAACACATTTTGTTTCTATAATAGAAAATTCTTGATGCATATTTTTTCTTCTCCACTCTTAGTAAACACTTCCCAACTTGATATTTTTCAAATTGTATATCTATTGAAAATTTGGAAGATTGGATATAGGAAAAAATACCTCATTTGTACATTTATCATCCTTGATAGAAAAATTATCCATATTAACTACCCTTTTCCAAATAATTGAAATAGGAAATAAATCTTATAATTATCTATGGACCATCCAAGATTGAAAATATTTTTGGAAAGAACTCTAGGACAATGACCTCCTAGAATTTCCTTATCTAATAATCGATGGTGATTTGAAATTTACTCTACACTCCTATCATAATTAGGGATCCCAAGCATGCCTTGGTCCCATACCTATTTTCATATCTAATCTTTTATAGGTTTCTCAAATGGTATATGATATTCAAATAACTATATGTTGACAGGTCGAATTGGCGAGACAAGCAGGCAAGGGAGAGTGCATGATGGAAAGCTCCATTTAGGATCTCTCTCATTTGGGATATCACTTTGAAATATTATGTGGGCTTGGTTTCCAATGGGTTTTTTGAGGTAGATAATACAATTAGATTTCTTCTCACCAACTTTAGTCTAATTCTTGATCTAAATTATCTAGAGCATAAATAAAATCGATATGTATAATCTATATATATTGTACCTTAACCTATCCTGATCAAGAGTAAGACTAATAAGAATGATCACAACAAAGGATAATATTACTGAAAAGTAAAAATATTTCACACCATTCAATACCAATTTAATACAATGAAATCACAAATTTAATCACAAATAATTGTAGATGAAACCTGTAACATCAACGCTACCTTCATTTAGGAATTGTAACATGCATGAGTAATTATAAACACAATACACAAAAATATGAAAAGGTCCTTATATGTACAATCTGAAAAGGTCCTTCTATCTACTAAGGAAATCTCTTTTACAAAATAAGAGAGTCTATTTACATTCTCTAACTATCATCATCTTAGATGACAATTACATCATTTTATTTCCTAATCTCAATCGCGTGTACTTTTTCATTACAAAATTTTACAAAAAAGAAAAAATAAAACTCGAAAATGTCAAGCATTTCCTGAACTAGGTTGATTCACAAAGTTGAATCATAGTCCAGATGCTTGTATGATACAATTTATCTTGATTTATTTCATCTCTTCCATTTCTATCTCATTGTTGCATATCCTATCAGTGACTTCATCTTTGAGGTACTTCATGCTACTTTTCCCAATTTTGTTTTTGACTAACATACACTTTATTGGTTGGACCATGAATTGATTTATATTTTCCTTGTTAATCTTGTCCAATGTTTCAATTTCATTTTTTTCTTTTTCCCTTATGGCTGCTACTTGCTATGTCTTGCTTTCACTTAAACCTGCCTAGTTCATTTCTTTATTTGAGGGCATATGATACATTTATAGTATTTCATCATCCTTATCCCATATACATGTGTAGGGTTGTTTGGTGTTGTTAATTTCTTTATGTATATCCGGATGAACATTCTTCCATCTATATATCAACATTTTTCTTTTATCCAATTCCTTCCTTTTCATCCTAGGAAATTTTGTTAGGGTTTTCTTGTACATGCTTTGCCAATGTTTGATTCTCTCAAATTCTTTCTCCATTTCTTCATAGTGGCCCTTTAATTCTACTAGATGGTCAAATAGTTTTTCAATATTTTCATTGTATCCCTGGATGTCTCTTAGCTCCATGAAGAAGTTAATATGAGCTTCTCTTAGTTTTTCATCCATTTCAACAGCTTCTTCTTTGAACAGAGTGAGGAATTTACTTCCTTACATGCTCCCTTCCAAATGTATTCATCTCATCTCTTCCTCCAGGAGTGAGATCCTTTGATTATGTATTTCATCTAGATGGTCATTTTCAACTCCTTTTACTGTAAGATATGATATTTCCTGGCTGTAACTCCACACATCCTTTTCAGCCTCTGCTACATGTATTTGGTTTGTTTCTTCTATTTTGTTCTGGAATTATCATTCTAATTCCTACCTATGGATTTGTAGTTGCTACTCTAAGATGGATACTTTTTTCTTGAACTCATTTACCCTATTGTTGAGTCCATTTACTGCAAAATAGTTTTGTTGGCACAAGGGAAGACCCAGGGTTCAGCTCCAAGAGCACACCAACAAGCCCTAGCTACTGGCCCTTTCAGCAGCACCTGTGAAGCATATGCAGTCTCACCTGAAGCAGCTATGAGGGGGTTACAGGACAGATATGTCTACAACCAGGGGAATATGAAGTGGTTCTTATTACAACAACAACATAGCATGCATCTACCATTAAACTAGATAGATCTATCCCTCACAGCTATAGATCTGATCTAATACAGTAATGAAGATAACAATATAACAACATCAGATCTCAAAGCATCAATCACACACACAACAACAGAGGTACGTGGTTCGCCCTCTCTCTAGGGCTACGTCCAAAAAACTGTGCTTATGATATATTAAGGTAAAGCTTACAGTCCTGATCTACTCTCTTGGTTAGCAGATCCTTTCTTCTTCCTCTCTCCTCCTGTGCACACAGCTGTAGGACTTGATCTTCTTGCTTGAATATCTTCTTCTTGATGTGTCTTTCATGATAGGCCTTTTCTTGTTCCTTCTGAATTTGTTGATGGAAGCCTGCAATGAATATGTCTTCTTCTAGTTTGACGAATTGTGCTATCCTCTCATGAATGGCGTCAGTATCATCCATGTCTGTAAATGCAACAATTCTTAAGCTTGGTACCAAGTACTCCATTGGGACAACAGCTTCAAGACCATAAACCAACTTGAAAGGGGTCTGCATTGTTAATTTCTTGCAAGTGGTTCTATAAGCCCAGAGTACTGCTGGTACTCTTGAATCCTAGTCATCCATGTTCACACTGCAAATATTTGTCAATGTTATCTGCAAGATCTTGTTGAATGCTTCAACCATTCTGTTTTCTTATGGATGATAAGGTGTACGCTTTTGATGGTGGACTGTGAATTCTTCAGTTAGGGCTTCAATTGTCTTATTGATGAAGTGTGTACCTTGATCACTCATAAGGACCTTAGGGCATCCAAACCTGGTTATTATGTCATCAAATATAAATCGTGCAGTTGTAGCTGCACTACATTCCTTGACTTCTCTTGCTTCGACCCATCTAGTTAGGTATTCTGACACAGTGATAATATATCTTGCTCCTATGCGCTTTCCTGGTGGGTTTACAGGTCCCACAAATTCAATGGCCTATTTTTCAAATTCTTTTAGGGTCATCTATAGTGCTAATGGCATATCATCTCTTCAGGATGGTTTTCCAACTCGCTAGCATACATCGCATGCTCTGGTATATTCTTTAGCATCTCTATGTAACGTAGGCCACCAAAGGCCATCTCACAGAACCTTCTACAATGCCTTCATGAGCTTCTTCGAGGATCATATGGATTTATGCCTCCATCACACATCTTCTTAGGATCTCATCAGGTTCCATTTTATATGGCTGACCAGTTATTAGCAAAAAATCTGCAGCGCACACCACTAGCTATTTTTTTTTCTGCGGAATTGTGTATTCTGCTGGAGCTATTCCTATTGATAGGAACTGGACTATGTCTGCGAAGTGCTCATCACTCTTTCTAATGGTGAGTAGTTGTGCATCTGGTAGTGTGTCCTCTAGACTGGTAGATTCTTCACCATGATCCAACCTCAACAGGTGGTCTGGGCCCTTATTCATTCTTCCTGGCTTAACTATAATCTCAAAATCATATTCTTAAAAAAAGAGAATCCATCTGCATATTCTCCCCCCCAACATTGGCTTGATGACTAGGTATTTCAGCGTGGAGTGATCAGTAAACATTTTAAAGTGTCCTCCCAACAAGTAGTGGCGGAATTTCTATAATGCATACACCATGGCTAGTCCCTCTCTCTCTGTAGTAGTGTAATTGATTTTTGTTGTGGAGACGTTTCTGTTGGAAAATGCTAATGGATTATCAATGTCCCCTTATACAAGTTGTGCCAATACTACTCCTAATGCAATATAAGATGCATCCACATGCACATGAAATGCCTTTCTCCAGTTGGGAAAGAATAGAATAGGCGCAGTGACCATCTTTTGTTTTAGTGTGTCAAAGCTCTGTTGGCATTTGTCTGTCCAACCAAACTGACAGTATTTCTTTAATAACCTCTCCATTCATGCAGTAATCTGAGCATATCCTTTGATAAATTTCTTGTAATACCCAATATGTCCCAGTGCAGTGTGCAGTTGTTTGACTGATGTAGGTGGTGGTAAATCAACTATAATTGTGATTTTGGATGGATCCACCAATAATCCTTTCTTGCATACAATATGACCTAATAATACTCCAAATGGTGAAAAAAAGATGCACTTCTTCAAATTCAAATCAATTTGACACTGCCTGCATTTATCCAGCATTAGCCTTAGACATTCAATATGATTTTTCAACAAACTAAAAACAGTCCAATCATCAAAGTATACTTCTAAACATTTATGTAAAAATTCTTTGAATGCTTCAACCACCACCCTAGAAAAGATGGTTGGGGCATTCTTCATACCAAATGGCATTATTGTATATTGGTAGGATCCCCACTCTGTGGAAAACATAGTCTTATGACGATCCTCCTTAGTGATGTGGATCCGATGGTATCATGAAAACCCATCTGTAAAAGAATATACTTCTTGGCCTCCCACATTATCCAGCACTTCATTCGTGAAAGGTGTAGGCAAAGGATCATGTAGACAAGCATCATTCAACTTCCTGAGATCTATGCAAATCCTAATCTCACCTGTCTTCTTATATTTCACTACCATGGGGCTAATCCACTCTAACTCTTTGACGGGTTCAATAATCCCTGCTTCCATCATTCTGTCAAGCTCAATATTCACTGTTTCCTTATATTTTGGGTTCAATCTATAGGTTCTTTGCTTGACTAGCTTCATGTCTGGTTTCAAAGATATTCTCATTTCTCCCATAGGTCCTTTGATTCCCTTCATGTCAGTGAACTTGGTCATGAACAAGTCCTAATACTCATGCAATAATTCTTTGATTTTGTCAATGGTAGCAGCGTCCCAGTAATCTCCGACATTGGCAAGATTTGGTGTTTCCTCTATCCCGATATTAACTTTCTTTATTTTTATCGGTTGTCCAATGAATGGAAGTTCAACTCCTAGTCTTTCCACATCTCTCTGACCTTCTATTTCTACGATATTCACCTTCCTTGGGTCATCATCTTAGTCAACATTAATGTTGTAGCAGGTCTGAAGTTTCTAGAGCGGCGTAGTCCATTCATCCTCTTCTTTATTGAAAGGGAGGCTAGTTTCCTCCTTGAATACTTTCTGTCTCACCATCTATAGTTCTTTATCTACAAAAGGAAATTCACAGTCAAACAAAAAGGTGGTTATAAAATTCTGGGTCATACCTTCCCATTCTAAAGTGACAAGGCGCAGCTCTTCTTGAAGGTACCAGTTAATCGGGGTGGTATCCAACGTATTGACGAATCTGTGTACCCATTTTTTTCTAGGAATATCACTCCAAGCCTCGTCACAGCTTCATACATGGTCCTTTGGGCAGCTTCGACCCATGTACTGTGCTTCGCAGCTTCCTTCTTGTGCTAAGAACTACACTGTCATCAGAGTTCGGCATTGTTTCTAGTCTGCAATATTTTTTTTATGTGTCCCCCACCATCTCACTGGTGTGTCTTTCATGGCCTCATTCATTTCCAATAGCCTCTGTTGTGTTCGTACACTTGTCTCAAATTTTGACAAGAAGTTTTCTAAGGGGTTCATCCCATCAAATGTGGGTAGATTACTCACTATTGTGCCAATCCAACAAACGTCTCTGGTTATCCTAGAACATCTTCTTGTATATACTTCGTACATCTGGTTCTTCTAGTTTTCCAGAGCTTCTTTTGAATCGGATGAACATGCACTGTCACTTCGCCAACTTAGATTTTCATCAGTTGTAGGGTTGATATAATCCTGATGTCTGGCTATTAATTTGTAGATGTTTTCCAATTCAAATGTGTGGTCTTCTTCTTTGATAGGTTTTGTGTATCATGGACCTTCATCTGGATCTAAGGGTGCAACGACCCTAAGGCCATCTTTCTCAAATGTCATGCATCTTTTCTTTAAATCAACAATAGTGGAATTTTCGAAGTCCCAATCAATCCTAACAACGTAGGGTAAGGGCAGCTATCATCAACAATTTCAATTACCCCAAAATCTGCAAAGGTTCTTACCCCATCGATGTCCATTGGGACATGCTCTAATCGTCCAAATGGGCTAACAGGTTTCTGATTATCCATGCAACCTTGATAGGGGAATATATCAGCTTGGGTTTTCCCATCAATGCCCAAGTTTGCTTCACCATGACATTGACTTCTAACCCTAAGTCAAGGACCACATAGTCTATATCATACTCTCCAATCTGAGCATTCAAGTGTAGTTCTTTATTTGTCGTTCTCCTTCTTCCAATTTGGTGCGCTGTTCTATTCAGTAAGGGGTCTATTTTTCCTAGTTCATACTACTTGATGAGATCTTGTAATTCTTGGACAACGCCTTTATCTTGAATCAACTTAACACAAGTGTGCAAGAATTCCATAAGTTTGCTTACCTCTTTCCCTTCTGTTGGTGATGCAGAGAGATCAAACGCCTGAGGCATGCCATATTCTTTGATTTCTGGTTGTCTCTTTGATGAAGATCCTTGATCTCCTTTGAACTCTTTTCTTGCCTCCTAGAATATCTATCTTTCTTTCTTAGCATCGAACATTGGGGTATTTTTTATAGCTTTCCTGAATCCCTAGTCGTTTTCAATCCTTTCTTGGTCTAGTCTGTCTTCCCCTGTAGCAGCGCCTCCTCGAGTAATAACAGTGACTCTACATTCTTCTCTGCGAGGTTCAACATATATCAGTTGTACTTTTGGGTTCTACTGGGGTCCTCATATTTCCTGAATTTTAACCAGCAGCACAGGGTGTTCTTCTATTACATGCTCGAATGAATTACAGTAACTACAGGTTGTGCAGGGATTCTGACAATCCCTTACTAAATGTCCAGGCTGCACGTAGTTGTAATAGATTATTTGTCCTCGGCCTCAGCCCATATCTCCTCCTCATCCTTGTCCTCTGTAGCCACCATGAGGCATGAAATTTCCTCTCCCCGGAGTTGTACTGCGGAGTGTTTCCCTCTTGTTGTACTTCCAATTGAATCTTGTATATGTCTCTCGACCTTTCATGCATGAGATCATAAGCTCTACAATCCTGATCATCATGCCCCACTGATTTATAGAATGTACAACACAAGTTTTTGGATGTCTGGACATACTTCTGCATGTAATAGCACTCACCTAGGAGATGCCTATTTCTACATACCTCGCACCATGGTAGGTTAATTTTCTTTAAGGGGCTCAATGCTCCTAATGCCAAGTACTCATGAAATAAAGGGCAGTGTTCCTTATCATGGCCTTCAAATCTACATATTACATGCCATATATCTTCCTTTTTTTCTTTTCCCTTGTCTTTCTTCATATCCTCGACCTGTAAAGACAAACTAGTTAACTGGCTCATGATCTGTCTAATGCCTGAGCTAGATTCTCCCATCGGTGTTGATTCGAGCTTCATGGCAATCTCCAAGGCTTCCACCTGAGATGAAATCTTATGCTGCATCAAAGGGATTCTTATGGGTGGTAATATCATAGGGATGAACCAATCCTTGTTCTATTCATCAGGGATCTAGAAAGTTAATTAGCCTGTCAGGGTCTTGAATCTCTGGTCGAACTCCCAAACAGTATCTGCTACCTTTTGTTTAATCTCTTTTAGTTTTGTAATACATTGTGACTCTGAATTAGGTTTCTTAAACTCTGCAATCAGCGCATTCTTGATCTCATTCAGGGGCTTAGGCTGTGCCAGTCCTTGGACAAGTTTCATGTAGCAGCTCAGTGTGTGGTCCCTTAGCATAGTACTGAACTGGGTTCTCTTTATGACTACATTAGTGATACTTTTAATATTCCATATGGCCTCACATAGAAATCAATGCTGATCTGGGTCTTCGGATCCATCTCCTCTAAAGATAGGGAGTCTCATTTCATCTTCCATAAAGCTGACTAGGGTTCTTGTCTTAGTAGATGCTACGATACTGGTAACAGTACTCTGAGGACTCTGGTGGGTTCGACTATTCTGACTGCTAGGTATTGTTGAGACAATAGGAGGCTTAATGTTACTTACTTCAGTAGTTTGCATAGTTCTTGAGGTTTTTGGCTCACTTTGGCGCAGTTCTTTAGCTTCCCCTTATTCTATTCTGGGGGGCTCTGGATGCTCTTTGTCGGTTAGATCTACCTCTTCTCCACTATAGAAAGCTTCTTCATCGTAGCTTTTCTTAAACAAATTCTCAAGGTGAACTCCGTGGAATACTTTCCCACTATGTGTATGTCCTTCTTCTGTGTCGATGTTGATGTCTGAGATCTTGAACATTAGCCTTTTTAGGTCTGATCAATCCACTGTATCTTCAAGATGTGATTTTCATGCAAGATCATCTTGATTC
This sequence comes from Picea engelmannii, assembly GCA_009831015.1. Classification (NCBI taxonomy): domain Eukaryota; kingdom Viridiplantae; phylum Streptophyta; class Pinopsida; order Pinales; family Pinaceae; genus Picea; species Picea engelmannii. Next base: position 407,741 of record ML780056.1, read on the forward strand.
TTAACTTCGGGAAGTGAAAATGTTTTCCTCTGGGTCCCTTGAAAAAGTATCTCTCGGCTTGACTATACGATTATGTTCTATCAACAACAAACTCAGTGATATATCCTCCGATGGTACTATCAAACCAGTGATCTATTTCTCTAGAAATAGCGTTGTCGACTCTCTTGACCTTCTAGATCAATGCTAGTGTCCAAACCACAGGGGGTCTAGATATGATTTCGAAATGTGTGTTAGCTAACCTAGCCAACCACTCATGTAGCTCCTAATGGATTCCTCCAAAGAAGATCTCATGAATTTCGGTGAAGATGTATCTTTGTAGCCAATCCTCAGTGCTTATTTTAGGGTTCTTGTTCTGGGCTTCAATGAAGTCCTTCTCTTGATCCTCTACCCACTTCTGAATCTCTTTCTTCGATGGGAACCACCTTGACATTCCCTTAAAAAGGTCCCAGCAATGGAACCATTTGTTGGCACAGGGGTAGACCCAGGGTTCAGCTCCAAGAGTGCACCAACAAGCCCTAGCTACTGGCCCTTTTAGCATCACCTGCGAAGCATATGCAGTCTCACTTGAAGCAGCTATGAGGGGGTTGCAGGAAAAAGATGTCTACAACCAGGGGAATATCAAATGGTTCTTATTACAACAATAACATAACATGCATCTACCATTAAACTAGCTAGATATATCCCTCACAGCTATAGATCTTTTCTAATACAGTAATGCAGATAACAATATAACAACATCAGAGCTCAAAGCATCAATCACACACACAACAACAGAGGTACGTGGTTCACCCTCTCTCTAGGTCTATGTCCATAGAACTGTGCTTCTGATATATTAAGGTAAAGCTTATAGTCCTTATCTGCGCTCTTGGCCAGCAAATCCTTTCGTCTTCCTCTCTCCTCCTATGCACCCACCTGCAGGACTTGATCTTCACACCCAATTGAAGATCTTACAATACCAGAAGGCTCTCTCTCTCAACACTTCTCTCACTCTCAATACAATATTCTCCTAATTAACAATACTCAACTATAAGGCTCAAACATAGTACCGACCCGACCTAGGTCCTCTCGACCTCTATTTATACATTACAATCCCTCACCGACAACCTTAGGTCGAAACCTAGGTGTCAAAACCCTAATTACCAAAACCCTAGGTGTCTACAACCCTAGGTCAACTTGACTCATTCTTTTCAGGATTCACCAACTTGTCTTTCCTTATCCATCTTGTGGTGCTCCAAGGCATCTAATGCTAGATTTTTCCACTTCCTGAGTCATCCTCAGTCCATCCTTCTTGTTGATCTATCATCCTCAATCTCCTCATCCAACGGCCCACTTTTCCGCACTTCGCTCCATCTTCTCTGTTCTTTTGCTCACTTCGACCCAGTGACAGCCACTATGTCTCCCACAAAGCTCGCTTTTTACCTTTTCTTCCTCTTTCTTCGCTTCCTTCCATAAACCATGGCCAAAAAGTTTGAACATGTGAATGCATGAAGCATTGATTCTATCTCAACTACTTCTTTCTATGTATTCTCGCTAGTTATGGGCCAATTGATGTTCCTTTTAGGATTCTTTCATTCTGAGGGCTCTCCTATATTTGGTATCTTTGATGATCTCCATGTGATTTCTCTTCTTTGAACTACTGTAGTAGAATTTCCCCACAGTAATCACTTTATCATCAATTTCCATTGTTTTTAGGCTTGAATATGAGAATTCTAACAATATTAGATTCAATGGAGTTTCTCTATTTAGGGGAGAAGTTAGAATTCATACGACTCTGGTTGTCCCAGGAGTGGAAATTTTACTTCTTCGTGTTCCTCTTCTTTCTTCTTTTTCTCCTCTACATATATTCACATCATTGTTGTGATTCTCTTATGTTATTCAGTATATGCATGAGAAGTTTTCTCAGATAATTTATTTTGATGTTTTGTGGCTTCATAAGAATCTTGGTCTTTCATGGCCTTGTGGGATATCTCTTCTTCTGTGGCCTTGCAGGAACGTATATTTTATGTGTCTTAATCATCTTCCACAGCTTTGCAAGTTTTTTTTTCCTCCATGGCCTTGTCTCTCTCTGCAGCGCCGTAGGATGTTTCAACCTCCCTAAGTGACACATCCTATATTTTTGTTTGATTACCCCTCTCTTCGGCCACGAAGAATTGAAGTAGTACTTATTCATCTTTTTCTTTACAGGCACATTCTTCCACGTCCATATGCTCTCAAGAATGCCTTATTGCTTCATGTTGTTATTGAAGGAACATAGTCTTCTTCTCTTCATTCTCTACTAGGAAAGAATCAAACTAGGATGTCCTTGTGTTGGCACAGGGGAAAACTCAGGGTTCAACGCTCAACAATGCACCAAAAAAACCCTAACTACCATCCCTTTCAGCAACACCTGTGAAGCAGGTGAAGTCTCACCCGAGGTAGAAGTAGGGGGGTTACAGGACTCATGTGTCTGTAACCAATTTGGGACACAGATATATGATAATAACACTTCACAGAGTATTATAGGAACACTTATAAGGTGACATGCATTAGTTCATTAGCTTCATTAACATCACAGAACATACCCAAAGATAGATCGACGCAGTAACAATAAAGATTAATCACTTCAATCATTTAGCACATAGAATTGATTTAGATCTAACATTCATTCATTTGTAACACAAATAAATCACTAAACATCGATACATCTATCTAACATACATAATAATAAAATCACTAAGTATATTTATAACATAAACAACACTGCACAAAGAAAACCAAAGACACAAGATATACGTGGTTCACCCCAGTGTGGGGCTACATCCGCCAACTCCTTCATCTTCTTTATTATTCTTCTAAATCTTACATTCATCCACTCATGTGCACTAAGCCATAGATCTGAGCTTCACATAGGATATGATATATTTACACTGAGCACCAGATCCTCCTTCCAAAACTAGGTATAGGCACAAATCCAACTTCTCTATCAAGCACAGATCCTTAACAAATACACATTATTTTGCACAAAGCAACCCAAAAATACTTTCACTTAGCCACCACAACTTTGCTTCACTTAGATACTTCTACCATACATTCTTACTTATTTAATATACTTTTACAATCCCTTACAATAAGGCCTAATCATGGGTAAACCCATGGGATAAAATCCCATAACACATTACAAAAACACTAAAGAACCTCTTGTCGGGTCCACATAGCCCAAAAAATAAGTGATATCCGCGATCTCAGCTCCGCCTAGGAGCTCCATCTTTAACCAGCCTATCGAAGTCCAAAAGTGGTCCAATCCTAACCAAGGTTTCCTCAAAACTTGGTCAAGGGCCAACAGGCCCCAACACTCACCTGTGACTCCTCCCGAGTCACTCAGGTCTTGCTTCGAAGGATTCGAGCTTGACTCGAGTTTCCTCAACTTCCTGCTTTGCTTGAGCCTCCTACTCAGTGAGATCATGGATTTCCTACTTGGTAACAGGCCCTTCCAAGCGATGTTCCATTTTTGCAACCACTTGGTCCAATTGTGAGCCCTGTCCTTCAATTTATTCAAACAAGTTGCAGGCTTCATCTTGCACAGGTTGTAGTTTATGCGCGACTTCCATTACCCTGTCCTAGAGGGTGTTGATCTATAGTTGAATTGTGCATTTCTCCTGGGATCTTTTCATTCTTTCAACTGCGGTGAGTAGCTTCATCTGTGCATGCATAGAGAAGGCTTGTTGATGCACCTCCTATAACTACGCTTCCAGTTTCCTTAGCTTTGGATCTTCTGTGAGGACTTCATATGTCTGTGCACTTCTATCACTCAGTTGTTTTCATTCTGAGGAGAGGGATATTATCCTTCCTACTATGTTCTTAGCGGCTTACTCCCCCTGGTCACGCACCTCCTACGGGTTTCTCAGTACTTCTTGACCCTCCAGTTCTTTTATCCTCGCTTGAAGCTTCTAGATGGTCTGAGCGAGCTTCACCACTTGAACCTCAATTGACTCCTAGTCCTCCTATGCAAATCCTGTCACATAGAGACATTCTTTATTCACCACTTTTTTAACCACAGTCTTCTCTGCAAGAAGTTTCTCCTTTTCTCTCTGTAGTTGATCTTTGTCCTCCTAGATCATTGCCCGAAACTCTTCTCTCTCACTTTCATAGGTGGTCATACTGTATCATGCTACACGTAGTTGTTCTAGGGCTCCGTATTTCTCTTGTTTCAAGGATTTTGTGGCCTTCTCCTACTCTTCATGGATTATATGAAGTCGATCTTCTATCACATCTACAAGTCTTCTCAATTGGGTTGGCTCATCCCCCAATTCTGCAATCTGTGATGAGGGGGGCATAGTAGGTACTGCGTGGACCAAACGAATAGCTTGTTGTATTTATTTTAATTCTTTCTTGACCCTTTTGTAGATATCCTATTTCTTCTCTCCATATCTCTATAATATGTCTTCGAAAGCATCCTCCATAGCTGCATGGACTAGACTGATATCATCCTCTGTGAGTGTGGCCTCCAACTAGGGCTTACTAGCATGTTTCTTCTTTCTTGTTGAGGGTTTCTTTGGAGAAACCTTCTTCTTCTGAGGTGTTACTGTTTCAGTAGGGGGATCTTGAGGCAGTCTAGCTTCTCCATCTCCTTTCTTGTATCCTTCATCCCCTCCTCCTTGTCCATATGCTTCGTCTCCTCCTCCTCCTCCTGGTGATTTAGACCCATTATCTTTAGAAGCATTCTCTTCCTCATCGGTCTATATATCCTGGAATTCTTCCTTCTTTTTCTTTTTCTTCATCCCACTGGACTGTCTGACATGCTTGACCCGAGTGACTAGGGCACTTATCTTGGCCCTTGGTTATGGAAAGAAGTTAAGATTAAGGGAGAAAATATGGAATGAGAATTGCGTGAAAGACTTGTTGACTGAGATCAAGTCAAAGTGGCCAAAGAAGAAGAAATGATGGAGCGAAGTCCAAGAGATCAAGTTGTTGAATGAGTAGATCAAGGAAGACATATCAGCAAGGAAGGTGGATCATGGAAAAATCAGCAAGCAAAAAAAGACACTGGTAGATGCTTTGGAGAACCTCACGGGAATGACAGAAAGATAGGCTGGAAAAGCCCTAAAAATGTGAGTCAAGTTGAACTAGGGTTTTAGACACCTGGGGTTTTGGTATCTATGGTTTTCGACACCTAGGCTTTGGCCTAAGGCTGTCGGTGAGCTATTGTAATGTATAAATAAAGGTCAAGAGGACCTGATATGGGTTCAATTATGTTATGACGAGTGATTGTTTTTATTGCTGAGAGAGAAGTATTGTGTGGTGAGAGAAGTCTGTGTTGTAAGATCTTTAGCTGGGTTCGAAGATCAACCCTGCAGCTGGGTGCGCAAGGATGGGAGATAGAGAGAAGAGAGAAGGAAAGAGAAATATCTACAAGCTAAGTGAATATAAAATTGTATGCTTTGATTTAATATATTATAAAGAGAATTTTTGTGGACATAGCTCTAGGGAGAGGGTGAACCACGTATATCCTGTTGTTGTGTGTGATTAATGTTGTGTTCTTCTGATCTCTGATATACTGTCAATGAAATATTGTGTTAGATCTAAGATATAGTTCACGCAGTAGGCTTAAGAAAGATAAAGAATCACTAGATATGTGTGACAGTGTTGCCCTAGATCCACTTTCCATTTCCTCTAGGTGTAGATACATGTGTCCTGTAGCCCCCTAAAGCTACTTCGGGTGAGACTGCATCTTCTCTACAAGTGTTGTCGAAAGGGCCAGTAGTTAGGGCTTGTTGGTGCCTTGTTAGAACTGAACCTCGGGTCTACCCCTGTGTGAACAAATGGTTCCATTGTCGGGACCAGGATCTTCTTGAGGGAATGTCAAGGTGGTTTCCATCAAAGATAGAGATTCAGAAGTGGATAGAAGAATAAGAGAATGACTTCGCAAAAGCTCAGAATAAGAACCCTAATATCAACACAGAAGACTAGTTGGAAAGGTATATATTTATTGATATACACGAGATTTTCTTTGGAGGGATTCATAAGGAGCTATACGAGTGGTTGGTCAGATTAGCAGATACCTAGTTTGAGATCACATCTAGACCACATGTGGTTTGAACATCGACACTGATCAAGAAGGTCAAGAAAGTTGACAACGCCATATCAAGAGAAGTAGATCATTGGTTTGATAGCACCATTGGAGGGTAGATCACTGAGTTTTCTATTGATAGAGTGGAGTCATATAGCCAAGAAGAGAGATATTTCTTTAAGGGAGCTAGAGGAAATTTTTTACAATTTCTCAAGTTTAAAATCAATATGCTATTGCATGAGAAGAATATCTTGAAAATATAGTAGTGGGTTAGATCGAAAATCTAATGCTCAAGAATTCAGACAGTGACAACGACACAGAGGTTGGAAATACATGCAGTGGAAGGATCTTCAGAGAAGTTCCTTTGGTGAACTTGTTTGAGAAAGATCATGAACCTCTTCTACAGGAAGAAGGGTTTTACAATGGAGAAGAGGAAGAGCTACTGAACGAGGAGCATTCAGGGTCTATTGGGCCAAGAGAAGAAAATACTAAAGAACCTCACCGAGAAGAATCAGAAACCTCAAGAACTGCGTCGACTGTTGAATTAAGTACTATTACTCCTCTTGTCGTTTCAACAACATTAAGTAACCAAAGTAATCAAAGTATTTAGAGTCATCAGAGTACTTAGAGCTCTGTTACAATAATTTCAGTACAGAGTCAGTCAAGAACCCTAGGAAGCTCCATGACAGATGAGATGAGGTTACCCACATTTAGAAGAGATGGATCTAAAGATCCTGACCAGCACTGGTTTCTATGTGAAGCTATATAGAGTATTAAGAATTTCACCGACAAAGCTGTTAAGAGAGATCAATTTAGTACTACCCTAAGAGACCACGCACTAGTTTCTATGTGAAGCTATATAGAGTATTAAGAATTTCACCGATGAAGCTATTAAGAGAGCTCAATGTAGTACTACCCTAAGAGACCGTGCACTGAGATGGTACATTAAACTTGTCCAAGGAATTGCATATCCTAAACCGTTGAATGTGATCAAGACTGCATTGATTGCATAATTCAAGAAACCCAAGTTGGAGTCATAATGCATTACAGAATTGAAAGAAATCAAGCAGAGAGTAATTGAACCTATTTGAGAGTTTGATCATAGGTTTAATACCTTAATGGGCCGGCTGAATTTTCAGATCCCAGATGAGAAGAACAAGGAAAGGTTCATTGTTTCCCTCTTACCACACATCAAAGTCCCTCTGATGCAATAGAAAATTTCTTCACAGGATGAGGCGTTGGAGATCGCCATGAAACTAGAATCAAACCCTATGGGAGAATCCAACTCAAGTATGAGTCAAATCTTGAGTCAGTTAACAAGTTTGTCTTTGCAGTTCGAAGATATGAAAAAAGATAAAGGAAAAGACAAAAGAGAATATATCTGGTGCATCAAATGCAATTCAGAAGGTCATGACAAGGAGAACTATCCCCTATTTCATGAATACTTGGATTCTGGAGCTCCGAGCCCTTTGAAGCAAGTAAATCTACCTTGGTGTGAAGTATGTAGAAATAGACATCGCCTTGGTGAATTGTATTACATGAAAAAATATGTTTAGACACCTGCAAATCTGTATTTCATGTTCTATAAGTTGGTAGGGCATGATGATAGGGATTGTAGGGCCTATGACCTCATGTATGAAATATCAAGAGATATCTACAAACATCAAGGTGAAATACAACAAGAAGGGAACACTACACAGTATAATTCCCCAGGAAGAGGAAACTTCAACCCTCGCGGTGGATTTAGAGGAAGAGGATGAGGAGGATGTATGGTTTGAGGTCGATGATAGATCATTTGTTACAACTGTGCACATCCAGGCCACTTTGTAAGGGACTGGAAAAACCCTTGTACTACTTGCATTTACTGCAATTCATTTGAACATTTCATAGAAGAGTGCCTTGCATTGTTGGCCAAACTTCAGGAGAGACGAGGAGGAAACCAAGAAGTGCAACTAATCACATCAGAACCTCACAGAGCACATCCCAAATTCGTTGTTATCACTAGAGGAGGCGTTGATATAGGAGAATACAAGATGACTCCAAGGAATATTACAGAAGAATTAGGAATTATAAGAGTTGTGGAGAAGACATAGGAGTTTGATCCAAAGAGAAAGAAGCTAACATTTGAAGAGGAAATAAAAGAGTTTGGAAGATATTAGGCTTCTTCATCAAAGGCACAACCAGAATTCATAGAATGTGGAATGTCCCTGGCCTTTGATCAGTCTACTTCACCTGAAGAAGGAAAAGAGGTAAGCAGACTCATGGAATTCTTATGCACTTGCATTAATTTGATAAAGGATGAGATCATTGTACAAGAGCTACAAAATTTGATTAGACAGTATGAGATAGGAAGGGTAGATCCTCTACTAAATAAAGAAGTACATCAACTATCCAAAAAGAGAAGGACAAATAAGTAACTACACCCTAATGATCAAATTGGGTATTATTATATAGATTATGTGGTCCTTGACTTAGGGTCAGAGGTCATTGTTATCACGAAGCAGACCTGGGCAATAATGGGAAAACCTAAGTTGATATATTCCCCCATCAGGCTTAGGATGGCCAATCAACAGGTTGTGCGCCCCTTCAAAAGACTGGAACATGTCCCTATGGACATCGATGGGGTCAAAACATTTGTGCACTTCGAGGTTATTGAGATAGTCAATGATAGCTATCCTTATCCTGCGTTGTTAGGAATTGATTGGGATTTTACCAATTCTACTATTGTCGACTTGAAGAAAATAAAAATGAGATTTGAAGGTGATGGCATTAGGGTCATCCTACCTTTGGATCCTGATGAAGGTCCCATATAAACAGAGACCATCATAGAAGAATACCACACATATGAGTTGGACAGTATATACAAAATGACAACACGATAACAGGATTACATTAATCCTACATCAAATGAGAATTTAAGCTAGTAAAGTGACAACGCATGTTTTTTAGACTCAAAAGAAGCACTGGAGAAGTAGAAGAATAAAATGTATGAAGTATCTACACGGAGATGTGCTAGAATGACTAGAGAAGTTTGTTGGATCGGTACAATAGTAAGTAATTTACCCACATTTGACAGTTTGAATCACTTAGAAACTTTCTTATTGGAATTTGAAGAAACTATACCAGTACAACAGATATTGTTGGCACTTGACAAAGATTTGAAATCTACTATAGACAGATGGCGGGGGATTCATAAATAGAACATCACAGACTGGGTACAATGTTGCACTCTGATGACAACGCACTTTTCAAAACAGGTATAAAGATGTGAAGTTATGTACACAGGTCAAAGTTGTCTAAAAGACCATGTGCGAGGTTGTGAGGAGGCCTGGAGCAACATTCCTTAAGAGAAGTGGGTGCATAAATTCATCAATACTCTAGACACAACACCTATCAACTGATAACTTCAAGCATAATTGTGCCTCACCATTTCATATTGGCAAGGTATGACCCAAAATTTTGTAGCTACATTTTTATTTGAAAGTCAGTAACCTCTGGTAGATCAATCTTTACAGGTTGTTAGATAGAAATTCTTTGAGGAGGCACCTAGCCTCCATGTGGAGAAAGAAGAGGATGAATGGACTGCACCTCTTCAAAAACTACAAGGATGTTACAATATCAATTCTAATGAAGATGATGATCCCAAGAATGTGAACATCACAAAAACAAAAGAACAAAGAGACATAGAAGGACTAGGAGTTGAACTACCTTTTATTGGGCAGCCAATCAAAATCAAGAAAGTTAATATTGTAACAACGCAAGAACCTAATCTTGCTAATGTTGGAGATTACTCGGATGATGCCACTATTGATAAGATCATAGAGTTACTGCATGAATATCAAGACTTGTTTCTGACCAAGTTCACTGATATGAAGGGTATTAAAGGACCCATGGGAGAGATGAAGATCCCCTTGAAACTAGATGCAAGTCCAGTTAAGCAAAGACCCTACAGATTGAATCCTAAATATAAGGAGAAAGTGAATATTGAATTATACAAAATGTTGGAAGCAGGAATCATAATCATAGAACCTGTTGAAGAATCATAGTGGATTAGCCCTATGGTGGTTCAGGATAAGAAAACATGAGAGATCAAAATCTATGTAGACTTGAGGAAACTGAATGATGGATGTCTACATGATCCATTCCCTAAACCATTTACTAATGAAGTGTTATATAACATCGGAGGACAGGAAGTCTACTCCTTCACCGATGGATTTTTAGGATACCATCAGATCAGGATTGTCAAGGAAGATCGCCATAAGACCATGTTTGTAACAAAATGGGGATCCTACCAATACGCAATGATGCCTTTTGGATTGAATAATGCACCAGCCATATTCTTTAGAGTGGTGGTTGAAGCATTCAAGGAGTTTTTACATAAATTTTTGGAAGCCTATTTTGATGATTGGACTGTTTTTAGCTTATTGAAAAATCATATTGAATGCTTAAGACTCATGTTGGATAAGTGAAGAAAATGCCATATTTCCTTGAACATGAAGAAGTGCATCTTATTCTCACCCTTTGGAGTGTTGTTGGGCCATATTGTGTGTAAGAAGGGATTGTTGGTAGATCCATATAATATTGCTATTAGTGTTGATCTATCCCCCCCTACTTTAGTTAAATAGTTGTGCACTGTGTTGGGACATACTAGATACTACAGGAAGTTCATTAAGGGATATGCATAGATTAAAACACCCATGGAGAAATTGTTGAATAAAGATTGTCAATTTCATTGGATAGAAGAATGTCAGCAAAGCTTCGACACACTCAAACAAAAAATGGTTACTATGCCTATTCCAGTTTTTCCAGATTGGAGTAAGGAATTTCATGTGCATGTTGATGAATCTTCTATTGCATTAGGAGAAGCATTAGCATAACCAGAAGCAGGATATATTGACCACCCATTATCCTTTTCTAGCAGGAAGCTCTCTACAGTGGAGATAATTTACACTACCACTGAAAGAGAAGGATTAGCCATGGTGTATGTGCTACAGAAATTTCACCACTACTTGTTGGGAGCACACTTTAATATGTTCATTGATCACTCTGTGTTGAAATACCTAGTAAACAAGACAGTGTTGGGGGGGAAGATATGCATATGGATTATCTTATTAAAAGGAATATAATTTTGAAATTGTGGTTAAACCAGGGAGAATGAACAAAGGACTTGACCACTTGTCTAGGCTAGAACATGGAGAGGAACCTACTAGTCTAGAAGATACACTACCAGATGCACATTTTTTGGCCATCAAGAATATTGATGATCACTTCACCAAGATAGTTCAGTTCCTATAAGTAGGAATGACACCTTCCAAATACACAGTCAGTTAGAAGAAACAACTAGTAGTTCGCACTGCAGGTTTTTCACTTATAGTTGGACGACTATATAAGATGGGACCTGATTAGATCCTGAGGAGATGTGTTATGGAAGAATAAATACCATTGATTTTGGAATAATCACATGAAGGCATCATAGGAGGACACTACACAGGAAAAGAAATAGTGTAGAAGGTTCTTAGAGCTGGCCTCTAGTGGCCCACTTTACAAAAGGATGCTAAGGATTACCACAGAGCCTGTGATGTATGCCAAAGAGTTGGGAAAACTTTGAGAAGAGATAAAATGTCATTAGCACCCCATCTTACCTTACAAGCATTTGATAAATGGTCTATTGACTTCGTGGGACCTATAAACCCACCAGGAAAGCACATGAGCAAGGTACATAATCACTGCGATAGAGTATTTGACTAGATGGGCTGAGGCAAGAGAAGTTAAGGACTGTAGTGAAACTACAGTTGTGCACTTCATATTTGATGACATCATAACCAGGTTTGGATGCCCGAAGACCTTGATGAGTGATCAAGGTACACATTTTATTAATAAGACTATTGAAGCCCTGACTCAAAAATTTGAAGTTCATCACCAGAAGAGAAACCCTTACCACTCACAGGTGAATGGGGCAGTTGAAGCATTCAACAAGATCTTGTATATAGCGCTGACAAATATTTTTAGTGTCAATAGAGATGATTGGGATTTGAGAGTATCAACAGTGTTATGGGCCTATAGAACTACTTGTAAGAAGCTGACAATGAAGACCCCATTTAAGTTGGTTTATGGTTTAGAAGTCGTGGTTCCCATGCAATACTTAGTTCCTATCTTGAGGATTGTAGCATTTACAAACATGGATGACACTAACATTATTCAAGAGAGGCTCACACAGTTTCTTGAACTAGAAGAAGATAGATTTATTGCAGGGTTTCACCAACAAGTTTAGAATGAACGTGAAAAGACCTACCATGACAGACATATCAAGAAGAAAGCATGTAAGAAAGGATATCTGATATTGGTATATGATAACAAGTTCATGAAGTATCCAGGGAAGTTAAGAACACATTGGCTGGGGCCATATGAGGTTTCCTATGTTACATAAGGAGGAGCTACATAGCTAAAGACTTTGAATGGGGAATGGAAGGAAGGATTGGTGAATGGGATCCGGTTGAAATTGTACCATGAAAACTAGTTTCCCCGCAACTCTCGGTAAAAGAAGAAGGTGAAGGGTCTAGGTACTAGGTGCAGTTGACACTGGGTGATAGAAAAATAAAATACAATGTGCACACAGGGCGAAGGAACAGAGAAGGAATTACAGGTTGCGTTGTGCAGTTTGAAGTTGAAGTAAAACAAAAGGTTCAGATCAAAGTGCCTTGGGACAAGTCACAGGTGTGTGTTGGGGGCATGTTGGCCCTTGGTTATGGAAAGAAGAAAAGATTAAGGGAGTGTTGATGGGCGAAATCGATCATCCGTCAACTGAGAGAGTGGAACTGGTCTGGGGTTGTCTAACAACCCAAGCCGTTTGGAATGAACCACCTTGACGGGTTTAGCGGCTCCATTAGCCGATCTAAGGTCCTAAGAAAACCAAAGAGAAAACTAATCTAACTAAAACTAAACTAACTAAACTAACTAAAACTAAATAAAACAAACTAAACTAACTAAAACTAAATAAAACAAACTAAACTAACTAACAATAAATAAAACGAACTAATCTAACTAATCTACTATTTCTATATATACAAACTACTAACTGAAATATAACTTATTTACAAAATATACAATATCTACAAAATACAGATTTAAATAAAACCTGGAAAACTCATTTGCTTTCTGCCCTAAGACAGAGAAAGATATTTTGTTGATTTTTTTATTTTATGAACAAGAAATAAAACTTACTAAAATTAAACAATCTAATATACTAACTACACATATATCTAACTAAAATACTAACAAATATACTGAACAAATAAACAACAAATAGACCTGGAAATGATCCAAATTTGTCCTTTGTATGATGACTGTACCAACAGATCGGAGGAAGGAAACTCGCACCGAATAATCTAGAAACTTCTCGTAAATGATAGGTGTGATGCTCTTTAAGTTTGTTTACAGGACAAACAAGACATAAAAAATCATAACAATTATATGATTTATAAATCTCTGCAATTAGGTAAACCTGTTATGAAAAAACTTATACTTAATAATTCAATTAATGAAGAAGAGAAATCTGTCATTCATAAACTGAATCAAGTAATTGCTATGTTTTTAAATATTGGAAGAAATCAGATATGGATCATATTAATTAAATCATATCATTTGCAAATGACTAAGATAGCTAAAGTAGTCATTAACCAAATGCAAATTGATAAACATAAACGTGAAGCAAAAGATTGATATTATGAAAAGCTAAAGTTGTAGCAGAACATCAACTTTTGTCTCAGTCTCTATTAGATATCCATATCCTTGTTCTCCCATGAATGAGGATACCTTATTACAAAAATAATAAGTATTTATAAGTTTTTCCATAGGGTAAAACCTCCCTGTGGAAGTTATCAAACTGTTTACATAATCTGGGAAGATATCCCAAAGTTGTCTAAACTAAGAAACTAAAACATCCAAATATCTTCTAAACTATCCATCAAATCCCATGCAATTAAAATTCACCTGAAAAGGGTCAAAAATAGACGAGTTAGAAAACTCTTTTATTAATAAAATGATAAAAAATAAATTCTATAGACTAGCTACAGAATCATGCGATTCTGTAGCTAGTCTAAATAAGATACAAAATCAGCATCAGAATCGATTCAAAATCTTTTAAAAGAATTAAATCCAATTATCTTCCAATAACCATTTAAAAATGAATCATTGAGATTGAAATGGTTTTATCATTCAACATTAAACAGGATAAAAAATGATTCAACCGAACACATAAATAAGAATACTCTGTTCTTTTGTTACCACAAAATCGGGTAAATGAAATCATATGTAACAACATCATAATCGTTTCTCAACAAATCGAATCCCTCTGTTATGAGATCGTTTTGATATTCAATTGAAAACAAAACAAATCGCAAACACTTCGTTATACTTGTCTCATCAACAGGAGAAACCATCGAATCAAACAGGATTATCATGATAACTGTATAGCAAGCAATTTAGGTTGTGAACGAATTCAAACTATAACTAACACATAACCAAAATCGTAACAGGATCAATCAAACAGAATTTGTTATAGATTTCGATCGTTGATCCTTGCATAGCGAGCAAACAAGATCAATTAATTTTGATCACAATCGTTTCAATCAAACGAATTATAACAGGGTTTGACCAATTCATTTCACAAATCTAAAATACAGAGCATCAATTATAATCTGAACTCGACTCATAGGACAAACTTGCCAAATTAGAATAAGAGCGAATCGATTGGATAAGGTTTTCACATAGTTTTTATGATTCGAATTCATTTCCCGATTCAGGCGCGAATGTTATTTGAGCGTATTGTTTTCATCAAAGAAATAGAGTCATTATCCTTAACTTGGAAACAATCAAATATAGAATGTCACATGACACAGCATCGTAACAAGTATCCTCCTGAAGACATTTACCAATCATAGCATACCAATGATAAAGAAATCGAATCCGAGCAAAATCATTTTCTAAATTAAGCATAAAAACTTCCTGTTGGGAGTGGGCACAAAACGAATTGAATTGAAAACACACCATTACTTTCGTTGTTTCACTTAGACAAACTTAGCAAATGAAATCCAAATGAATAACCATTCCAATCCAAATAAAAAGCTATGAGTAAATCATATATCGAAATTCTTTCTATTTTTATCAAAATGAAGCCATGTACAGGATGATCACTGAATGATAGAGGCATTTAGATGAGTGATCAAACTATTTAAAAGTTGAATTCAAATCATTATATCAAACTAGATTATTTACAAAACAAAACGATGTCAAAACCATACCTGTGTAGCGACGAGGTTGCTTGATTAGGCCAGCTTGGAATTTACAAGAGCCGTGGCTGATTCCACGTTTTTGAACAGGATGGAGCCAGTTGTTTTTTTCTTTTTATCTGTTGTTTGTAGCTTGTCTTTTTGACTGGTTAGCACTGCAATCTGGTCTTCCAGTGATTGAATCTTTGACTGGAGTATAGTAACATCAATAAAATATCGTTCTAACCATGAATTGCATTGGTCACAGGGTGATTGTGTGGGTTTTGAGGGTTTGGACAAATGACCGAGGGTTTCACAAGGCAATTTAATACCTGGGTAGTTAGGATCGTCCTTTAGGCAGGGGGTTAGGTTTGATACAAAATCATATGAGGGTTCGGGACATAAACCTTGCGAGTAGGGGTACTCGCTGGCCAGAAGATGCTCAATATCAGAATCAGAATCCTCGCTCAAAACTATTAGGTTAGACTCGGTAGAGGGTTTCGGCTTGTTTCTGGCCATGCTCGAAATGAGCCAGGCATTCCTTTTCCCTTTGGCATTTGCAGCAATGTTTGCCTTGGTATTTTTTCTCATAGGCTTTTTAATGGCTTCTGCACTCTTAGTCACAGTTTCGGGTAAGTCGACAGGAGGCTCGGCCGAGGGTTTAGGTAGTAAGAGATGTAAGGGTACAAGCGATTCGGGTTTTGTTTCAATTACCATGGGTTTATCAACCTGTACAGGGTCGGTGTCTTCAAAGCCATTGCAGGCGATGAAAGCCCTCCAACTATCACCAAGAAAATTCAAATGATAAACAACAATGAGCTTAATAAGCCCATGGTGAAACAGGTTGTTGTCAGCCTTGTGCCTCTTAAACTTTTTGGACATTTATACAGGCTTCAATGAAAATAGAATGGCACGTTTAGAGGATACCCTATAAAAATCATCAATAGACGCAGGTGGTAAAGGAACACAAGCCCGTATCGACCTTCACAGGTCACAAACTGCGTGACTAGCATTAACAAGTCGTGCCATCATGGTTTGAGCATAGTTACGGGCATACCTCTGTCACAAGAGGTGAATTTGCGTGATTGAAATAGCAATGTCCACGACACTTCTTCGACCTTGCAATTCTTAAACCAACACTGTCCCGAAGTAGGTAACCTCGTGGCTGAGCTGATAAACTGTTCATCAATCTCTAACTGTATGTCGCCCACCTTTTCTCGACATCCATCGAAGGTCATGGAAAACTGTCGTGCTACACAAAGGTTAAAACCCTCAAAATGTTTCACGAAGGTAAGCAATCCATTGTCTTTCAAATCTCAGCAGGCATTGTCAAACATCAACAGGGCTTGACTGCCATTGGGTTCAACTCGCACGACTGGTGCCATGGAGCCGAACACATGGTAAGGGAAGGGTTTGAATCACCAACACACACAGGAGCAGAGTTACTCGAGACAACAGCAATGAACGAGCAAAAKGGATAAGCATTAATGCGAGCATGCGAAGGTGGTGGAGTCTGCCATGCAAAATATTCATTACCCGAGTACAACCGCCAATTTTCATAGCTATTCACTCCATAATAATAGTTCAACCATTAAGTCATGTGTACAACCAATAAAATGCAATGTGCATACCAATGCGTGCAAGTGTTATACCATAATGTTTAAAAATCCGACATATAAATCAAAACCCAAAATCAAATATGCGCCAATGTATATAATCAAAAGTTTAACCAAGGTGCCAAATGGTATTCATATAGTCGACAAGCCAAAATTTATGAAAAGATAAACATAAGGATTATATCATATATAAAAACTTAATCATAACCCTTATGAATTTTCATAGAATTAATGATCAGGCAAGTCATATAAAGCGCAAATCCAAAGGCTAAATACCTTACAAACTCAATAAGACCAAGTCATACGATCAATCGAAGTATGAGAACCGATTAGAGACCCTTGCTAGTTGTATAATGATCAATAAAAGGTAAGCACAATAGGTGTAAGGACATAAAAGATATTGATAGTTCAGATAATGATCGAAAAACAACTTTGAAAGGAGAGGTTTTCACACTTACAGTCGTGAAAACTTAACGAAGACAAATGTGTAAATGTCGCAAGAAATGTAAATGTCGTCTATTTGAGAAATGCGACAAAAAACTTGATGTTTGCAAGACATAGGTGTAGGCAGCTTATAGGATCATAGAAAAAGTGAATTGGCTGCAAACAATGGCGACACACTGGTAGAAGCAGTTATCTCTGTCAAAAGAAACAAATTCAGATTAGGACAAAAAAGAAAATTTCAACTCAAAAATAGCAACCAGAAAATTGTACTAACATCATCATTAACCATCTTTTCCAGCAATGTTTCAAAAGATGAAAACCAATAACAATCTTAAGATCAGCAAGTCAGATATTAAAGATAAAATCTCCAATATTGTTGGCATAGCCACTGCTGCCAGCAGGCGTCCATAGCCTCGACAGGTTTTCCATTTAACCCACTCTGACATCTATATCCTGTCAAGAAGTTCTGGATCAGAATAAAGGACATTAAAGAGGTTTCTTATTTTTTTTTTATTTTTTTTTTTGCAAATTTTCATATACTCGACATTGCTTCGTTGCCAGCAGGCCTGTTCAGTACCCCGACGAAGTTGTCTTGGCGTCATGCATGCATTTACCCGCTGCCAGCAGACCTGTTCAGTATCCCGGCAGGTTTACAAACACTTCCCATAGCTCTAATTCATAATTTTTTATTTTGTTTTTCATAGATATATATTTGAGTGGGGTGACGCTGAAAATCTTGATATTTTAACATATTTTTTTAGACCTCATCAAATTTTTTTTAGAACTGTCCTCTATTTAGATCCAGAGATGTTTTATTTACAAAACAACTTCCTACGACAGGGAGACATCTTCTGAGTCATTCCTTTACAGAAAAGGGACAGCGTAAAAAGATAATAGATGATCTTGATAAGCTTTGCTCGGAGATTGAAATCAGTAAACTTCTTTCAAACAACAAAATTTTCCAACACAGATATCAATTTCAACAATATATCATTGATGTTTGTACAAATTTTTCAGAAGTTATTTCAATGAAGAAATTTTCTATCGTCTTTGTCTGAATAGCTCAGTATACAGGTATGTGTATTTTTCAAAAAAAAAAAAAACACACAAACTGATAAATTCAAATCAAAATCAAAACAGAAAGCAAACGAAAATGCAAACAAAAATGAAATATTTACATAATATACAAGGGTAGTTATCAAGTAAAGTATCTTTTCAGGGCTTGTCCATTCACCGGATAGGTGTCAAGCTGCCCTTCAAGATTCTGCAATCGAAAGGAACTAGGACCCAACTTTTCTGCAATTAAAAATGGCCCAAGCCATAAGTTTTGGAATTTTGTGTGCTCACCCTTTCCTTCATGTGGTTTGTCCCATTTTAAGACGAGATCACCTACTTCAAAATTCCTATCAGAAGTAGAATTAGAATCAAACCAGCTTTTAACCAATTGTTGATGTTGATCTAACTTACGCTTAGCTTGGGATCTTACTTCTTCTAGATTCATCAAAGTGTTAATTTGGTTTTCTAAAGGGGGACAATCTTCTTCTTGGACTTTTTGTGACAACTGAAGCGAAGGAAGAAGAATGTGAGGTGGCAGAATTGCTTCTCTACCGTAAACGAGAAAAAAGGGGGACTTACCTATAGCAGCTTTTGGTGTTACCCTATCAGTCCATAGTGCGTTCAGTAGTGCATTGTGCCAATTCTTGTGATTTTCAACCACCGTTCTCTTGATAATTTTGATCAAGTTCTTGTTTGTTGATTCTACTAATCCATTGCTCTGGGGGTAGTAACTATCAGAATACTTCATCTTAATTCCTTTCTCCAAAGCAAACTCGCTCATCTCAAGAGAGGAAAAGTATGAAGCGTTATCAAAGACCAAACAATCAGGGATACCGAAACAAGTGATAAAATTCGAGTTTAGAAAAGTGATTACCTGACTGGTGTTGACAGTTCTTAACGCAGCAACTTCAGACCATCGAGTAAAGTAATCTTTGGCTGTCACAATATACTTGTGTTGTTGTGAGGACAGAGGGTTAATTGGACCTATGATATCAAGGCCCCATTACTGGAAAGGAGAATCTACTGAAACGGGTCGCAAGGGAAAGGATGGTTTTTACAACCACCCTGATGCTTTCTGACAGATAATACATTTACGACACAAGGCATGGGCGTCCCTAAAAAGCATGGGCTAGTAATCACTGGCTCTTAAAACCTTATGAGTAGTGGTGTCGCCACCAAAGTGACCACCAGCTTCTCTTGCATGCAACTCGAGCAAGAATTTTTTTGCTTCGTCTTTCTCGAGACAGTGCATCAGTATGCCGTCAAAATTATGATGAAACAGTTTACCATTAACTAGATGAAAGGAGATAGACTTTAGCCTCAATGCTCTTCTCTTGGCGGGGTCAAGGTGACGGGGTGCTGACCCATTTTCAAGACAAAATCTAATATC
>ML780056.1:434115-466982 GCA_009831015.1 Picea engelmannii
CATATAAATCAAAACCCAAAATCAAATATGCGCCAATGTATATAATCAAAAGTTTAACCAAGGTGCCAAATGGTATTCATATAGTCGACAAGCCAAAATTTATGAAAAGATAAACATAAGGATTATATCATATATAAAAACTTTATCATAACCCTTATGAATTTTCATAGAATTAATGATCAGGCAAGTCATATAAAGCGCAAATCCAAAGGCTAAATACCTTACAAACTCAATAAGACCAAGTCATACAATCAATCGAAGTATGAGAACCGATTAGAGACCCTTGTCAGTTGTATAATGATCCATAAAAGGTAAGCACAATAGGCATAAGGACATAAAAGATATTGACAGTTTAGATAATGATCGAAAAACAACTTCAAAAGGAGAAGTTTTCACGCTTACAGTCGTGAAAACTTAACGAAGACAAATGTGTAAATGTCGCAAGAAATGTAAATGTCATCTATTTGAGAAATGCAACAAAAAACTTGATGTTTGCAAGACATAGATGTAGGCAGCTTATAGGATCATAGAAAAAGTGAATTGGCTGCCAACAGGGAGAAAATACGGAATGTGAACTATGTGGAAGACTTCCTAACTGAGATCAGGGCAAAGTGGTCAAAGAATCAGAAAAGATGGAGTGAAGTTCGAGAGAGCAAGTCATTGAACGAGGAGATCGAGGAAGACAGATCAACAAATAAGGTGGATCGTGGAAAACTTAGCAAGAGGAAAAATCAACTTCTATATGCTTTGGAGAACATCATGGGAAGGAAGGAAAGACAGGTTGGCAAAGCTCTGAAAAATGCAGGTCAATTTGAACTAGGGTTTTAAACACCTAGGGTTTTAGACACCTAGGGTTCATCCTAAGGTTGTCGGTGAGATATTGTAATGTATAAATAAAGGTCAAGAGGACCTGATATGGGTTCGATTATGTTATGATGAGTGATTTTTGTTATTGTTGAGAGATAAGTATTATGTGGTGACAGAAGTCTATGTTGTAAGATCTCCAGCTGGGTGCGAAGATCAACCCTCCAACTGGGTGTGCAGGGACGAGAGATAGAGAAAAGAGAGAAATAAAGAGAAATGTCTTTCATTTAATATATTATAAAGAACAGTTATGTGGACATAGACCTAAGGAAAAAGTGAACCACACATATCCTGTTGTTGTGTGTGATTGATGTTGTGTTCTTCTGATCTATGATATACTATCAATGCAATATTGTG
Source organism: Picea engelmannii (assembly GCA_009831015.1). Classification (NCBI taxonomy): domain Eukaryota; kingdom Viridiplantae; phylum Streptophyta; class Pinopsida; order Pinales; family Pinaceae; genus Picea; species Picea engelmannii. The sequence goes on from ML780056.1 coordinate 435,337, forward strand.
TTAGATCTGAGATATAGTTCACGTAGTAGGCTTAAGAAAGATAAAGAATCACCAGATCTGTGTGAGAGTGTTGCCCTGGATCCACTTTGCATTTCCTCTAGTTGCAGACACCTGTGTCTTGCAACCCCCTATAGCTACTTCGAGTGAAACTGCATCTTCTCTGTAGGTGTTTTTGAAAGGGTTAGTAGTTAGGGCTTGTTGGTGCACTGTTAGAACTGAACCCTGGGTCTTCCCTTGTGGCAACAAATTCCTATGGTGTCAATGTTAGAGAGTTCTACATTGGCGACAGGTGCTAGAAATTTCTCCGGATACTCCTTTGTGATCTTCTCCATGTCTTCATCTGTTATCTTGTAGTACGACTATAAATCTTCCTTCTTATCATCTCTGCACGTACTTATATAGATGAAATGCGGATCTACGTGGAACTTGGCTATCGATCCGTACTAGTGTAGGGTGTGTGGCGTCATGTGCGGAAATGACTCAATGACAACCTTCAGTTGTTGATAGTAGGCATGAAACACGGTGTTGGACTGCCACTACTTCGGCATGTCATTGGTGTACCACAAGTTAGATAGCCTAGAGGCCAATGACTCCGAGGATTCTATCTCCATAAAGGTCGCTCCTTCAGGAATTTTCCAAGCGAAAAATTCGATCAACATGATCAACCAGTTAAAGTGGAATTCATATCCAAAATCCTGAGCTTTGCGACAACCTTTCTCAAGTTCATTGACGAGGTAACTCACCCAATTCATATACATTCCCTCAACACATTTTCCTGCAAGGTCCACCACGAACCCGATGACCTGTGTGGGGTGGTTATTTCTTATGAGCTTGCCAGCTATGAGTTGGCAACCGAGGTGCACTGTACTATCCTATATATAGGCTACCTTGTAACCTCACTTTCCTTTTTGGACTTCACAATAAACTTCCTTGATGCATTGTGCCAGGGAGCAATCTGAGGAATTCCCTGGATAAAATTGTTGAGGTTCAGGTCCCTTCATGCTTAATCTTGTAATCTATTGGATCAGCATTGGATCCATAGTAATCTTCGGGTCGAGCCACAGGTATCCTCCATGATATCACAACAAGAGGAGTTTAACGCAAGCGTTAACCTCCTGGTGGTGGCCAAAATGGGGAATATTCATCACATTTATCACAGTGGACTTTGCCAATCCCTTGATCCATGGTTGGGAGATGAGGCGAGACTTCTTCCCAGTTCAATTCCTCTAGTAGTGGTGGGGCGCTAGCATAGCATAGTTCATACTGTCTCCTAGATTAAATTTGTTGTTATTCAGCAGTGGGATCTGTCCTAACTGACTCCCAACTACACGTATTCCTTTTGGAATGTACGCAATGATTAGGGTGTACTCATAATATCGTGGGATGCTATCGCAGTTGACTATGCCAGCCAGAGGTGGGATGTACTCTAGTAGGATCGACAGGATCTACTTCACATTAGCCACATCGTCGCAATGCTTACTTTGTTGCTCAGTCGTGGGGTTGACATGGCCAGAACGACGTCTAGTCAAAGGGGAAGCATGTAATCCCCTACTCGATGATGCCTATACACCTTCAGATAATGGTTTATCAACCATCAACTTCTTGAGGAATTCCTCAACAGACTTCTCTAATGCACTAGGTTCGCCCAAAATTCTCACTTTTAAACAGACAAGTCAGTGTAGATGAATAGACATGTGGGGTAGACAAATGAGTGGTGAGGTCTAGCTTCAAATAATCATAGCTCAACACACAATCAATTCTCTTCTTTTCTTAGTTAATCACGAGTATAAAAAAGTGGTCCTGACGCAGCAACCAATGAGTTAAATAAGCGGGGCCTCGTAACGAATTCTTCCAACGGCCAAGAATGGTTCCAATAATGTGAATCTATCCATTATGGCATGGTCTCAACATCCCAAAAGTGGTCCATCCACCCATAAATGTGTTTTATAGACTTTATGAAGTGTCGTTCTAACAGTCGGGGTGCCTCCAACGGTCATATAACGTCGCCAAGGTGAAGTCCCATTCTACGCGTTCCTGTTGTTCCAGCGAGGTTCAACTCCTACGAACCTGTCTCCTACGAGGTTCTAGTCTGTGAAGTCTTCCATCTATTATCTATAGCTTCTTGCAGATTTTATAACTTATCTTTCTTCTTATTGATATTCCTTGCCTTCTTCCCTATGATATGAATCTCTCTAACTATTTCTGGAATCCTCTTTCCATTCTTATTCTTATCTTCTCCTAGCATAGTGGCTTCACACTACTGATGTTCCCTCAAAGGGTCTGAAGTTAATATACCTTCTCTTAATATTTCCTGGGTGGATATACTTCTTTCTTGAATCGATAGGTCCTCCAAACCTTCTTTCGTTCTTTCAACCTTGAAAACTAATTCTCTTGCCTTCTGTTTCTTTGACTTGTCCTCTCGTTCTTCTATTAGTCGATCTATTTTTCTGGCTATGAAATCCCTTAGTTCTTTCTTTTTCTTTTATATATCTTATTCCTATGCTTTCCCTCTGATCTGATCCTTCTCAATCGAAGTCTTACCTAGCAAAAGTGGGAAATGGGTTTTGTTCCCAACAAACTTAATGACTTCAAATTCCTCTTCAATCGATGTTCCATGAACAATAATAGGTACAACATCAGTAACTCTTCCACATAGGGTTATCATATTTCCTTTAAACAAGCCTATCCTTCCCAATGAAGGTACCACAGTAGGCTTTTCCAAAATTTCCCAAGTTTCTTCTGTCATAACATTAACTTGTGTTTCTTTATCCAAGATTCATTCTATGTCGAAGTCTTCTATTCTTGTATTTATGAGTTGTTTTACTTTCAGCATCTCTGGTAAACTGACATATTTATGAACATCCATCGTTTCTTTCAACTGTAATAATGTAATCTAATATTTTTCTTTATGATTTTATAACATGCTCTTAGTCTCTTGACTTTCTTGATATTTTTCTTGTCTCATGTTCATCCTTTAAACTTTAGCAATCATCCTTGGACAATCCTCAACCTCATGACCAACAATATTACAACAAAGATAGATAGGACCTATGTCAAGGAATTCCTTACAATATGTCCTGGTCTTCTGCAGTTATAACACAAGGTTAATCCTCTTTTTCTCTTGCATGTTCCACAACTTCTTTTGTACTGTGCATTAGGATCACAATGCTGGACTTGCAATCTGTAAAAATTCTTTCTAGGTTCCTAGATCCACTTATTAGTCCAAAAATTCTTTCTAGGCATAGGAATAACATATCTTTCTTCATTTTTATTAAATTTACTCAAATCAACTCTTTCTTTCAACTGTGACCTATCCTTTAGACTGGGACATAACCTATTAAACGTACTCAAATTCATGCTTTTGAAACAAAAAAATTCACTTGTTTTACTCTTATCAAAGCATAGAGCTTTACCTCTTTCGGGATCTTACCTCTTTTCTTCATATTGGATTTCTTTCTTAGCACAGAGATTCACAAGTCAAGTAGAGTATTGTGCACTACAACAACAGATCTACACACAGAGCTTCTCTTTTCTTTACTTCAGTTCCCATCAATCACAGTTTTAGGTCCCAGCAACGGAACCATTTGTTGGCACAGGGGAATACCTAGGGTTCAACGCTCAATAGTGCACCAACAAAACCCTAACTACCGGCCCTCTCGAAAACACCTGTGAAGCAAGCTAAGTCTCATCCAAGGTAGAAGCATTGGGGTTACAGGACTCATGTGTCTATAACCAAGCTAGAACACAGATCTGTGATAATAACACTTCATAGAGTATTCTAGTAACACTTAGAAGGTGACATGCATTAATTCATTATCTTCATTAAGATCGTAGAACATACCCAAAGATAGATCGAGGCAGTAACAATAAATATTAATCACTTTAGTCATTTAGCACATAGCACTGAGTTAGATCTAACATTCATTCATATGTAACACAAATAAATCATGAAGCATCGATAGATCTATCTAACATACATAATAATAAAATCACTTAGGATATTTATAACATAAAGAAAACTGCACAAAGCAAACCAAAGACACAATATATACGTGGTTCACCCCAGTGTGGGGCTACATCCATCAACTACTTTGTCTTATTTATTATTCTTTTGAATCTTACATTCATCTTCTCCTATGCACTAAGCCACAGATTCAATATTCACATAGGACAGGATATGTGTGCACTGAGCACCAAATCCTCCTTCCAAAACTAGGTCTAGGCACAGATCCAACTTCTCTATCAAGCACAAAGCCTTAACACATACACATTTTGTTGCACAAAGCAACCCAAAACTACTTTCACTTAGACACCACAACTTCGCTTCACTTAGATACTTCTACCATACATTCTTACTTATTTATACTTATACAATCCCTTACAATAAGGCCTAATCATGTGTAAACCCATGGGCCGACATCCCATAACCCATTACAAAAATTCTAAAAAACCCTTGTTGGGTCCACATAGCCCGCAAAATAAGTGAGATCCACGATCTCAGCTCCGTCTTAGCGCTCCATCTTTGACCAACCTGTCGAAGTCCAAAAGTGGTCCAATCCTGACCAAGGTTTCCTCAAAACTTGGTCGAGGTCCAACAACCTGCTATGCGGGATAATACCTCCTCATATGACTTGGCTTCTAAAAATATTTCATCCTCATTCCTTTTCTCATTTTCAAAAGGAGGAGCCATTTTTAGTGTTTTCTAGTGATTATACACTACCCTTTTAGGATCATAGTTTTTCATTGTCCCTGTACACAATATCATCTCCTTTAAAACAAATACTTCCTTTATTACATGTGTGGGGTTTGCCAGTGTTAATTTCCCCACCCTGATAAGGAAACCCAACCAACTTCTGTTTAGGTTCTGACTGAAATATAGTTGATACATGGGTGCATTAAAATGATCATAGACTTGATAGAAAAAAAATTGATACCAGCTTGTCCATAATTCAGAGTAGTATACATGAATAGGGGGTGAATCCAACTTCCAATTCCAACCCATTTCAGGATTAGGGACATATGCACAAATGGTGTCAATGAGAACGGTAGACATATCATAACCTGGTTGGTTGCCTCTACAATCTTCCTCGATGTTGAGGTAGATTTTCTATGATAGGATAGATGCCCAATTGAATATCACTCCCATTTCTACCACTATATGTACCATCGTTGTCCACTCCTGCTTGAAGTGTATATAATTTTCTTCCTCGTACCATCTCCATATCATGGAAATTAGAAGTTGATATGGGGGTTTGAAGTATTGGGTATTATATACCCTACTAATCTTGGCGGTAAATGAAGTCTCCTAATCCCACCACTCTTGAATGAGTTCAAGTGGATTTGGCGTTTCCATCATAAATTTCTCTAGGAATCCCATGTTCAAGAACACTAGTGGCTTTGGAAGCTTGTAAATTCTTTGAAAGTTGTCTGGATTCAAAGGAGAAATGACATTCCCTTTTCTGTTGATGATAGTTTGCACCTATATATGCACACTCTCATACACCCATATTGGTACTTTGTTGTATGGAAGAACTATGGGTCGATTATATATGGTATGCATACCACTCTTCTATATGTTTTGGTACACATTGAGCTAGAGATCATTCTCTGGAAACTCTTTGTTGTAGAACATACTATATATTTCCTCCCATGTGTTACATCCTTGGATGTCTGTGAAGTGACTAGTATAAGATACTACCATTTCATTTGAGTTTCTCTCTTTAGGTTCCATTATTACATGTGGGTTCATGTTTCTATTCTTTGAGGCTCTAGTCATTTCTTCGTTCACGTGTCTTGTAAGATAACAATTATGTAAGTCCTTTAATTTATCATACGTGATTTTAAAATAAAAAAATATCAATCATTTACCTTGAGAGATATGACTCATAAATATTAAGCCTTAATATACCCTTAGTAGTTAATGTTCGATCATGTGAATGATCGAGTATCCAACCTGTATCCAACCTATTAGTCATCCAAAAATAAATGAAATTAAACTTAGTAATTATTTTCACATGCAAGAAAAAGCACATGATCGAGTGAGCTTCTTGAAATGTGGGTTCACAGAGAAAATACCTTTATGGCCTGCAACCTCATAGGAATGCGGCATGTGGTGAGATGGGGAATATCATTCAGTAAGTTTTCATGATTCATCATCAAGTGATACACCGCGTAAGTGTATTCTTTGCGGTCTACGGGCGATTACAATACCTTGGTGAATTTATGTCTTTTCCATGAGTTTACTACAAGCTCGGTTTCCTATGGGCTCATGGTAAAATAGTTAAAAATGCTCAAAAAATTTGTCAGGGTTCACCGTGGTGTTTCTTTATAAAACAATACTACATGGTGATTAGAGCACTGGTACACATCAAAATAGATCCATGGTATATTAGGGATTCATGCTAGTTTTGTAGGTAAGGGATAATCTTACGTAATAGGTTATGTGGGACGATTTAAGGGATGCTAGGTAAGTTTGGTGACCAATAACAAAATAGGGAGCACCCTTACTACTCATAGTAGCCTAACCTTGGGGACTAGTATGCCTTGAGTATTAGGTAGAAATTTAGATCAAGGGAGTTACCATTTTATTTTCTAAAGTAGACAATTAAATGGAAATTGTTGTGGGTACAACAATTAGTGATTCACTGGGAAGAACCAGTTATCTCTTTTATTTTGTGAATTCAGAGGTTATTCCTTGACTTGACGATAGTAGTCTAGCATGATTTATATATTGCACCTAGATCATGGGTCTCATGTCACTGAGTTTATTTCTGAAATATAAGTGTAGACATTAAGAACTTTTAGATCCCCTTTCCAGGCATTATCGATAAGTGGAAGTATGAGGTAATTTTAGTTTACCCATGCTCAATTATCAATAGCATATGACACCATGCATAATTTTCAGTATTTTTACATTGGGATAAGTGTGTTCCTCTTCTCTCTTTTCCTGGCATTGCTTCACTGCCAGCTAGGGTCCATAGTCCCCCATTATTTTTGAGACCTTGATAAATAATAATGGGTCTCTTTTTATTATTTTTAGTTTGTTTTAATCTATATTTTTAGTCTTTGATAGTCTTTATTGTGTAACTAAAGTTATTTTTAAGATATTTTTTCAAAAACCAAAAATATAAATTAAGTAATAAAACCCACTAGGGATACCCCGATGTCCCTATCACTCAATTTCCCGATAGATATGATCATTTGATTATACCGGGTTGGGCCTTTAATTTTCTTTATACTCTCATAAAAAATTTCCCTAATACTCCAATCTCTTGATCTCCCTGATCCAGGACATCCCAATAGCTGGTGACAAAAAATATTGGATTGGGATTATTAGAACAGACCTTTCTAAAATTTGATTCTTTATATCCCCGATCCCTAGATGACACTATATCGGGATTCTATTTCACCATTTTTCACTTTTTTCAATAAAAATTGACCCTGGTATCCCAATCCCTGTTATCCTAGTGCTCATAGTGCCCAAATCATATCGGATCAGAGGTTACTCTTAGGTTCATATGCTTTCTCTTCAATAAAATCTCTAATCCCTGAAGCCCCGATTAAATGATAAATCGCTAATTAAAACTCCAATAAAGAAAAATAATCATATCAGATCGAAATTCACTCTTTGAATATATAATTCTATTCCTTGAAACCTCCCGGTGACCTGGTACCCAATAATAAACTTTCCCTTGTAGGTTTAAATGATCGTGATTGTCTTGTCCTTCATTATGGATCTATCACAACTATTATGAAACTTAAATGAAAATTAATGAAGAATTGATTTCATAATTTTAATGCATTAATCCACTCCAACTCATGCATAAACGCACTAAGACAAGTTTCAGTCTGATATCAAACCCTGATTTCTTGCGCATAAAAGTTTTAATTTTCACCGTTTTCACCGATATTTCATTCTATTGGTTAGTATTAGAGTTCTTTTGATTAACTTACCAAAACTTATTAGTTTTATTTTAAATAAAAATTACATTTTGTTGTTTCCTTGTAGAAATTCCAAAGACATAATAACCCAGAAAAGTAAAGAAAAGTAGCAGAAGGATGAGGAAGACAAAACCGAAAAGAACCTCAACTCGATGTTCTTCTCTAATACAAAATTCAATACGGGTGAAATAAATAGTATGGAATGGATCCAATTATATATATTCATTGAATAGGGATATTTCACTGAAGAATACAAGTCAAATGCAAACAATTTGGTTGATGTCATAGTATCTGAGATTCACAAAATTGCTACTAGACCAGCCATATTTCCCTACTATAACATGGTACAGTGGATAATCTCACATACCAATACCTCTACATGTGTTATTGTTAATTCATTCAGCCAAGTTGTTGGTTCCTTCAGGCATGAGGATATTAGTAATATGTATAAGCTAAGCCCACCCATAGTTAGGCTTGATGAAAATTTCATTAAATATTTCCTTAAGAAAATGTTGAAAAAGAGGAACTTTGAATGGATTAATTGATTAAGGAATGGTGATATGATCTCAATTCTTTCAAAATAATAGGTGACAAGATCTACCTTGTCCCTATACTAAATAAATTCCCCATGTTGGTTTCCATAATGCTATGTCATCTATATGTCCAGAAATATTCTTGTAAATTCAAACTTAGTTGGATTCCTCTCATCCACCAACTCCTCACAAGGAATATTTTCAATTGGGCTCATATACTCTCTACCATTGTCAAACAATAAGTCCAAAAGTATCAAGAAGCACCTCTAGGATACTGTCCAGGACTCTTCATGTATGCTTATCTAGTTGATGTCATTTGTGTAGTTACCCCTTTCCCCCTTTTATCTTGGGGTTGGTATCCCTCTGAGGAATTTATTTACCTATACTTCTCAAAAATGTGAGAAATAAAATTAAAAAATGACTTCTATTACATCTACAATTTCTTTATGATTCCCTTGCATATGCTTTTAAGAAACCAGTAAGCCCTGACATTCGCTCAAGAGGCCATGAATGCTATAAAATAAATTGGTGATTGGTTTGTATATGAAGAATTCTCATACATCAAGATTTATGGTTCTGAAGGGCCTCCTCATATCTTACCCAACTATGTCCCAGATAGGATAACATTAAGAGAAATTTCATATTAGAATGTCAATGTTGGCATTGCAGCCACTTTGGAAAAAAATCATAAAAGGAAATGGCCTATTTTCCCAATTTCACTAGGAATTTATACCTTATTAAATAAAAAACATGCTCAAAAGGAAAAAAATCAATTAGATGGAATATGGCTGGCCCAATAACTTTAAAAAACATGATCTAGAAGAGGTTGTCAAAAAACATTATGTGATGGACAAGATAAAAGCATATATTCATGAAGATAATCCATTTGATATTATTTTCCAGAGAGATGCAAGTTCTCAAAGAAACAATAGAGTGTAGCATGCCATGAAGCTTGAAGACCTGATCCATGAAAATTTGAGCCACCGTGGAAGTTGTAAACAGGTGTTGAAGAGCACAGAAATGAGCATACTTGGAAAGGTGATCAACAACCACCATGATGAATGATTTATTTCCCAATTTGGGTAAGCCTGTAATAAAATCCATAGATATGTCCTTCCAAATAGCAGGTGGTATCGAGAGCGGTTGCAGTGTGCCCAGAGATTTGACTATTTCTCCCTTGTTGCATTGATACACATCACATTCGGCGACAAAATTACGAATGTCCTGTTTCATACCATCCTAGAAAAAAGAACATTTGACCCTGTCATAGGTTTTGGTGAACCCGGAGTGCCCTGATGTCAGTGTAGCATGAAGCTCAGAAAGTACCGTGGATTTAAGATTTGATTGTTTACTTAAATACAAACGTTCTTTGTATTGAATCTCATCATGGAGCCAAGAGTACCCTAGGGGAGCTGGAGCACTGGATTTCAATTGTTGGATCAACTGTGAACTTTTGGGATATTGTAGCGATTCCTAGTGAACGACTTGGAGCCAATCTGGTACAATGAAGGAAAGATAAAAAAGGTATCCTTCATCTTCATATTTGCGGGAAAGTGCATCTACAACCACATTTTCTTTTTATTTCTTGTAAATGATCTCATAATCATAGCCAAATAGCTTAGTTACCCATTTTTGATGCTCTGAGGAGGAAATGCATTGTTCCATAAAATACTTGAGGCTTTGATGGTCTGTCTTAATTTGGAAGCATTGCCCCAATAGATAAGGGTGCCACAAATCAACGTCATGCAGAATAGCCAACATTTCCTTTTCATAGATAGATTTTCCCATATTTCTTTCAGATAGTTGCTTGCTGGTAAAGGCCAAAGGTCGACCCTCTTGCATAAGGACAACACCAATTCCTTTCCCTGAAGCATCACATTCCAAGACAAAGGTATTTGTGAAATCAGGAAGGGCTAGGACTGGAGTGGTGCACATGGCCATCTTCAAGGTTTGAAAATCTTGAGCAGTAGTTGGAGTCCAAGTGGAAGAGTTATTTTTTAGGAGAGCAGTGAGAGGTGCTGCAATCTTTCCGTAATTCTTAACAAACTTATGATAATAACCTGTTAAGACCAGAAATCCACACAATCTTTTGAGAGTCTTTGGGTGAGGTCAATCTTTCATATCTTCAATCTCTTTAGGATCCACTCTGATGTCATCCTTTCCAACCATATGACCCAAGTACTCTACTTCTAAGGCGCCAAAAGCACATTTAGACTATTTCAGGAAAAGTTGGTGCTGAGAGAGTATATGGAGAATTCGATCCACATGAGAAAGATGTTATGTCCAGTTCTTGTTATAGATGAGGATATCATCAAAGAAAACTAAAACAAAATGACGGAGAAAAGGAAGGAAGACATGATTCATGAGGCTTTGGAAGGTGGAGGGGGAATTCCACAAGACAAAGGGCATGACTAAAAACTCATAGTGGCCCTCATGAGTTCTAAAGGTAGTCTTGGGAATGTCTACCTCTTTCAAACGTATTTGGTGGTAGCCCGAACGAAGATCAATTTTAGTAAAGAATTGGTTGCCACTCAGTTCATCCAAGAGGTCATCAATGACAGGAATGGGAAATTTTTCTTTAATGGTAAGTTTGTTGAGGGCACGGAAGTCAGGACACATTTGCCAAGAACCTTCTTTCTTTAGGACCATGACCACAGGATAAGAGTAGGGGCTCGTACTAGGGCGGATAATGCCTGCATTAAGGAGTTCCTGAACCATTTTCTCAATTTCATTTTTTGGGGAAAATGGGTGATGATACAAACAGATATTAGGAGGAAGGCTTCTGGGTACAAGGGGAATTGAATGATAATGAAAACCACATGAAGGAGGGAGTCCCTAGAGAGTGGAAAATACCACTTTCTATTTAAAAAGGATGGCTTGGAGGTCTTGTGGCACCGAGGGTGTTTCTGTTGCTTGTATGGCATGGAGTTGAGCAATAACACTAGAATGACCCTTTCTTAGCATCTTTTCCATGCGATAGTAACTAATGATCTCAGGTGAACTGGAGGCGATGCCTTAGAACTTATATCGTTGGCCCTCCTAGTCAAATTGCATGGTTAATTCCTTAAAATCCATGAGAATGGGACCCAAAGTCCTTAGCTAGTCTGCACCCAACATAATGTCACAATTGACCATGTCGATAGAAAACATATGAGATTTCAGGTGGTAGTCAGTAATTTGGAGATGCACATTTTCACAACGCCCTCCACATTTCATGGAGCCACCATTGGAAATCATGATTTGGAAATTATTTCATGGGCAATGTGGCGATGAATAAAAGTATGGGTGCTTCCACTATCAACCAGAATGATGACCTTCCGATGCTTGATGTAACCGATTAGCTTGAGGGTTTGGGGAGTGGAGAAGCTAGTGAGAGCATTGAGGGAAATGACCGGTTCTACTTTGGGAGGATTCGAGGGAGGGGTTATGTCGGGGGCTTCAGGTGACTCAAACACAAGGGGAGTTTCAATATCCTCTTCCAAAATATCCTTGGAGATGGCCATAAACAGCTTTTGTTCCTTACACTTATGGCCCGGGAAATATTTTTCATCACAATTATAACAAAGGCCTTTTATTTTGCATTCATCCATTTCATCCCTGGTCAATTTTTGGATCTTTAGTGGAGCGGAGGGAGTAGTGGGATTTACTGGTTTAGGGCGAGGGATAAAGGAGGGTTTCTGGTTTTGAGAACATACAACTTGTTGTTCTTCTTTGGATATTTTAGTAGCCTCCACCCAACTCTAAGGACGAGCCATGAGGACATGGGCCCAAATCTCATCCTGGAGGCCACTGATAAAACATTCTCGGAAAAAGGCATCTGACATGCCCTCTATCCGAAAATCTAGGCGCTCAAAGACAGCTATAAATTATTCCATTGTTCCTGATTGTTTAAACTTTGTCAAATGACCCAAATGGTTGGTGTCAGTGTCAAAGCATTCATAAATCTTTGCCACAAAGTGTGTCCAAGAAATATACCCTTGACGAGAAGTTTTTATCCATTGCCACCATTTCCAATGTTCTTGATCTAGATGGAGAAAACCATACCGGAGTTTGGCCAAGTCATCTTTAGTGTTGTATAAAGAGAAATAATGTTCCATTTGGGTTACCCAACCAGTGGAGTCCGAGCCATAAAATTTAGTCACATCCACCCGCAGAAGGCGTAGGTCACATTGAAAGTGATGGTTCTGAAAGTTACGGGAATGAGAGGAATGTTCACCTTCAGTATGTGGAGGTGAGGAAGAGGAACAGTTATCTGTAGGGATATGCAGTGTAATTCTCCCCTAGCCAACCTTAGGCTGGAGTGCACCACTCCATAGAAACCACTCATTCTCTGACACCAGTTGGTAACATTCCCAATAATCAACTGAGCTATGCCACCTATATTTACTCTTTAAACTACATGCAACTAAAACATATACATACAACATTCTTGTGGAAGCTTTAAAGATAAACAACAATTTTCTTTCTGTAACATACGAATTTTATATTGAAATAACAGTAACTACAGATATGCATCATTTACAGGAAAATACCCATAAGCACACAAGAAATCATAATCACATATATGATCAAAATTGTAACATAGGCATGTAATTAACAAAGCAGCATATCATTTTATCATACAATTGGTACTTATCTTAGAAAGACTGTCACCAACTACTTACAGACTATCCATGAACCTCCTAGCCATAGACTACACTGTTCATCACTCTCAACAGTGAGTCACCCCCGAGTTGGGACTGAACTCCACCTAGGGTAAAGGGTTCCTATCTAGGCTAAGGCTCAAGGACAACAGGAAAGACTCTGTCTCAGGTGCTCACTCAACTAACAGCCTACAACCTCTCATTCCGCACATGTCTGTCCCACCAAAGGAAGTGTGCTCCTTCTCTACTCAACAGTCCCTCGGTTTCGCCACTTCCCTTCTAGATATTCAACAACAGGCTGGACTGGAAGTCTTAGAGAACTGTAGCTGTAGTCTAGCACCTTCAAGAATCAATCTCCAGCAATTCTCTTGCTCAGAGAATTTCTCACGTGCCTAACAACCTACTTCTTCAATCCTACTCCAAGATAACCAGGTACACCAACCAAAAAGGGTTATGGGAACAGGTTCCAGAATGATGAAAAGGTTGTCTCTAGGATAACAAAATGTGTGAGAGAAAATGGTCATGCAATCATTAACTGGATAACTAAGTGTGTACAGGAATCACTGTGAACTCTTCATGAAAAGTGATGGTGAGAATGATGGTCATCGACTTCTAGTAAGGTATCTGTGAGAAGTCTCCCCCATGATATGAATGCATGTCCCCAACTTGACACTTGTCATATCAGAAGTTACTTTGGTCCACTTGTCTCCAACTTTAGAACTTAGGATAAAATAATTATCCATACTTTACGTTTTAGGAATATTAATATAATATTCCCTTGACTTTTGGCCCTCCCTTTCCCTAACTGGTGAAGTTCAGTCCCCCATCTCTTTTATCATGGTCAGTCTACGTGCAACGATGTATTTTATATTAATCATGAGTCATGTACAAAGTAGGCGCATTGGCCCTTGACATCTAGGCGTTCAATCCTAATACCAAAACATAAGCATCCCAGCTTATAATAACCAGCTCAGCAGCCTATAACACATATCATATACATGAGTCTCATTGTCCTCCATACTCTGCGCACCTTAGTTACTGTGCACGGTATCTTGTGATGTGCATATTACATCATTTTACTGTGCAGTTCATGCACACACTATGCCACATGATGTGCATTACCAAATGACGTCAAAACATCTCACCAGCTTAAGTATATTTATATTACATTTACAATTGGGTTCAGTCGAGGGATATTAAAATCCCCTCCCCTTATTTATGTACTGTCCTCAGTGCATCATACACCCATATATATCATAGTTTTCAAAAATATTCAAAAAGATGCAGGTATTTTGTCCACATTGCATCTTCATGCTCCTAAGTAGCATCCTCGGGACCATACCAGGTCCATTGAACCTTTACAATCCCTATGGCTCGGTTACATAGCTGCTTGACTTTCTGGTCCAAAATGTGCATCGGATGCACTTGAAAATGTCCTTCTTGCTCCACCTGAATCACATTCCAATCAATAACATGAATAGCATCGGGTATATATTTCTTTAGCAATGATACATGGAATACATTATGAACAGATATAGATGTAGGAAATGCAATCATATAAGAAACTGGACCAATTCTCTCCAAGATTTCAAAAGGCCCACAAAATCTAGCTGCCAACTTGGCACAGCTTCCCAACTTCAAGGAACTCTTGTTAGCTTTTTCTTTCAAGAAAACATGATCACCTACTTTGAATTCGCTGTGGGTTCTTTTCTTATCGGCATAACTTTTTTGTTTGTCTTGGGCAGCTTTTAAATTCTACTTAATTTTTGTCATTTGGTCCTCCATATCCCTGAGAAACTCTAGCCCAACTACTGTCCTATCAGCTGGATTATCCCAACTCACTGGAGTATTTCACTTTTTGCCGTAAAGTGCTTCAAATGGCTCATATTCAATGATGCTTGATACCCATTGTTGTACGTGAATTCTACCAAGTGTAGGTCATCTTTCCATTTCGATGGTTTGTCCATCACATACATTCTCAGTATATCTTCTATCACCCTATTCACTCTTTCTGTCTGTCCATCAGACTCAAGATGATAAGCTCTACTAAAGTTCAAATTCGTTATGAATCCTTTCAAAAATCCTTTCCAGAAATTTGAGGTGAATTTCGGGTCTCTGTCAAACATAATTGTTTTAGGAATCTCGTGCAATCGTGCCACTTCATGAAAATATCAGCAACTTTTGCTTCCTTGTGCGTAGTTTTCAGTGGAATAAAATAGGCAGCTTTCGTAAGATTGTCCACTACCACCATGATTGAATCATGCAGCTTGCTTGTTCTAAGAAATCCTGTAATAAAATCCATTGCCACCACTTCCCACTTCCATTCAGGAATGGTTAATGGTTGCAGCAACCCTGCTGGGTGTCTATTCTCATCTTTCACTTTTTGGCATTCCATACATTTAGTGATGTACTCAGTGATGTCTTTCTTCATACCTGGCCAAAAGTAATGTCTCTTGATCGCTGCCACAGTTTTCTAATATCCAGGGCATCTTTCATAAGGAACATTATGCATTTCATTCAAAATCATACGTTTCAAGTCCTTGACTTTTGGAACAAAAATCTTGTTCTTGCGCAATAGTATTCCATCTATCCCCAACTTATAATCATCCACCTTCTAAAGTATCTTACCCTGTTGTAGCATTGCTACCAATTCTCTGTACTGCAGATCTGCATTAGCATCCTCCAAAAATTTTCTTTTAACATCAGCTTGGTACATGTTAATGGTTATAGCACATAGTTCATGCACCCTCCTTCTGAGTGCATCAACCACTTTATTTTCTTTCCCCTTGATATACTTTATATCAAAGTCATATTCTCTTAGAAATTCTAACCATCTTATTTGCCTAGCATTTAGATTTGGCTGATCAAATAAATATTTCAAACCATTGTGGTTTTTTCTTAGCTCAAACCTTTTCCCCATGAGGTAGTGTCTCCATTTCCTCAGGGCATGCACTATGTCTGCCAACTCCAAATCATGAGTGGCATAGTTTCTTTCATGCTCCTTCAACTTCCTTGATTCGTAACATATGACAAACCCATTTTGACTGAGGACTCCACCAAGTCCTTCATTACATGCATCAGTACATAGGATGAAGTCTTCTTCTGGGTCTGCGATCCTTAATATTGGAGCACTTGTCAATAATTGTTTCAAGTGTTGGAAACTTCTCTCACAATTCAGTGTCCACTGAAACTTCATTCCCTTTCTTTGTAAGGAAGCGATTAGATGTCCAATCTTTGAGAATCCTTCAATAAATATTCTATAGTAACCTGCAAGACCCATGAATGATCTCACCTCTGTCACATTCTTCAGTGATGACCATTCTCTAATGGCCTCTATCTTCTCAAGATCCACTGCTATCCCATCTTTTGAAATGATATGCCCCAAATAATGAATATGTTTCTTATAAAATGAGCACTTGCTCAATTTGGCATATAAATGATGTTCCCTTAATACTTGCAACACCATCCTCAAATGATGTTCATGCTCTTCCTCTAACTTGGAATATATAATAATGTCATCCAAAAATACAATGAAAAACTTGTCCAAATACTCTCGGAAAACACCATTCATTAAGCACATGAAAACAGTTGGTGCATTTGACAACCCAAATGATACAACTGTGAACTCATAATGACCATACATTGTCCTGAAGGTGGTCTTCCTAACATCTTTTTCTTTAATTCTTACCTGATGATATCCTGATCTGAGATCTATCTTTGAAAAGATCTTTGCATCCTTCAATTGATCAAAGAGGTCATCAATCCTTGGCAGAGGATAATTGTTCTTAACAGTCACTTTATTCAACTGTCTAAAATCAATGCACAACCTTAGTGTTCCATCTTTCTTTCTCATAAAAAATACTAGGGCACCCCAAGGTGACACGCTTGGGCATATATACCCCTTCTTCAGAAGTTCTTCAAGCTGCATTTGCAACTCCTTCAATTCTGGTGTACTCATTCTGTAAGGAGTCTTTGATACTGGCATTGCTCCAGGCATCAAATTTATAGAGAAATCAATGTCTCTCCTTGGGGGTATTCTGAGTACCTCCTTGAACACATCTTCAAAATCTTCAAAGACTACATAATGCTCAAACTTTTTCACCTTATCTTTAGGTGTCTCTGCCAAATGAGCTGCAAATATTTGACATCCTTTTTTGTAACATTTCTTCAGCTGTAATGCTGAAATTTCTCTAATGGTTACTGCCCTGGGTATTCCATGTACCTTCCTTGGTTTCCCTTCCTCATCCAGGCAAGTAAAATTTTTTTTGTGACAAAATAAGAGAGTGTGATGTTGGTCCAACCAATCCATCCCAATTAGGCAATCATAGGAACCTAAAGGAAAGATGTTTAAATTCGCCTTGGTATTCAGTCCATTCATGTCTATGAGGCATGACTTAACCATCTCATTAACGTTTCTTCTAGCTCCTATAGCCAGCTGCACCAACCAGGATTTCCCATGCTTGCTTCTTGGCAGTTGAAAAATTTCCACCATCTTAGGGTCTATATAACTATGACTAGCTCCTGAATCAATTAAAATAGCAAGGGTTTGGTTGTTGATCATACCTTCCACTTAAATCATGTGGGACTGATACTTTGCTTTCTTGTTGTCCAGGTCTGCATGAATCCTTGGCACATATTTTCCCATGTCCTCTACTGTCTTAGCTCGTTGTACATTGTGAACAGACCTACTTTTTTCACCTTTGTGAAGACAATCTCTGAACCTATGGTATCCTTTACAAACCCAACATTGCATAGGTGGTTTTCTTGGCCCTTGACTCCCTGTGTCAATCACTCTGGGTTCTTTATGCATTTGCTTCCATTGTGGATTATTTCTAAAGAATGGTGACTTAGCTCCCTTCTTCCTCTGATCCATCTTGAATTTCTTATTGTCTTCCCAAGCCTTTTGGAAAGCTAGCCTTTCTTTCAGTTGATCATATAAGCATTTATATCTCCTTATGGTCTCTTCTAATGTATTTGGATCATCATATTGTATTTTGTCACTGATGAACGATGGAAATCCACTTAAATACCTTTGAATCTTGATTGTCTCATCCTTAATGAAAGAGACATACTTTAGTAGTTCCAGAAACCTTCTCTCATATTCATCTATGGCCGTACTTCCAAGCTTAAGTTCAAAGAAATCTTTCATTTTCTTTTCATAGTAACTTTTAGTTAAGTACTTCTTCTCAAAATACTTCTTGAATTCCTTCCAAGTAACACTTTTTTATACAATGTGTCGCACCTACACAAGTGGATCCCACCACATGGAGGCCTTTCCTTTGAGTTGATAGATAGTGATTCTACCTTCTGCATGAGAAGAATAATTATGCAATTGAAAATATTTCCTCATTCCTAGCAACCATGTTTCTGCATCTTCATCCTTCTTATGCCCACCATCAAATGTAGGAGGTTTTATTTTTTTCATTTCTCCTCGCAGCTCATCCACCTCAGATATATTATACCTTATGATAGGGGATAGACTTGAGTTGTTTCCTGCTCTCTTATTGTAATGCCTTTGGGAATGATGGTGATGTCTATTAGCACTTTTTACTTTTCCTTTCTCCTCTGAATATTTGTGACTCCCAGATTTACTTGAGTCACTCTCCTTAACCAATTTCTTTTCTATTTTGTTCAAACCTTCCAATAGATTCATGTTGAGTTCATCCTGCTTCTCTTTTCCTTTCATAAGCATTTCATTATTAGCTTTATGGCTTTGGACATCCTTCTGCAAATTCTTAATGGTCTCAACCATATTCATATCTTCATTCCTTTCTTCTCCATGTCCATTGGAGTTCGTTCCTTCCATGCCCAAATGGACATCCACCCCTCTGCTCTCATTTAGATGACTGTAATTCCCCTGTGCTTCTTCCATTCTCATGGACTCCACGCTGGTCTGATCTGATTGAGTTGTTGTTAATTCTGCAAAAGGTGTAGCCATCGAAACTTATCAGGCTAAATTTCAACAATTCATGAGAATAAGCACCTTTTGATCCTATATACACATCATAATTATCTCTCTCGATTCCCTGGTGTTATCACCATGGAAATTCTAGATAAGACCCAATTATCGAAAACACAGACGTGTGGTGCCTTCAGAGATACACTTGAGAAAGAAGGTGGTTTTCCGAAACCACTTTCGCCAAGATGTGGTATCACATGTCTCAACATGTCAAATCCACCACTTGTGGAGTGGGCGATGGCTAGTCAAATCAACCTTCTTCACTCGTACGGTACTTCGCAGCCATGTGACGTCGGTTGAACGCTGCCAAGTAATGAACTCAAACTCTAATCATTTGAAATGGATTGGCCAAGCATGGAAACCCAACGCTCTTGTACGTAATCTGTTCGTGCTTCATAAATGAAGTTCTATAATTACCACTCCCCAACTATGAAGATATATGTGTATCCATAACCGAAGTAATCTCCAAACTGCTCGACTTCCTGCTCTTTATAAAGACACATTTCGGTATCCCTAACATGAGATACATGGACAAGGCTAAATCGAGTGAGACTAGTTATTTGATCAACATGTCAGACTTTCCTGCGAGTGAGGAGGAAAGGGTCCTTGCACACATTTTAGAAAATAAGTTCCACACAGAGCCGGTTATAGACTCACGATTGGAAACCAGGCTGAATCCCACTATAAAATATTTAGTCATCAACAGGCCAGCCGCTAAGAAGAAAAGGAGTAAGCGGTATAAGAAGGAGGAATCTATGGCTGAAGAGGTTGAAAGTGTTTGGGAGAATCAACCAGTATGGTTAGATTCTTCCTTAAAGGCGGAGATCGCTAAGATGAAGTAAGTCTTCAACTAAGATAAGCATGTCTCAAGAAATTTTGAACAGCCGGTAGCAGAGGTAAAGAGTACCAAAGATGAAAGGCATGTTCTTCAAACAACCCTTTTTACAACAAGCTAACTGTTGTCATCACCCTTTGTAATTTTGTGATTAATACGACTATATAAATACATAAACGGATTTTAGACTGTTTTATTACAATTCCTATCTAGTGATGTTATAAATCTTATTTTATTTTATAATAAGTTTTTCTTGTAATCTTATATTTTTATTTTCATCTTTCTAAATCGGAGGAAATTAAAACTCGAAATTCTTTTTAATTAATGCTTCGATGTGGTTATATGTTTATTTTTATTTTATTATTATGCAATTTAAACTCAAACTCATCGCCTTCCAAGTGAATTCATGCGCATTAAACTTGACCTGTTCATTTATATTTATCGTGCATCACAATATCACAAGGTAAAACTCTTTTCTACGCACCTAAATCTATTGTGCATTTCTTCTTCGTCGCACCGACAACTCATGCGCACTACTCTTGTGTTGTGCGCCAATACCCACTGCACACAGTTTTTGTACCATGCACCGATATTCCACATGCATTTCATCCTATGCATGCACCATGTCAAGTTTAACATATTCCATAGTGCCCAAATATCTGTGCACACTAGTAAATATACTGTCACGAAACAACTTATACTCATACTTATGCACGTACTAGAAAAAATCCTCTGTGTTAAGCAATACTTGCACAGCCCATGTGCACATTACTATGTGTGTTCTCACCATGCCAGGCTAAGTTCAGCATGTGCATATACACGAAATAAGCTTCCGCGCATCGCCACAATTTACTGTGCACACTAGCACACCATCCTTTTCCCGCGCGTGTGCCAGCATGCCGAGCTTTTTCCATGGACACTCCATCACTCCAATTCTGGTCACTTCGAAGTTACTCTTCTGTGAATATTCACTTCATGGCCCATCCAAGCTCAGTGTTGAACTAAAGCTCTGATACCATTCTGTAACGCTCCCTTGGCCAACCTCAGTCCAGAGTGCACCACTCCGGAGCAACCACTCATGCTCTGACACCAGTCGGTAACATTCCCAGTAATCAATTAAGCTATGCCACCTATATTTACTCTTTAAACTACATGCAGCTAAAACATATACATACAACATTCTTGTGAAATATTTAAAGATAAACAACAATTTTCTTTCTGTAACATACGACTTTTATATTGAAATAACAGTAACTACGAATATGCATAATTTATTGGAAATTACCCATAAGCACACAAGCAATCATAATCACATATATGATAAAAATCGTAACATAGGCATGTAATTAACAAAGCATCATATCATTTTATCATACAATTGGTACTTATCTTAGAAAGACTGTCACCAACTACTTACAGACCACCCATGAACCTCCCATCCATAGACTACACTATTCATCACTCTCAACAGTGAGTCACCCCCAAGCTGGGACTGAAATCCACCCAAGGTAAAGGGTTCCTATCTAGGCTAAGGCTCAAGGACAACAGGAAAGACTCCGTCTCAGGTGCTCACTTAACTAACAACATACTTGGACAACAGGATCACAAGGGTGACAAGGGACGACCAACACGTGGATAGGTCACCCTAGCCTCTCATTCCCCACATGCCTATCCCACCCAAGGAAGTGTGCCCCTTCTCTGCTAAACAGTCCCTCGGCTGCCCCACTTCCTTTCCAGGTCTTCAACAATAGGTCAGACTACGTGCAACGATGTATTTTATATTAATCATGAGTCATGTAAAAAGTAGGTTCATTGTCCCTTGACATCTAGGCGTTCTGGTCTAATACCAAAACATAAGCATACTGGCTTATAATAACCATCTCACCAGCCTATAACACATATCATATACATGAGGCTCACTGTCCTCCATAGTGCGCGCAACTTAGTTACTACGCGCGGTATCTTGCGATGTGCATATTACATCATTTTACTGCACAGTTCATGTGCACACTATGCCACATGATGTGCATTACCAAATGAGATAAAAAAACTCACCAACTTAAGTATATTTATATTACATTTAAAATTGGGTTCGGTCAAGAGATATTACATGCAGTTTCGTCCAGAGTGCCAAAAAGACAAATTCAAGCTGGGTGGTGAGGTCTTGTTTGATTTCCTCCATTGAGGACTGCATGGTTGTATTGATGGCAGCAACATTGGCACAGAGTTGTTTCACTTCTTGTTGGGTCTCGATGAGACTAGATTGCAAGGTGTTGAAGCGATATTTCAAGTCTTGGCTATGGGTATGGGCCATGAGGATGGGGGAACTAAAAAGGGGCGAGCGGGGACAAACATTTTGTCTAAAAGTGATATGTATGAATGTGATAAGGGCGAAGAGATGAATCCAATGGAATAGGTCTCAAATAATGGTGAAAACATTTCCAGACATTTTTTTCTTTTTTTTTTTACACTTGTGGAGTTATACTCCGATCTGAAGAATACTGCAAAGAGGAAATGCCCAAATGCTTAACCAAAAGGAAATGTGTATTTACTTGGCAACCCAAACACATTTGCGTGGCAATAGATGTTGTTTGTTTTAATTTTTTTATGTTTCTATCCCCAAGGGTTAGGTATTCAAGGGTTCTACAGACAAGGGTTTTCCCTATGCTATACTTCTTTGATATACATGTGAGGTCCAACAGTATTACTCAGCCCAATATCTCAGGGCACTAACTAAGGAGGATAGACCGTACCCTTAGCCATACTACCCAACTACCCAGGTACTAGAGAGTATATTCCCGAGTGTTGTTCTCAGTGGCACTATAGCAGTCAGGCGGCCGATCAGTTTATCTAAATAGGGCCTCAGGAAATCTAGGCCGATCCGTACACAGGTGTTGTCTGATGCGCTACCACTTGAAGGGGTACCAACAGGGGTTACAAGGGTGGCCAACAGATGTGCACTTTAGAACCACTTGTATTTCATGCATGTATGAATCCCTCAACCGCGGGTTTATGCGTGTAACGATAGATCTTTGTGGCTTAAAGACGTTGGAATATGTCTCTACCCTGAAAAAAAAATTACCCACAATTTTTTCCAAGGAAAGTGCTCTGATACCACTTGTAATATACTAGATATAAATAGTATGCAGAACAAAAATAAAATCCTAGAAATGGCAGAATAACAACAATATAACCAGAATAATAACCACAACAACACTGAAATGATATAAGAATAACAACAGAAATAGCACTTTGATTCTGAGCAATGTTCATGGGCCTCTTCGAGGGGGAAACCTCCAATCGAATAGAGCTCTATTACAATAATATCCAAGCTAGGTTTCTCATACCCTCGACTCCTATTTATAGTAAATATGTCTATCAAAACAAGAATCTAGAGGAAGATCCCTTTAGAAGTGGAAGCTTCTATTAGGTCTTCTTACATTCAACTTATTCTATTTTATTGCAAGGCCTTATTAATATTTACCTTTATTACATCTGAATATATTGTTCTACCTATGTGTGGGTTAGGACCCTAACAATCACTCTTGGTGGAATCCATGGCTGGAGAGCCAACTCTATCCCTCGAAACAAGATCCATGTCAGGAAGTATATATCCACATTTTTCATACTCCAAAGATTCTAGATCCATACCTAAAACATCTATCATTGTGGCCTCCACATTCCAATAATAATTGCATGAGTGCATCATGTGACCATATGAGTGAGCAGTCAAAGAATCATAGCAAGCCTTCTTGGGCCAATCATCATTGAATATCATGATCATCTCCCACTGCCCTCTGTAGAGACTCATAGTCTCTCTCTTACCATTGGATCAACATACTATCTATCCACTCAATACCTGCACCCAATCCAACAAAAAATGATTATTTTTTCGTCCTCTGGAAAATGCAAAAAATCACATGTCAAAATTTCCCCTCTGCACGGTTGTTTCCCCTATAGTCTCACACACATCCACATGACTGTCAGACAAACAGATGCACAACTATCATTCATCTACCCTAGAAAATGCCATTCAACCAATGCACAACTGTCCGCCAAACCGTTGCAAAAAAACTACACAGTTGTCCCCCTGACAGTCGTGCACATTAAGAGTAGATATTTTCATGACCTCCACGCTCATATGCACAACAAAAAACCTAGTATATGCACACTTGTGTGTGGCTGATATTGCCACAATTGTGCACATTGTGCACAATTGTTGCAATCCCTCCCATGCACATATGCACAGAAACCATCCCTTTTCCCACGTGGACACTCCTATCGACTCATAAAAGTGATCGTACGACCATATGTATGGCCCCAACCCCATAAAAAATAAACCTAAAATATGTTGGAGGTTCTGACTGCTTACATGGCTCTCCCACAAGCCGAATTTGAATCCTTGTACCCTCATACTACTCAAAAATTCACATAAATCACCTCTCATACCTCCACTTGTGCAAGTACAAATGAAATAGTATTATGGGCCCCACACCCATATATACTCCCCCTTCTTGATCTTTAACACCCTCATTCGGAAGCTTAGGACCGTCATTTTTCACACCATTTGTGGCACAAGGATCCTGACTTTGTCACCTACACAATGCCATTCTTCATTTTCCATTTCATCACAAAGCCCCAAGATGTTATTTATTTTTTTCTTGGGGAACAGGTACGCTTGTTTCTTGTTCATTAATCATCAAATAACTCTCATATGTTTTTTTTCATCAGATATTTTTCACGTCAAGTATTTGGTTTTTGTATGTATAGGTACTTATCATGTGCACCAAATACCACTTCAGTCTTGGTCACCCTATGGCTCCTTCAGGTATATGTTTCAAACTGGCATGCACTCCTACCCTCTGAAAACAACTACATATCCCATTTATACCCCTTGACATTGTTGTAGGAAAACCTCCCCGCGGACAAGTAGATCTCCTCTTGAGAGCTAGACCCTTAACTCTAAGATAGAAGGTGCTTAACATGGACACTGACTTTCCTTTAGATCTAATCAAGCTGATGAAAAAAAGAGAAGGAGGAAATCATGTACCTTATGAACATCATTTGTCCCTGCAAGGTCTAGGATGAGCTTCGATCTTGAGCTCCTTGGTAGGTCCTGCAAGACAAACAAAAGTACAAAAGACTTCCTACTCTATTGAGATTAGCTAGAACATAGATCCATCTATTGTAGACAAAATTATATAGAACAAGTACAAGTTTGAAAGAAACAGGCCAAGCATTGATTGTATTAATGAGAACAACATGAAATAAAACTTACAACCATAGATGTGAGTACAATAGCTTCATCAAAATATCCTTGTCCAACCCTTGCTCAAAATCTCCACGATCAGAATGACAATACTTTCACTAATTATTCTCCTTCACTTCTCATGAGATCATAATTTTGGTATCTCTAAACTCCCCTCTCTCCGTCCTCCATGGAAACCACTCATTATATAGGATTTGGAGGTTTAACCACCATGGAGAGGATCTCTCATCAGATCCACTAAGAAAGGGATCTCTGAGATATTTAGGGAGAAAATATCTCTTAAGGATTTTGGGGAGGAAATATCTCTCAAGGATTTTGAGGAAATATTTCAACCATCCATGAGATCCTCCACCTTCCCTAAAAAATAGGAAACCAAATGTGAGGTGGATTCTCACACTTAATTACTTTTTTTTTCATGAATATTAATAATAATTCATGTGCACTTGATTCTCACACTTAATCAATTTCTTTTCCATGAATATTAATAATAATTCATGTGCACTTGGCATTTTCTCCTTCATGTAATATATCCCTCCTCCACATTGACTAGGGATTGTAACATAGGTTATTCCATGGTATCAAGGTTTATGACACTTTACGACACTTAGGGCGAGGTACCTAGGTGTGCAAATTTCATGTGTAACAGAATGCCCCCTAAAGTGTGAGGTTAGAAGAGAGAATGATGGCTGAAACACTTTACAAATCTTTAAAGAAAGGGTGTGGACTCAGAGAACCTAGTAGAAGCTGCAAATAATCCATCAAACAAATGTTATGACATGTTTCAAACCCAAGGAAGGCATACCTATGCTTGAGTGATAAAGACTTGCAAGATATGGCCACCATAAAATACACTGTGGATCCATAATTATATTGATAAAAGGTATAGCCATCGAGGATACAGTGCGGATCTATACTCTCATGACCTGAACTGATCATAGCCATGAAGAATACATAATGGATCTATGAGATGAAAAGACATAGCCATGACTAATACAAAGTGGATCTATGTAACAGTACATGTGTCGTTGTTCAAAAGGAACTCCTTCGCAACCTGGGCAAAGTACATATAAGAGTGATGACTCAACCCTGGGTCTTATTACTGATCTCGATGTAGTACAATCTAACCATGTGAATAGATGTTTTGATGTTGAACATGGAAGAAGCCACTTGATTACCAGTCAATGAGGTGAACCGTTAACAAGTGCAAGGGAGATCACCATTGATGTGAATGATTCCCAAGGTACTTAGTACATTCCAATGAATGTGAATAGATGAGTTGAAGTCAAACATTTGTGGAATCATCCAATCAGAGGCCAATGATGTTAACCCACTGTCGGACACGAGGAGGCCTACCATTAAGGCATGCAGGTCCCAAGGTACTAACTGGTTTCTAGGTCTAATCCCTGGATAATGCGTTGAGGTCGATAGGGATAGACTTGTCACAAGAGGGCCTTCATGTATCCCCCATCAACGACACAAAACTGACATAGAGATGTAATTGGTGGATCAAAAGAACATGGATTGACACGGGTATTGAAACAAGATATTTGTGATGGATGACTCTCGAGGTGGATACTTCCCTTGAAAACTGAGGCACAACAGTAGAAACATGACATGGACCAAAACACAATGATGCAGTGGATATTGTGACTTTCGTCAAGTGACCCCAAGGAGTAAGAAAAACTCAGAGGATTGGTTTAGTGTAGAGGTTCAGTGGATTAATATGTGAGCAAAGACAAAGTGTTGTGTTCAAGGGAAACTCTAAGAGTTATTGGCAATGTTCTCAAAAATTGCCTGGCTTGCTTCCTTCAATTTTTTCCCCATCCAGATAGACGAGTACCTCTTTTTATTTTAACAAGCTCAAGGAGGGTAACACATGGTCGATATAAATCACCTTCGGTAAGTTCCTCTTCCTTTGTTTAATGAAATGGAATAAGTAAGAGTTCGGTCCCATATGGGCCCTTCAATGTATGATTGTTTAATGAGTCTAGAGAAGGTAGACTCGGTGGTTTTTCATATTTAGAGAGTCTGAAAACAACTTAAAGGTGACTCCAATGTTGTCCTTTTTCATAATGTTAGTCTCGCGAGGCTGAAAAAGAGATAAATTATCACTTGAAAGATGCCCTTTCAAACCTTTTAACGAGTGGGAAAGGAAGCAAGATTAATTGACAATCTTTTCATGTTTAGAGAGTCTGAAAAGAGCTTAAATACGACTCCAGGGGGTTCCTTTTCCATGTATCCATACAGGTCTGAAAAAGAGATAAAATTTTACCCAGATGCATTCTCATGTATTTACGAGCATGAGAAAGAACAAATACTAAGCTTGGTCCTCTGCCCCCAGCTTGAAAGTTAGTGGCTTGACTCCAAAATGATCATCAAAGGCTGGAGACATGCTCCCCAAGCTTCAATTCATTCACTGACTTTGAGGTTGTTGTTAGGACCACACAATGTACCTTTTTGCCAATACTTTTTTCCACCATTACACTCTTGTTTCACTCACATTTAGACTCATATTATCACTTTACCCTATCTTTCCAAAGGTATACAACGTCTCTTCTCTTTACTATATGTTTAATCTGTTTTGCATATAATTTTACATCACTCTCGTACTTAACCATTGATTAGAAATGTATAAGTGTTGAAACAGTTCAAACTGCAGATTAGCATTTGAGGCCTGTTGCTTAAACAACAACTCACAGAAGCTGTTACATAGTCCATGGTCGATGATGTTGAAACACAGAAGCTGTTGCGCAGTCCGTGGTCAACGATGCTGAACAACAACTCACACAGATTGACTACAATAGTTGCACTGTGAGCCAAGCATCAACCATCGCTACTGCCTGAGAAGTGTTGAAATAGTCAGAACTCAAATCCTGTGGCTGAAACAGCTTACGATTTGCAATGCTGAAACAGCATACAACAACAGTAACAAGAAACAAATAAAGAAGTTGTTACTCCAGCCACAACAACAACACCTCACTCAGCACTTGTAATAGCATTCTGTTGTGGGAGACTAGGATATCCTATTCCAGTTTAGAAAGTCGATCTGACTAAGAATAGGACTCAGATATACACCTGTAATTTTTTGATCAATTGTATCGAAGGGATTCTCCTCTTTAAATAAGAGGAAATCACCATTCGAGGGGGATCCAGTTTTTGTACTAAGAAGGGTTTATAGAGAAGGACGTACTTCATTTCAGATTGTAATATGATACATTGATAGATGAATAAAAGACTGTTCTGAGCATTTCTCTCTAGATTTTTCATTTCAGGGGAATCTTGTGAGAAGGGAGGGCCCACCTTCTTCACAATATTCACCCGTTAGTTTTGTAGTGTGTTAGTGTGATCTCTGTTTATTCCTTGATTAAATTATGTTTTGCTTAAACACTACTTTATTGAACTCTGTCTTGTGAAAAATCTACTTTACTGAACATTACATTGTTTTTGTGTGATTCATGTTTGGGTAAATGTTAATCATTTTAGTTAGCAATCCTGTGTGATGGATTTATGAAAGCTTGGTAATCAGACACCGGTGTTGAAGGTTCCTGCTTGGGAATTAGGGTCATGTTCTCTGTTAGAGATAGTTATCCTTCAATTACTTTCATGAGTGTGCTAATCAAAGACTGGTGCTGAAGGTTCCTTCTTGGGAATTAGGGTCCTGTTCTCTGTTAGAGATAGTTAGCCTTCAATTACTTTCATGAGTGTGCTAATCAGACACTGGTGCTGAAGGTTCCTGCTTGGGAATTAGGGTCCTGTTCTCTGTTAGGGACAGTTAGCCTTCAATCCATTAATAAGTTCATGAAAGTGTGCTAATCAGAAAAAAGGTGTTGAAGTTTCCTGCTTGGGAAATAGGGTCCTGTTCTCTGTTAAGAGATAGATAGCCTTTAGTGTGTGTGTCAATTATTTCAGTTAAGCAATGAGTTCATGAAGTGTGATGATCGGAAACAGGTGCTGAAGATTCCTGCTTTGGGAATAGGGTCTTGTTCTCTGGTTACATAATAGTTGGTCTTTCATGTTGCAGCATCTTGTTGTTATTTTAATGTAATCCAAGATTCTTCATCTCTTTAAACTTTGAGCTCTGCAATAGGTAGATTTCTTTCTTGTAATTCAAGTTAGAACTTCACTTTGTTCAGGGAAAGTGTGATTAATATAGTTTTTACTACAACTCTAGGTTGATTTTGAGATTGAGCATATATAGTGCGTGGTTACCTTTGAAATAAGCAGACTTCTCTGGGTTGACAATTTATGTAGCACTTGATTGTTTAGATTAATTAAGCAATTATAGTGACCAACATTTTGGCGTCATTGCCGGGGAAGGTAATTATAGATTTCAAAAGAACTTATGATTTTTCAGATATAAATATTGCATGAGAGGACGTGGAGACCCCAAAGACACTGACCCTATAGGTGGAAGGGGCAGAGGAAGAGGAGGAAGAAAGACTTATATTAACGAGATTATATCAAAGTCTGAATCTGCTGCTCAACGACCAAATACTCGGAAACCAAAATCCCAACCTTCATTTCAAGCAAACTTTGAAACGGGGAAAGAAGTTTGGAGTCCTGAGACAGTCAAGAAACTAGTAGGAAACATTGAGGATAGAGCAAGCGCAGCAGGGGAGCAGACAGAAGAAAACATGGATGAGTACAATGAAGAATTGCATCATGAGGAACAGGCAGGTCCTAAAGGAGAGGTAAATGACGAAAACTCTTTCTCCACATTAGGATTTCCTATTGGTGATCTTCCTAGAGGGGTAGCCCCCATGAAGAACATTCCACTCTCAGCACTACCTAATTTTCATGGTTTGTCTTCAGAAGATCCTGATGAATTCCTTTTTGAGTTTGATATATTATGCAGAAATTATGACTACGTTTCCAATGCTCAAAAATTAAAATTATTTCCAGCAACATTAAAAGGAAATGCATTAAGATGGTTCATGAGTCTTGGAGGCCATGTAATCACAACATGGGACCAAATGAAACAGAAATTCATGAATAAATACCAGGACTATTGCCGAACAAGAGAAAAGAGGGAGGATCTATTTAAGATGATGCAGAAAGAGGATGAAAATCTAGAGGACTTTGTAGAAAGGCTACAGTATAATCTACAAAGATCCAGTCACCCCAATGTAAGTAAATATATTATCAAAACTATATTATTAAAATGAGTAAGGGATGACTATATAGATATGATGAATATTCTTGGAAAAGGGGACATATCTAAGGAATCATACGATGAAATTGTTAATTTATGCAAAAGATGTTCAAGAGGAGATTCAAGAAATAGATCAAATAGCAGGGACACCACATTTTCAAGAGTCCAAAATTCAGCCAGTGGGGGAGAAACAAGAGCCGAGATAGGTAATTTACTTGAAGGTTTCAAAACTGAAATGTTAATCTCTTTTTCTTCACAAATTGATACCCTGCAAATTCAAAAGAAGCAAGCAGAAGAAAAAGCAGTCATGTCCATCTTTTGTTCTCAATGCAGAGACAAGCACCCACGAAGGGAATGTCCATTGGACAAAAAGCCAATCTGCACCATCTGTGATAAAGATCATGAAACTCAACAATGTCCATCTTTACCAGGGATCAAGGCAACGTTACAACCAATGGACAAAGAAGTTGAAGCTATCTATCTATTGACACAGAGAAGGCAATGGCAACCACGGGGACAAGGTATGAATCCTAGCATGCCATTTACATCTTCTAATCATTGGAATAATTATCCTTATTTCAATCATATGAGTTACCCTCCCTATAATCAAATGCAATATCCTTATCAAATGAATTACCCACCCATGCAACAAACTAACCCACCCTTTGTTGATCCATCAATGTGGACTCCTTGGCCTCAACAACAACAACAATCATATCAGAACCAATGGAATCCAAATTGGAGAGGACAAAAACTCCCCTTCCCAAATCAATTACCTCAATCAAAATTTCTACAAACACTCTCCTTACCACTAGGTACTCCACCAAACAATCAAATAATGAGACCCCAGCTACCTGTACAACCTAACCCTAACCCCAATAATAAAGCTATGCAATGCATTGATATTCATAACCAGCCTACACTTTCTCTTCTCCCTATGCAATGCAATGATATTCATTTACGATCTGGGAGAATAGTAGAACCTACCATAGCCGACGTTACCTCTTCTGATAAAGAGGAAACAAAAGAGCATGATGTACCTAAAGAGGTACAATCATCCTCTAACAATGCTATTGAAACAGCAAAACCACCATTTCCTAAGCATTTAGCTTTGACTAAAACGCCTGAGCCACCATCTTTCAATCTTCTAGGGGAGTTACAAAATTTGTATGTCAAAATTCCTCTACTACAAGCACTCCGAGACGTACCAATCTATGCCAGGACAATGCGAGACATTTGTGTTAAGAAGCCTGGTAGGAAAATTAAGGATCCCCTCACAGTCCATGTTATGGGAGACTTGTCTGCACTAATGTC
>ML780056.1:468272-491423 GCA_009831015.1 Picea engelmannii
TGTTACTGATGAAAAATGTTGAATTCAAATGGACTAATTCTTGCCAGGAAGCATTTAATACACTAAAACATCAGTTATCTACAACTTCTATACTTATAGGACCTGATTGGACACTTCCCTTTCATATATCCTCTGATGCTTCAAATACTACAATAGGAGCTATCTTGGGACAAGAAGAAAATCATCTCCCTTATGCTATTTATTTCATCAGCAAGAATATGACTCCTGCTGAACTCAATTATACAGTTACCGAAAAGGAATTCTTAGCAGTTATCTATGCTATTAATAAATTTAGACATTACATTACTAGCTACTCTAATTTTGTCCATACTGATCACTCAGCTATCAAATATTTAATGAACAAACCTATCAAAAATGCTCGAGTCACCAGATGGTTACTATTATTGCAAGAATTTGATATTACAATTGTAGATAGACCAGGAAAAGAAAATGTAGTTGCTGATTTCCTTTCTCAGTTGACACCTCACGATGATACCCCAGTAGATGATTCCTTTCCTGATGAATATCTATTTGCATTTTCTGCTCACTCACCTTGGTATGCAGACATTGCTAACTACTTGGTTGCAGGGAAGTTACCACCACACCTATCCCACCAAGAGAAAAGAAGAATCATTCAACAAAGTGCTTGGTATAGTTGGATAAGTGGGTGTCTTTTCCATACAGGACCTGATCAAGAAATCTGAAGGTGCATTAGAGAAGATGAGGTTTATGATCTACTAAAAGCTTGTCATGATGGCCCTTGTGGAGGGCATTTTTCTGATAAGAGAACAACACATAAAATTCTCAAGATGGGGTACTATTAGCCCTCACTTTTCAAAGATGCAAAGAAATATGTCTCGGCCTGTGATAGTTGCTAAAGAGTGGGCCAACCTAATCATAGAGATGAAATGCCATTAAACCCCCAGATAGTACTTGAACCATTTGAAAGATGGGCCTTAGACTTTGTAGGACCCATTAACCCCCCATCCAATTAAAAAGTTTACATAGTGGTCTATACAGACTATATGACTAAATGGGTGGAATCTAAGGCACTCCACAGAGCAACCGAAGAAGCAGTTATAAATTTCTTATTTGAAGACATCTTCATAAGATTTGGAGTGCCAAGAGAATTGGTTATAGATGGAGGACCTCCTTTCACTTCTCATGGTTTCAAAGCCACCCTTCAAAAATATCATATTCATCATAGAATGACTACAGCATACCACCCCCAAGGAAATGGACAGGTGGAAATCACAAACAAATTAATAGAAGCCATTCTCACAAAAACAGTGAAGGAAAACAGAAAGGATTGGTCCTACAGGATCCCTGAAGCATTATGGGCCTACATAACTACCTAGAGAAATACTACAGGATTCTCTCCCTATGAATTAGTCTATGGAAAGAGTGTTGTCTTTCCTGTGGAATTTGAGATCAAAACCTTAAGGAATACTTTAGCTATCAACCTTGATTTGACTAATGCACAGACAACCAGGTTGCAGTAGCTTAATGAATTGGATGAGAAAAGACTAGATGCCATTCATCAGACAACTATGATTCAACAACAAAGATCAAAATCGCATGACAAAACTATCAAGAATAAGCAGTTCCAAAAAGGTAATTGGGCCCTACTGTATGACTCTCGGTTCAAAGAATTTTAAGGGAAACTGCGTACAAGATGGCTTGGACCCTACGAAGTAGACACTGTTTTCCCCAATGGAACAGTAAGACTCCTCACAATCAATGACTCTAAAACAATGTTACTTGTGAATGGTCATCGGCTCCGTCTGTACCAGCGCCCTATCTCCAAAGAATATTTTAAGGCCACATGTGTGGCAGACTCTCATTACCTCTTTTTAGAGGGGGCTCCTACCCCTCATTGCAATTAATTTCTTTCTTTTTAAGTTAATTTCTTTAGTATTAGATTAGATTTCATTTACTAATAATCCCTATCAAGAAATACCATGTTACAATTGATTTTTGCAGATTCCCGATCAAAGCACAGGCCCACTAAGGAAGGACGATCCTACTCCAAGAAGAGGCAAGATTTCCCATTGTTGAAACACCATTGTCAGCAACTCTTTGCTCTTTCTTCATTGCTGAAACACCACTATCAGCAACCTTTCACCATTTTCCCCTATCACTGTCAACAACTCTTTGCTCTTTCTTCATTATTGAAACACCACTGTTCAATGACTTTTTTACTTTCCCCATTGCTGAAACACCACTGTTCAGTGACTTTTTGACTTTCCCCATTGCTGAAACACCACTGTCAGCAACCCCACACCATTTTCCCCTATCATTGTCAGCAACTCTTTTCTCTTTCTTCATTGTTGAAACACCACTATTCTGTGAATTTTTGACTTTCCCCATTGCTGAAACACCACTATTCAACAACTTTTTGACTTTCCCCATTGCTGAAACACCACTGTCAGCAACTCCACACCATTTTCCCCTATCACTGTTCAACAACCTTTCACCATTTTCCCATTGCCACGATTCAACAATTCTTCACATTTCCCCATTGACGAAACAACACCATCCAGCAATTGTTTCTCCTTTTCTTTTCTGTTGATGAAACACCATTGTCAGCAACTTTTCGCCTTCTCCTTATTGCCAAAACACTACAGTTCAGCAATTCTTCACATTTCCCCATTGACAAAACAACATCATCCAGCAATTGTTTTGCCTTTTCTTTTATGTTGCTCAAACACCATTGTCAACAACTTTTCTCCTTCTCCTCATTTCCAAAACACTACAGTCCGACAATTCTTCACAGTTTCCATTGATGAAACAACACCGTCCAGCAATTGTTTCGCCATTTCTTTTCTATTGCTGAAACACCATTGTCAGCAACTTTTCGCCCTTTCTTTTCTGTTGCTGAAACACCAACTTTTCAACATTATCTGTCAGCAAGTTTTTGTGCTCTCATACTACATTTTGTCCTTCCAGACAATAAATCCTTGATACAATTCATCTAACAAATCAAAAGTCCTGCCACAACCACTGCAGAACTATCGTGGACAAGCATTATATTTTGTTTGCAGCATGAATCAGAAGGTAAAGGCGAGGTATGTAAATTTTATGTAATACAGTTAAGCTATAGTTAATGAAAAGATTCCAAATCATTATGAACACTCGAGTGAAATCATTATTAGCTGCACTTGACGGGGGGGAGGACATATCAAACTTTTATACCATCATTTCACATGAAATCACCACCACCATTCCTATTTTACCATCCTTTCATTCGTCTCACCACCATTTGCATGAATTCACTCAAAAAACTTACTCTGCACAGAAGTTGTTACTCAACTCTTTGACGGTGTATTTTACTGAGATGTTAGCTATGGGAGGCTCTGTTATACGGTACGAACCCACCACGATGGCCCTGTTAGAAATGTATCTAGAAGCCTATCAAATTTTTCTGCAGGCAGGATGGCTCAATTATTTTCAGAGACTCCAGGGGTTTAATCAACAACAGGTTCTACAATTTGCCCAAAATCTCCAGGGAGATCATTCCATTGTTCAAGGGGTTCGAATCTCAGTTACAGAAGAGGATATAGCGCAGGTTTCGATTCTCCCTACCAATGGCATTCACATGTTCAGCCGTAAACACATCATCCTGAATGCCCAACAGGATTTCCTCTTGCCAGGGGAACAAATTGAACCTAAAGGCCGAGGTGTCTGACTCATCTCGTTGCCGCCCCCATGGCCAGAAGTTGCAAAATTCGTCAAACACTACCTTACCTGTGAAGACCGGTACCAGGTAGTCTACCAGCAAGATTTTTTCCTGTTGTCTCATTTACGGCATAATAGATTTGTGAACATTCCTTATTATTTGCTCGGTTGTCTTAAAAATATGTCGCACTACTGTAAAAAGGCTAAAGACCCCGCCCTTTCACTCACCCATCACCATCTCGTTCAATTGCTTATCCAAAAGAGTTTTTCCCAAAAAAACCTTCCACTAAACAACCCACCTATAGACCCCCAAGAAGCCACTGAAATTCCTGAAAATATTCAGGATCAACAACCACAAAACCCTCCAAACTCTCCAGAAATACCTAACAGTCCGCCTACAGAACCAATCAGTCCAATTAACCCCCCTACCATACCAAGCCCACCCCACATTTTACCAGAATCATCCACTCCTTCCCTTCATATTCTTAGCGATGATTCTGAGCCAAACATTTCTCCCTGCCCCATCATTGAGGAAAAACCCCCACAAAAACGAAAGAAAATTCCTTTCTTTCTGCCCTTTTTACAAAGAAAACGAACAAGTGCCTCAATAAGGGTAGCCACTACTGCCACTACCCTAGACCCCCAACCTATCCAACTAATACCCCGTACATCTCCAACCTCCCAAATGCCAGAATCTTTGCCTATTCCATCCACGGGCACTGAAACACAAGAACCAGATGTCGAGGGTGTTGCGACATCATATATTTCAAATCAAGTAGCTGAAACACAAGAACCAACTACCCATTCAGTAGCTGAAACACAAGAACCAACTACTCATTCAGTGGCTGAAACAAAAGAACCAGCCATAGCTACCACATAAGAACCAGCTACAGCTGAAACACAAGAACCAGCTGCTGATAATGATACTGAGATATAGGAATCAGAGGTCCAAGGTGCTGCAACATTACTTTCCTTACATCAAGAAGTTGAAACACAAGAATCAACTGCCATTCCTGTAGCTTCTCCACAAGAACCAGCTAGTGAGGCTGTGACTGCTACACAAGAACCAATCATCCCTCAAACAAAACCAACAATGGCCTCTGTCTTTCAAGAAAATGAGTTCCTAAGGTCTGAACTGGAAGCCTACAAGCAAGAGCTAGCCATGGAAAAAGAAGCATACGAGAAGGAACTTAACTTGCACACCCTAGCTCGCATAGCAACCATGTCAGAGGGGACTACAACAGAGAGCACATGTAAAGAATATATGTGCAGTCAATGTGGGGATATCTACTATCAAGCAGGCTACAAAATAACTCAAATTCCAATACCAGGAGCTCCCCCTACACCTTCAACTTTTGCAGTTAAAGAAGAACACCCTGTTGTTACACAAGAACCAGCAGGACCTCCCAAGATTAAGACTGAGCCTGGCCCTGCAACAAATGTCAAATCCAAAACCCCTTCTTTTGTTAACAAAGTTGTACAAACAATGCCTATTGAGGAATATTCCCCTCCTGGCCAGATCAATATCCACACTTTTGTGGAACAATCTACTCAGACCTTACCTCAACCTACTACTTGCAATGCTGAAACACAAACTCAGCCATGGGATGAGTAGGAAATAATATAGAAATGGAAAAAAGAGTATGCTGCTACACAGGCCAAAAGCCTACAAGAGCATAGACAAATCTGGATAAATCATACCTACTCAAATTGGGAAGCTTTGGAGAAGACACGCCAGGAAGCTCGTACCCTCAAGAAACAAAATAAAGAGCTAAAAGGCAGAGTGCTCCTGATATTTGACTTGGCACAAAAGCTATTGGCTACAAGGAAACCATCCTGCAATTACTCCTTGTTCCTCATGGAACGACTTACATGGTTTCAAATCAAATCAATCACAGAAGGCAGACCCCATGCAGTGCTACATCCAACAGATTTTGTCAAAACCTTTGTAGAAGCCTCTACTATGGATCAACACCTCCTTTGTGAGGCATATTTTCATAATGAGGCCATCCCTGAGAATAGGCAGCTCAACCTTAATCCTCTTGTCGGTGACATCCAGATACGGGTATTCACTTCCTTTCTCCACAATCAGATTGTATGGCAGGATGACTTCCTAGCTTCCAAGCACAATGAGGATAACCGCCTTCTCTGGATAAGGCCAGAACCACAAAATGCAGCCACCTTTGTTACAGAATACTATCAGTTTTTAAAGAAACCAGGGATGACTGAACACGTTCAACAACTACAATCAACAGTGCTTTAGGATTGTCAACGCTTCATCAGATCCATAGAGATTGTTGCCCTCCAGGCAAACAACTTGTTTTGGTAGCAATCTACTGAGAAAAGACAGTAACACAATCATTTTATCCCTACTAATCTCGA
Organism: Picea engelmannii; assembly: GCA_009831015.1. Classification (NCBI taxonomy): domain Eukaryota; kingdom Viridiplantae; phylum Streptophyta; class Pinopsida; order Pinales; family Pinaceae; genus Picea; species Picea engelmannii. The sequence goes on from ML780056.1 coordinate 474,333, forward strand.
GATAGCAATATCCAGGGTACCTAACTACATCCAGTGTGTTCATAAATGTGCTAAAAGCTGGATAGGGTACCGATTTTATTTTCCTATCCTCTGGTTGCCAGTAGAGAGATATCAAATCCATTATAAGTTGCCTAAGAAGACAGAACAACAGCTTGGAAAAGGTTACAACATGTCCAAGGGTTCAGAGCTCCAATAGACAACACCTCCCACAGCTACTTCTTGAGTAACTTGCACACTTAGAGTCGGTATTCAGATTCTGATTCAGAGTGAAGTTGCTTAAGGACATGCAACATTTTAAGTTGGGGGGGATGTTAGGACCACACAATGTACCTTTTTNCCCATACTTTTTGCCACCATTACACTCTTGTTTCACTCACATTTAGACTCATATTATCACTTTACCCTATCTTTCCAAAGGTATACAACGTCTCTTCTCTTTACTATATGTTTAATATGTTTTTCATATAATTTTACATCACTCTCATACTTAACCATTGATTAGAAATGTATAAATGCTGAAATAGTTCAAACTGTAGATTAGCATTTGAGGCTTGTTGCTTAAACAACAACTCACAGAAGTTGTTACACAGTCCATGGTCGACGATGCTGAAACAAAGAAGCTGTTGCGCAGTCCGTGGTCAACGATGTTGAACAGCAACTCACACATATTGACTACAATAGTTGCACCGTGAGCCAAGCATCAACCATCGTTGTTGCCTGAGAAGTGCTGAAATAGTCAGAGCGCAAATCCCGTGGCTGAAACAGCCTGCGATTTGCGATGCCGAAACCACATACAACAACAGTAACAAGAAACAAATAAAGAAGTTGTTACTCCAGCTGCAACAACAACACCTCACTCAGCACTTGTAATAGCATTATGTTGCAGGAGACTAGGATATCCTATTCCAATTTAGAAAGTCGATCTGACTAAGAATAGGACTCATATATACACCTGTAATTTGTTAATCAATTGTATCGAAGGGATTCTCCTCTTTAAATAAGAGGAAATCACCATTCGAGGGAGATCCAATTTTTGTACTAAGAATGGTTTACAGAGAAGTACGTACTTCATTTCAGATTGTAATATGATACATTGATAGATGAATAAAAGATTGTTCTGAGCATTTCTCTCTAGCTTTTTTGTTTCAGGGGAATCTTGTGAGAAGGGAGGGCCCACCTTCTTCACAAGATTCACCCGTTAGATTTGTAGTGTGTTAGTGTGATCTCTGTTTATGCCTTTATTAAATTCTATTTTGCTGAAACACTACTTTATTGAATTATGTTTTGCTAAAACATAACTTTACTGAACTCTGTCTTGCTGAAAACTCTGCTTTACTGAACATTACATTGTTTTCATGTGATTCATGCTTGGGTAACTATTAATCATTTTAGTTAAAAATCCTGTGTGATGAATTTATGAAAGCTTGGTAATCAAAGACTGGTGCTGAAGGTTCCTGCTTGGGAATTAGGGTCATGTTCTCTGTTAGAGATAGTTAGCCTTCAATTACTTTCATGAGTGTGCTAATCAAAGACTGGTGTTGAAGGTTCCTGCTTGGGAATTAGGGTCATGTTCTCTGTTAGAGATAGTTAGCCTTCAATTACTTTCATGAGTGTCCTAATCAAAGACTGGTGCTGAAGGTTCCTGCTTGGGAATTAGGGTCATGTTCTCTATTAGGGATAGTTAGCCTTCAATGCATTAATAAGTTCATGAAAGTGTGCTAATCAGAAACAAGGTGCTAAAGTTTCCTTCTTGGGAAATAGGATCATGTTCTCTATTAAGAGATAGATAGCCTTCAGTGTGTATGTCAATTATTTCAGTTAAGCAATGAGTTCATGAAGTGTGATGATTGGAAACAGGGGCTGAAGATTCCTGCTTTGGGAATAGGGTCTTGTTCTCTGGTTACAGAATAGTTGGTCTTTCCTGTTGCAGTATCTTGTTGTTATTTTAATGTAATCCAATATTCTTCATCTCTTTAAACTTTGAGCTCTGCAATAGGTAGATTGCTTTCTTGTAATTCAATTTAGAACTTCAGTTTGTTCAAGAAAAGTGTGATTAATATAGTTTTTACTACAACTCTAGGTTGCTTTTGAGATTGAGCATATATAGTGCTTGGTTACCTTTGAAATAAACAGACTTCCCTGGGTTGACAATTTATGTAGCACTTGATTGTTTAGATTAATTAAGCAATTATAGTGACCAACAGTTGTGACCAATTTCTGTGCTAGATGGAGAAAAAGGATACAGGTGGATGAAATGAAGGCTAAAAAATGAGACCTAGCAAAAGCCTTGACTCGACATCTACGAGATCTGGCGAAAGACTCAACTTGAAGGGAGACGTGATTGTTTCATTTTTTAATGAGATTGACACAGGAAAAGAACTATGCTCAAGGTTCTGGGTTCGATCCCTAGATTGTTGTTTCATTTTTTTAAACAAGCTTGCTATAGAGAGAAAAACTATGCTCAAAGCCTCTGTTTCATTTTTTAGTGAGCTTGCTACGAAGAAAAAAAACTATGCTCGTGACCTCTGTTTCAATTTTTAACGAGCTTGCCACAAAGAAGAGAAAATATGCTCGTGACCTCTGTTTCATTTTTTAACAAGCTTTCCATAGAGAAGAGAAACTATGCTCGTGACCTCTATTTCATTTTTTAACGAGCTTGCCACAGAGAAGTAAACTATGCTCGTGGTTTTTCCTTGATCATGGCTTCCAAGAGGATAATTCTCTGGAAGGACACCATGTCAAGGGACAAAACTCAGTCATGGATTCCAAGAGATCTTCACTGGATGGAAATAACACATGTCGAGGGTCGTGACAAGGGTAAGGATATCAGGCTCCAATAGCCCTACCGAAGAAATCACCATGTCAACTACCAAATCCAAATCGTCGGAAGTTGAAGTCATGGGAGACAATGCCACATAATTAACATGCAGAGGGGGCAATAATGTATGCATATAAGAACCATTTAGGGAGGTAATCCAGTCAGGACTGATGAATGAAAGTTGATCAATAGTCATAATTCTTCCATCGTGAGGGAAAGATATCACATGGAAAAGAGTGGATACAATAGCTTTCATGGCATAGACATAATCCTGCCCAAGGAGTAAAGAGAAATAAAAGGGGTCTCGGACTAACATGAAGTCAATAAAGATAGTTTTCCCTCACAAAGTTATGGGAAACTGAGGAAGTGTCCCTAAAGTTTGACTAGTTCTTTTGTTAAAATCTAGCAGATTCTGTGTAACCGGCGCAAGCTACGAACAACCCAAAGTGTACCAAGCAACAGAAGACAAAATACTAACAAATTCACCTTCATCTATTAGCGTTTGAGGAACATACCGGCCATAAACCTGTATCATAATCTGGAAAGGAATGTGAGAGGGAAGACGAGGTCTAGTTATCACAGCCCAATCAAAAAGGATGGTCTCATTACTTGGAGGAGGTTTCATGGGAGAAGGAGGAATGCCCCCTGGCATGGTATATTCTGTATCAACGAGAAAACTGTGGGCAGTATCAGGTTTACTCTCTAGAGGGAGATTAGGATCGACCACTTTGGCACTCTTCAGAGGAAGAGTGGGATTGACTGATGATGTAACCAGAGAAACCACTTAGGCACTCTTCGAATGAAGGGTGGGACTGACCGAGGAAGGGACTGGATTAGTCACTTTTGCACTCCTCAATGGAAGAGTGGGATTGATCGATGATGTAATCGGATCAACCACTTTGGTGTCAGCCTCTAACGAGAGAGTGGGATCCATCGAGGATGAAAACGGATCGACCACTTGGGTTACACTCTTTTGATGAAGAGTGGGGTTGATCGATGATGGAACTGGATCAACTACTTGGGTTTGTGGTTCAATCGAGGAGGAAACTAGATTGACCATCTGATCAACCAGACTGACCAGGGATGGAACCAGATTGACCAGTCCATCAACTAATGATGGGTCAGGGGAAATCTTATGATAACCTTTTGGAAGTTGAATTTTTTTCCAAAAGAGAAGAAGCCTTGTCCATACGAGGACAAAGGTGAGAGTAATGATCACCTTTACATAACATGCAAGGGAGCTTGACAGTTTTCTTCTTCTTACCAACCTTAACATCACTAGTTGATGGGGTATCATCGGCATGACCAGTAGAGGCTGATGATGCGGAGGACCACATTTCTAAGACCTTGGGAATACCAGGGAAATCCCTCATAAAATGGTCACCCTTACAAAGACTGCAAGGGAATTTGGGTTTTGGATTCTTCATGTTAATCTTGTTGACCTCATCAACACTTCCAATACTATTAACAGTAGTTGGTTGCTTGGATCCAACATCAGATGTTGTTGGAGCTTTGGTCTTTTTTGGGCTCTTCTTCTTCTTCTCTTTTTGTTTCTTGCTTTAGAGATTTTGCTAGGCGAAGAAGGAGAAATGGAAGGATATTTAATGGGTGAAGAAGGAAAAAAGTCTACATGAGGTTGATGTGTGGGTGGTGTACTGACATATAAAGTATTAGGTGAAGATGAAACATTGGGAGGATTCGAGATCACTGGAGTGGGGGATAACCAATATAGTAATTCGATGGTGAGTCCTGGAAGACTCAGTGTGGCAATATACGGAGGACAAAAGTTTCCAAAAGAAGGAAAGGTGTAAGGTTTCCCGGGACAAGGGGTTCCTCCATCGGTACTCTCGGGATTTGATGCCATTAATAATGACTCGACCTAAGGTCCACTAAGTAAAACAAACAACACATGCTATGAATCTAAGAAGCAATCAATCAAACAAACCTTCCCATGATGAAACCACTAGTTGGTGATGAAATCCAACATCATGAGATCAAAATAGGAAGGGGTGGGGATAGAGCGAGTGGATCAGGTATGTTGGGGACCTTCTTAATAGACTTACGCCTTGGTGCAAGATTCCATGCAGTAATTGTGGATTTACCCTCCAAGGAGCCCGAGTGAGTTTGAGAAATGTCTGTTCCAGGTACAGTGAGACTTCCCTTCACTGTCACCTAGTGTAAGGCCCTAAATATTGTGGCTACTAAGGTCACCAACTCGCAGTCAGCCCCTAGGTGGGTATAGTTGATAGTCCATTCCAAACGTAAGGGCAGGGTATCTAGCCTGAAATCAACTTGAAAGGCTTCCACTCATCATTGTGGGTATACCTTCAAGTGACCCCCATAATACAATCCAACTACTACAATCAGTCAAACCACGGAGGGATAATATTTGTATCTCTCCCGAGTGCAACCTCGTGCATAACCCTTGTGTGAGAGGGGGATCCCAGAAAGCCTATATGACAATTGTATTTCACTCTCCCTACCACAAGATACTAAGTTTGTTTGATATCTTTGGAAAGTTATCCTTTCAACCTATTCCAAAGCCCTACACCTTAAACTAATGTAGTTTGCTAACAAAGATGTAAAAAGTCTGATAAATTTTAGTTAAGCGTTGATTTTAGTGGTTGTTGTTTACTCAAAGGTGTTTGAGAGTGAATATTGATGATATTATAACCCAGTTCCCAAAACATGCATAAGAAATTATAAGAAGTCGTTTCTTTCAATGAATGTCTATTTTAAGGGAAGGAGAAGGATTTTCCTTTCACTTTCAAACACCAAGATGCAATGACCTCATGAAATAGTCCTCAATAATGAATCCAATGCAATGCTAAAATGTTTATATGTGACTGATGATAATTTGTATGTGTTAGCGACATTTCTTGTCCTAAGCACAAGAGTATTCGGGTCTGCAAGATGCACGAGAAGCGCCCAAGAGCAGCATGGAAAAATCTCATTTTAAGGCTTCCGAGCACGTAAGAGGGTGAATTTATGTTGTCGATGGTCCATATTCATCCATAAGGGCAGATCAACGGTCATCGGGATATCGGGGCTACCAAATTAACCGATATATAGCGTCAGAGAAAGCACCTATATTTAAAGACTAAATCTGGGTCGTCTGATCCAGTGACACATAGTGCGAGATCTAGTCGGCATATCAACATTCAGGAGTTCAAAGGGTGAAAGTACCTCATCTTCTCACATCTCGAAACCCTAAACACCGGAGTGCTGAAAGAACCCAGAGTCGGGCCCACAGTATTAAGAAGCAGTCTCAACCATTCATCCAAAGGGGACACCTGGTGCACAATTAGGCTCCTCGCCTTTTCGCCCATCACGATTTCAAGGTGCAAGGAACAACTCTGTCATATTCCCGATGCGCGAGATGTTGGGAGCGTCCAGGACCCAGGCCCACAACATCACCGAGTAATTTTAGGACCATTATATCTAAGAGAGACATGTGGCACCCGATTAAGCCAGCTCGGTGTTTCTATCATCGCAACTATGAATAAGCAAGGATTAACTCCTTCTATTCGCGAACACCGAAAGTGCTTTGGGAATAGAATCAGGGTCATAGCCTGTGGTCACCTGGGAAAGAAAGGAGCTGTGTAAAAAGGGGGCCAAAGGCGTCAAGTCTAGTCACCGAAAGGATCATCGTGATCTCCATACGCCATCCGATTCAACCTTGATCCTGGTTTTTTTCCTGGAGTAAATGAAGATGAGAAGGGGTGGTTGAAACCTCTCCTTGGGCATTAAGTGTAAGGTATGGATAATCTGGCAAGCGGTCTTCTCGAGAGGGTCTTGTGTACCCATTTTTCTAAAGAAGCCATGTTGAGTCCTCGACCAGCCAGAGGAGGTGTGCACATGCTAGCTCGACACTTAATGGCTCAGCTACTCCCCTTGTAGGAGCCATGCGTTGTTAAGGTGGCGTCTGAAAAAGAATACCCGTCCGAATTTGGCTGAAGGGACACCAAGCCTTGGATGACTAAGCATGCCAATGTTAGGCATTTTCCCTGAGTATATAAACTCATTCTTGGTATTTTGTAATCTATCAATGGTAGAGCAGAGCTCCCTATTGTAATGTTTTAACAGGCACTCTAGTTCTCTGGTTATGCATCTGTATGTAAGATTTCTTGTTTAATGAAAGACAGATTCCTTATTCCATCTAGTTTTCATCTTATGCTGAGAGAGTTCGTGAACGACTAATTTGTGTGAATTATTGCAATCATGTTATGATAAAGGATTTATTGTTGCATTGTTGTATTCTCCGGCGTTTTTCATTTGAATGCAAGAAGATCTTGCATTTAGATGTCTTCTCCCACAGCCTGTTAGAAGCCTGATGTTTATGACAGACCTTTTCACCTCTCTGATACAAGTCTTCCCCCTACTCACCCTTACTACAACTCACTGTCTGGAGTATGTCTAAGACCTCACTTACCCATGCATGTTTGTCCTAGTGTCAGAGTTGAAACAATATCATCTGAGTTTACTTCCATTCGGTCACCCCTTTCATACGCAAATCATGACATTAACTGATGGGTGTCGGGCTCTTCTCCTACTACAATCCAGGAGTGACTTTCATTGCTAACAGGATGTAAAGCTTCCTATGCTAATCAGACTGCAATATCTGTGAGATTGAAGCAACCGGATGAAAACTCCACGTAAACAAAAAGACACCCTTGTTGCGATCAAACAAGAGAAAGAAAACCAAAAACTCAAAAGGAAGGAGAAAGAGTTTGGACAAGATGACTCAAAGATCATAAAGAAAAGTAGAAAAGACCTTTAAAACCCCTTACAAATTTTTCACTCCTTCAGACAAACGAGAAGAAAACGACAAATTGCCTCCAAATCGTGAAGGAAAAATTGAAAAGTAAGGAAAAATGTCAAAAAATACAAACAAAAGAGGATGACTCCTTAGAAAACAGGGTATTGAAGGCCAATACCAAGATGGACTGAAAGTATGAGACCCTGAGAAAATGTACAAAGTAGAAACTGAACCCAAAATTTTGAAAAACTAAAGGATTTTTTTTCAAAAAAAGGGGAGCGCTCTAGTGTAAGGGGCACTAGAGTGTTATAACGCTCTGTGTAATACATTTAGGGAGTGTTGGCACTCTAATAACAAGGTAGGGGAGTGCCCTACTTCAAAAAACTCAGGAAAAAATCCAGAAACTCAAAAATTCAAGAAAATTCAACCAATCAGGGTGATCATGATGACACAAAGAGGCAATCAAACCATTCTAAGAATACAAAATTAAATGGAGAAGATAAAATGAGTTGGAAAATGGCCAAGATAAGATCTAGGAAAGGAAACACAAATCAGATTTCCTCCCTAGTGGAGTCGCCAATTTCTGTTGTAGGAAAATCTCCCTGCGAACAGGTAGATCTCCTCTTGTGAGCTAGACCCTTAACTCTAGGACAGAAGGTGACTAAAATGGACACTAACTTCCTTTTATATATAATCAAGATGATGAACAAAAGAGAAGGAGGAAATCAAATCATGTACCTTATGAACGTCATTTTTCCCTGCAAGGTCTAGGATGAGCTTCGATCTTGAGCTCCTTGGTAGGTCCTGCAAGACAAACAAAAGTACAAAAGACTTCCTACTCTATTGAGATTAGCTAGAACATAGATCCATCTACTGCAGACAAACTTATATATAACAAGTACAAGTTTGAAAGAAACAAGCCAAGAATTGATTGTATTAATGAGAACAACAATGAAGAAAACTTACAACCATAGATGTGAGTGCAACAGCTTCATCAAGCTCTCCTTTTCCAACCCTTTCTCAAAATCTCCATGATCAGAATGACAATACTTTCACTGATTATTCTCCTCCACTTCTCATGAGATCATAAGTTTGGTATCTCTAAACTCTTCTCTCTCCCTCCTCCATGKAAACCACTCATTATATAGGATTTGGAGGTTTAACCACCATGGAGAGGATCTCTCATCAGATCCACTAAGAAAGGGATCTCTAAGATATTTAGGGAGTAAATATCTCTTAAGGATTTTGGGGAGGAAATATCTCTCAAGGATTTTAAGGAGGAAATATTTCAACCATCCATGAGATCCTCCACCTTCCCTAAAAAATAGGAAACCAAATGTGAGGTGGATTCTCACACTTAATTACTTTCTTTTTCATGAATATTAATAATAATTCATGTGTGCTTGATTCTCACACTTAATCAATTTCTTTTCCATGAATATTAATAATAATTCATCCAACATCATCCAACATCATCCAACATCATCCTCCCATGTCTAGTTTCCCATGTCTAGTTTCATCCTCCATCCACATCATCCTCCACATCATCCAACATCAATTTCCCATGTCTAGTTTCATCCTCCATCCATCCACCTAGTACATAAACCCACCAATGGTGCCCCCACCCTTCATCAATTGCAGTCCGCTACTTGTGCCCCACGAGGCCATGCCATACTTCAATGGGGCACCCATTTCTATATGTGTACTTTCAACCCAATCATTCTTTAATTATTTGGTAATTGTATAAAGCACATTTCAAATTCCAACAAGTAGACTATATTGTTTCCATCGCAATAGATGGAATGTTTTTCCTTGGCCCACAACATACCAAGTTTCCCTTGGTTGGGGCGTTCCCATTTCATCACCATCCTTGCAAATATATCCATATCATGGCTAAAATACCGATAGCCAATGACACCCATGTCCAAAAAACAATTGTATTTTTACCTATCATCCACTTTGTTGCAGTCTCACCCATTCATCACAGTTTACCCCATATCTGATCGTCCCCCTAACACAATATCATGTTTTACGGTTCCTACCATCATTCCATTTTTCCCCAACCAAGGGTAGTTCTAGAGTCCCATACCTCTTGAACTTCCTTCATGTCACCATTTCATCCCTCTTCCCCTCCATTCCATCCCTGATACTTGTTTGATCAAATTGATGCGAAGAATCCCTTTGCTTCTTGCAATCGCTCCCCTTCCATGTCGACATCAACACAAGTTTCTAGGGACATGGAAATATCTTAACTATCAGTCCCATATTACTAAGTAGTCTCAAACGACACAAAAAAAGTCGCCATCGCTTTATGATGTCATTGACCCCCATGAAATTCAACTCTAACAACGTTTCATGTCACGGTGGGTCTTAATATGCGATAGTTGTAGTTTCCAGTAGTTGATGAAGACCTCTCAATTTGTTAGGTCATCAATGCCTCTAAGTTGTTCATATCTTGACTTAGAGCATGTTCAGTAATCAGAACCATCATCTGTCATTTTTTTACGCTCCCGAGGGTGATGTATATATTTACTTCATCAACAATATTCATTTTTCATTATTTTATTTATGGTTCCATGACATGAGTATGGGGCATGCCTGCCTCGTTTTCACATAGATTTTCATTTCATTTTTTGGAGAATATTGGTCTCATTCAGAATCTCGTTTTCCTCCAATGGATCGCTCACACGGTTCCTCTTAGTAGTTATTGCAACTCTCCTCTACTATGGCAGTTTCATCAAAAGAAACATTGATGTATTTTATCTATACATATGCTCCTAACCTCACACATCAAGGAGCATCTATTATCACCAAAAAATTTCTCATAGAAATACAAACAATGGACGAAGAAATAATTGGCACAAATACAACATACTTCCAATATTTACAGAACAAATTCCAAGCAAGGTGACCAAAACTATGTAAAACACCCATAAATTTGTGCGCACTTCCAACAAAGTCAGCACATGTGCATTCGTGTGGGCCAAAATATATCCAAACACACCAAGTGCTTGACTGGTGTGATTGTCCATGAAGAAACCCACATGGATGTAGAAATGGTGTATTTATGAATCGGGCCTCAACAACTTCCAAGGTGATGTAATTCAAGATAAGACCCCAAGATCGACACAAAATCTCATCTTGGGATGACTAAAAATATGGTATGTATCTCAAAATCCTTCCCATTCACACTTTGAGCAAGCTATCAAATACCTTTTTATGGTTCTATAAATAGAGGGCCATTGTATGCAAAAAGGGAAGAAGTTCATAGCATTGTTATGTTGTCCAAATACTCTTGGAGAAGCCATTTGTTCTCTTAAGGATAGCTTGGGAATGTATAGCATAGGGAAATCTTTTCACCTCTTGGGAAGCTTTTCCATAGATTTATTCACCATTGTCAATCAAAAATAGGAGAGTAATAGCTCTACTTTGAGGGATGTTGAGACCTGAAATTGACATTCTCATTACCCTATTATACTCTTCACCTATACCTTTTTTGGCCTACCTAAAGCTTGAGTGAATGACAAGAACGCTACCAATTGCGAGTAATAAGGTCATAAGGTAAAGTATGGTTAATTCATGCATTTTGTGGTTTATTGAGTTAAGGAATTAAATATTTCATGTACTAATGCTCGATTTATCATATGTGAATCTTTGACCTCTAGATGTCTAGCGTTCCTGTACTAGATCTGTCATGATCCGGTACCAAATGCATCCGGTACTAAATCTTACCTGTTGTGATCCGACACCAACAACATGCAATGTTACGATCTGGTACCAACGGCCATGCTCTGTCATGATCCAGTACCACCTTTTGCGCCCTGTCGTGATCCGGTACCATATGCCTGTTACGATCCGGTACTAATATGGAAGAGCCTAATGCACTAAGTTAAATGCCATATCTCTCCTAAGTCAATTGGTGGATGTTTATTTGTTTAGCAAGGCTATGATAATAACAGTTTGTTAATTGCCTCATCCTCATGCACTTTGTGGCATGAGGATGAAGCTAAAGATGTAACCGAATTATTAAACTTAACAACTGATTGATTTGAAAATCACTTTGCCTCCTTATGTTTCACGATGCAGACTATTAAATAGTCATGGCAAGGATAGTAGAAGAGTAGGAGAGTTAGCATACCATCAATATGTAAGCAGCGTATGATAGTACAGAACATATCCTGAGTAAAGATTAATGGAATGTCATTTTATCTCCATATTCTGATTATCTATGATTAAGAATGAGTTGAGTTGTTAAAGAGATTTTTGATTTTATGTTTTGAAGTGTGAGTGAGAGTAATGTGTGTGTTAAAAGAAAGCTTCCTGTAGACTTCGGCACCTAACCTGTTGAAGCGGAAAGGGCCCACTTCCCAACAAATGTCAGCCTCTTCATAGATTAGCATTAGTGTTTGTTTTCAGTAGTATACACATTGAATTAGCTAAAGATTTAACTTTGTTAGATGATAGCAGTACAACTTAGAGTAAGATTTCCATTCTATAATTTCTTAGATCTTTAATTGATATTTTTTTGCATATGCTCTATTTTTTGTTCTCATGAATTTGATTTCCTTGAGTGATCATAGTTGTTGGCAGCAATAGTCAAAACTACTTGGATAACAACTAGTGAAGTTCATTGTGAACCACAACAGAACCAACGTATTGACTAATGAACTACCCATGCTATGCTAATTGATGTGTGATTTCCTTTCAAAAAGTGTGGATTGCATAATTAGGTTTCTGGGTCAAACATCAGAGTTGATCTATCAAACCAATTCCATCTCATACTTGCATGTGCCATAATGGAATAGATAGCCTCTTTGAGAAAGAAAACCAAAGTGCATTGTAGTTTGTTATTTTGATATGTTTCCAGCATACATAATCTAGTTTGATTCTATACTCATGACATTAAGAATTACCTTTCTTACTGGTGTCTTGTAACTTTGTTGATTATGAATCCTGGATTGATAATTAATGAGTGCATTATATTAGACATATAAGTAGCACAACATTTTGGCGCCGTTGTCGGGGAGTTTCAAACGGTAGGAAGTAATTTTTAGCTTAGATTGTTTGCATAAATTTTAATGTTTTAAAAGGCTACTTGAGGGAGGAGGATAAAACATTTAAGATGTGAGTGAAGAGCCACGCGGCCACTAGAGTGGGGTTCTCCGAAGCCAGGTTGCCTTCTTACCTTCTAGATAGAATTAGGATTTCAATTCACTTAAAGAATTAAATTTCCATTTTATGCATAGATATAGAGATAACAAGGGTATATTTGAAAGCTCCAAAGATTCAAAAACAAACCCCCCCACTAATCTAACTGACAATGGCTCAAGAAAAATTCCACCAACAGAAAATTCAAGGGGAGCCAGCGAGGCTCCAGAAAGAGAACCTAAAATGGAAGAATCAGTATTGGGACAGGCAGAATGTGAGTCTGTTGAACATTTAGAAGACACAAAAAATCTAGTTTCTGAACCATCCATCAGTAGAATGGCAGAAGAAGAAGGAAATGTAGCTATAGATATTGAGACCTTTGGGTTTCCAATCTTGGATATTTCCATAAACGTCAGGATGAAGAATATCCCACTATCATCGTTACCAACTTTCAGAGGTATGCCAACTGAAGATCCAGATTTATTTTTATTTGATTTTGACATATTATGTAGAAGCTATAACTACTCAGACGATGCCCAAAAACTTAATATTTTTCCTGTTACAATGAAAGATTCAACCTTAAGATGGTTCATGAGCTTAGGAGAAAATACAATCCTTTCTTGGGATCAAATGAAAGACACATTTTTACGAAAATACCAAGACTATTGTAAGGATAATGTTAAAAATGACATTTTTAAAATGCATCAAACAAAAGATGAAAGTCTTGAAGACTACTTAAAAAGGTTCTTATACAACTATCAAAAGTCAAAACTATTCGCCTCAGACCCAACTGTAGTAAGAAATGTATTCTTGAAAGGTCGTAGGGATGATTGCATAGATGTTTTAAACTTGTTGAGTTAAGGAGATGTACACCAAAAACCTTTTTCAGAAATTGCAGATTACTATAGGAGATACTCAAGAGGACAAGCTAAAACAGGCAAAGGACCAAGAGATCCTTTTAGCAAAAATACAAAACAAAGTTCAGGGATTGTCACCAGAACTGAGTGAGGAAACTTATTGGATAATTTTAAAAGAGACATCTTGAGAACGATAAGTAACCAATTAGATACTCTAAAACTGAAAAAGAAACAAGAAGAAGATGATGTAGCAATATTTTGTCGCAAATGCCAAAAGAAGCACAAAAACGAGAAAGAATGCCCATTAAATGTCATAGAAATCTGTGGTCTGTGTACACTAGAACACCCCACATTTGAGTGTCCAACCTTTCTTGAACTACAATCCATGTATAGGGGAGGAGGAGTCTCACAATAACATCCATACCCTTCTAGAAGACCTTGGAGAGCCCAAAATCCCAATACATTTTATGATTCTAATACACAATATCAACAACAACAATGGGGTCCTTCCCCAATGACTTATCCATAATGGACACCTCAACAAACTCAGCCTTGGCAAGAAGGTTGGAGGGAACCTATGTATGGAAATCCCTCTTACCCTACATATCCACAGTAACCTGCAAACATTTCCCAATTACTACCTAGATTCAACCCACCACATATGCAAGCTTTACTCCCACCTCCTATACAACAACAATTTACAACCCCCTTGAATCCTATTCAATAGCAACAAGTATCTATAAATCCCAATCAACAACCACAAAACCAAGTTGCCCACAATCCTCTGAGACCAACAACAATCCCTGCCCAACCAATCCCTAACCCCAATAATCGACCCACCCACCCTGTGCAAAATACAGAAGTTCAAACCTTTCCCACCTATGAAATTCAACTACAATCAGGGAAAGTTGTAAACCAATCAAATCCTGTAGTAATAATTCAGGAAGAAAATGATAATCATTCTGAGGAATAAAACACTCAAACCACCCCTATAGAAGAAGAGGCCTCTCCTCCTATCCCAATCAATTCTCATCCTATATGAGTACCCCAACAAATTAATCTCCCACCTTACCCCGAAAGACTGTTAGTGAAGAAACCCGACCCACCCTTGCACATAGATATAGAAGATGAATTACGAAATGTGTGCACAAAAATACCTCTGCTACAAGCTATTAATGATATCCCTATTTATGCCAAAATTATAAGGAATATTTGCATTAAGAAACTAGGAAGGAAGAAGAAGGAACCTCCTCTTATTCAGGTAGTGGGACAATTATCTGAATTCATTTCTGAAATGCCATACAAATATAATGATCTTGGAAACCCAGTAGTCACTATTGAAATTAATGGCATTTCTCTACCAAATACACTCATTGATTTGGGTGAAAATATTAATGTAATGTCTTTTGACACTATGCAGAAGCTCCAAATCAATCATCTAAGACCAACCCAAACCATGATCGAGTTGGCAGATAAGTCAGTGATTATCCCTGCAGGATGTCTAGATGATGTCATAGTCACCCTAGCTTCTTGGGAATATCTAGTAGATTTCTTAGTCATCTATTCTAAATCATCCTCCAAACCAGGACACCCTGTGGTTCTTGGCCACCTTTAGCTAGCCATAGCAGATTCCTTTATCAGTTGTCGGTATGGTGAGATGACTATATCCAATGGCACACATAGCCAAAAACTTGTTCTCTTCCCTCCTGCTCAACCGACACAAGAAATACCTATTTGGTTAGAAACCCCTTATGGAGAGGAAGATTGCATCAAACCTCTATTAACACTTGAACAAGTAAGAGGAATACAAGAACAATCAGATGAACAAGTCTTAAGCTTATTTTTGGCTGACACAAATTGCATTTAATACCCAAGGTCTTTTGCAAAATTTTCACATATTTTTAGTTCCGAATTTCAACAAACTTGGCACCCTGATATCACTCAATTATACACTTTATCACCAGCATCCTCAGATAAGGAAGAAACTACTAAACTTATTGAGATTAACCCAGGAAAACCTTTGTATATCAACTCTAGTTTGGAACCAGAACAAAAGACACAAGTGATTGAAATGCTCCAAAGACAATTTGATGCCTTTGCATGGGATTATGCAGACATGAAAGGCATTCACCCTGACACATGCACACATCATATCTACACTAATGATCAAATCAAACCAGTTATACAGCCTGAGCGAAGAATGAATCCAGCCCTTAAAGATATTGTAAAAGAGGAATTGCAAAAACTCCTCCAAGCCAATCTCATATACCCCATTTCAGATAGTCAATGGGTATCTCCACTTGTCATAGTTCCCAAGAAAAATGGTAAGTGGAGGATATGTGTAGACTTCTGGGAGTTAAACAAAGCCACCCATAGGGATTACATTCCCTTACCATTTATTGATTAGATGTTAGATACCCTGTCCAGAAAGAAGTATTTTTTGTTCTTGGATGGGTTTAGTGGTTACAACCAGATACAAATAGCACCCAAAGACTAGGAAAAGACCACTTTCACCTGCCCTTGGGGCACATATGCTTATAGGGTGCTCCCCTTCAGACTTTGCAATGCCCCAACCACTTTTCAAAGAGTTTTCCTAGCCATTTTCTCGGACTTGACCAATGATTGTGTGGAAGTCTACATGGATGGCTTTACAGTCCATGGACAAGACTTCCAAGAATCATTGGTCAATTTAGAAAAAGTCTTGATTAGGTGTAAGGAAACTAACCTTTCCTTAAGTAATGAAAAATAAAAAATGATGCTCATTGGAGGTATTGTTTTGCGACATCGCATTTCCCATTCTGGCATGAGAGTTGATCCGGCAAAAAATTATATCATCACACAAATCAGAATACCTTCCTTACAAAAGGAAGTCCGCATGTTTTTAGGACATGCTGGATACTATAGAAGATTCATTCCGAATTTTACAAGCCTAGCTACCACTTTATTTAAATTATTATCTAAAGAAGCTGAATTTAAGTGGGATGATGAATGCCAAATATCTTTTGAAATTCTAAAATAGAAATTGTCAACTACCCCTATATTAAGAGGACCAAATTGGTCCCTTCCTTTTCATATATGTACCGATGCCTCAGACACATCCCTTGGGGAAGTCCTTGTACATAGAGAAAATCAAACGCCCTATGCTATTTACTTCGCCAGTAAAAATCTGTCTCCAATAGAAGTTAATTATACAGTCACAGAAAAGGAATTGCTAGCTGTAGTCCATGCTATCAATAAATTTAGACACTATATTACTGGATATCAAGATTTTGTACACATTGATCATTCAACCATCCGATTCTTAATGAAAAAACCTGTAACAAATCCTAGAGTTACAAGTTGGCTTTTATTATTACAAGAGTTTAATATCAATATTATTGATAGACCTGGTAAAGATAATCTTGTGGCTGATTTCTTATCTAGAATGATTCACCTGGGAAATAATGCACCAGTAGAAGATACCTTTCCTGATGAAAATTTATTTGCTATTTCTACATTCACTTCATGGC
>ML780056.1:491822-541174 GCA_009831015.1 Picea engelmannii
TGTTACAGAACAATACCAAATCAAACACAGGAAATCTACACCCTATCATCCACAAGCAAATGGACAAGTAGAATCCACCAACAAAGTTATTGAGTCCATTCTTACCAAAACAGTACAGTTGTACCATAAGGATTGGGCTGACATATTATTAGAAGTCTTATGGGCTTATAGAATCACTTGGAGGAATACAACAGGACATACACCCTATGAGTTAGTGTATGGGAAGTAGGTGCTTCTCCCCATAGAATTTCAGATCAAAACCTTCAAGACTGCAGTACAAGTTGGCATGAACTTGGATGAAGCCCAACAACAAAGACTCTTGCAGCTTAATTAGTTGGATGAAACCAGGCAGGAAGCACTTCAAAGGACTATCCTCATTCAAGAACAGAGAAAAAAATGGCATGACAAGTATCTTAAAAAGAAAAAATTTCAACAAGGAGATTGGGCCCTATTGTATGATAGCAGATTCAAGAACTTTAAAGGTAAGTTAAACACCCATTGGATGGGACATTATGAAATTGACACTATCTATGATAATGGTTCAATCAGGATAAAGACAATTGATGAACAACAAACACCACTACTTGTGAATGGTCACCGGTTGCGAGTTTACAACAAACCTCTGTCAAAAGAAGAATTCCTGACTCGTATACTACAGAATTCAGACATGCAGATGACCAGTAAGGAAGGAGATCCTCCTACTGACCCAAATTGATTGATTGGTTTATTTGAAACTTTTTGTACATAGGTGTGGATCAAATTTTGTTAATAAGCTGAAGGTAACCAAAGACTCTTACCTCCTTTTGTTTTATTTTCGCAAATTTTCTTTTCTTTCGTAAGAAATTTTTTATAATATATTTGATCCTTCATGAACTTGCTAAACATCAATTGTAGGCATCAATAATATTCTGTTATGTTTCGGTACCAGAAATCTTGTTCTGGTCCAATACCAGTCTGGTACCAGTCCAATACCAGAGTCTGTCCTTCTATAGTACTATCAAGACATGTTGACAAAGCATATTTCAAAATCTTATGTCAATTAATCTGAAGTATGAAGCCATGCAACAACCACTTAAGATGGAACCACGAAGCCAAAAGCACTATCAAATGGCAACCCTTCTGTTGACAACTAAAGGGAAGTATTTTAATTTCTTTTGGTTCTGTTGCTGAGAAATATTTTAATTTCTTTTGGTTTTGTTGCTGAGAAGTATTTTAATTTCTTTTGGTTCTGTTGCTAAGAAGTATTTTAATTTCTTTTGGTTCTGTTGCTTAAAATAAAAATAAAAAGAGGGACACAATCTTTACCTATGATTTCTCAAAGAACCATAATCCACTTTAAAGACTACAAGTTGTCTTTACCCAGTATTTCAACATGATTTAAAGAAAAAATATATGTATTAGCCTATAAGCAACTATATCACCCTAACCAGACTTCAATAGTATTCATTGGATTATCTTATTAAAGAGTAAGATATGAGTATATGAACACTCTCTACCATGGGCGCACTACTAAAACTTTTATGGCAGAGGATGTACCAGTACCCCAAGGAAACTTTAGGTCATTCTCTTATGGACAACTGCAGACAAAATTATACATCTGGATCACTCTAAAGAAATAATGTGCATAAAAGTTTATTTTTCCTTTAGAAAAATCTTTAAAATACATACAAAAGAAGAGTATATGCCTTCCAACCCAATACCATCCCACCCTGTAAAAACGTTTTCAGACGAGCCTCCCCTGTCACCGTGCAAAGCACTTTTTAATACAAACCAAAATAGGTGACTATGGACAAGAAGCCTCTGATGGAAAAAGGGTTTAAGAGACTAACCCACCAGGATATTGAACAGGTCTGCTAGCAGCGGGTACCGGTTTGTGGTATGACTAGGAAAACCCATCAAGGTATTGAACAGGCATGTTGGCAATGGGGCATTCTTCCTGGGGAAGGAACCTCTCACTAATTATCACAACTACCCCACCGAAGTACTGAACAGGCTTGCTAGCAGTGGGTTCTGGTTGAAAAATGTCTCATCTATACTTGTCTGATTGAAAAATTCACTTTTTGTCATCCAAAACAAAAAGAGTAAAGGTCACTATTGACTTTCATGAGATACAAAACATAATGTCCATTTGAGAATCACCCTAAGTCAACTTACCGGTCTGACATCTAAAGCCTACACTATCTAAGAAGAAAACTTCTTAAGAGTGGAGCCCTAACTAGGGAGTCTAATCTACTTAGATTGTGAAATTTATCTATAACAACCAATGATAGTAAATCTTTGAAGCAAGTTAGGTGGGATTTGTTCTTTTGGAAAACATATATGTATTCCCTTGTTTCACTGTTGAATGTTACCTCTGTCAATACTCCATTAAAAGAAGGGCAATTTCATTTTTGGATTGAGATGCAAACATATATGTATTCCCCTGTTTCACGGCTGAATGCTACCTCTGTCAATAATCCATTAAAAGTAGGGCAATTTCATTTTTTGGCATGAGATCATATGATAAGTGATAAACTATACTTCTAAAAATTTGATTGGTTTCTTTTTCTCTTATCATAATATGAAATTATTTAATTTTATTTCTTACAGAGATACAACATCTTCGGCATGGGGGAAGGTCAAAGAGCCCTTCATAACTCTTTTCCAGGCTCATATAATCCACCTACAGAACCAAATACAAAGAAGATAAGCACAGAATAACAAAAGTACAGGACATTCCCGTACCAAGTTTTCAAGAAGATTCAGTCTAAATCCTGACAATTTACAAGCAGTCACACAAGCTATGGGTATCGATCATACAAAGGTGAAAGCAAAGGTAACATGGTATTTATTTTCCTATGCTCATAAAACTACAATAAATATGAAATGTTATACTAGATCTTACGACCTTAGTATTAAACCCATGCACCTATCCCTCATACCCATATGCCTAAACCTAATTAATCCTCCCATAACTCTTGAACATGGTTAAAGGCAAAAATCATATCAAAATATGAAGCATGCATAGCAATGATAAACCATGAATATATTTCATCCTTAAACAATTCACGAACCCATCGTATATCATGAACCACAATCCAACATTAATTTCACCCCCCGAAAGTCCAATCACCTATTCCAAAATGATGCCCTGATACCCAACGTCTTATCCTCATCATTACAGCAATGGGTAGATATGAAATGGCTTATCTGGTGGTGAAGCCATCCAGATAAGCCTCATTTGGTCATAATTTTTCCATGCAGCACCCTCACTTAAACTTACCATTCGCAACACCATCACCATATTTCCCCTTGTCGTGAGATTTTCTCCAGTTCTGAGCCTACTCCTTTCTAGTACCAAAACCTTCATCAATTAACTAAACCCTTGTGCTACAGATCAATCCTTTTCTCAACTTATAATGATGGTCATTACTAATCACGAACCAGTTTTCCAAATTTATAGGGAAAGCGAGGAATACCAATTATGTCAAGAAAAATATGTTAGATTGGGGTGGATACCTTTTCTGGAAAAATTTACAGGCTAGAACAAGAAGATATCTCAGGAATTTATACAAGGTTATGATGGAGAGATGACACATATAGGCAATCTACAATTGATAATTAATGAAGCAACCGTAAGGGAGGTTACGGGACTGCCTAGCAGAGGAGCTAAATACTTCAAAGGTGTGGGAATTAACAAAGAGATGTGCCAACAATTCTTGAAGGAAGATCATCAGCACCCCAACTGGAAGAAAGGGATCCCTAGCAGCTACATCAAAGAAGAATACCATCCAATGATTACCAGTCTTCAACGATTTGTCACCTGTGAAGGCGGGTATGCCATAAATTTCATTTATCACCTTAGGATCCTATTGCATTTTGAAGGAGGAATTGAAATCGATTTTCCATATTTTCTATGGATGAGTTTGAATAAAATTCTAAGAGGTGTTAAATCCATCTCCAAAATAGAGAATACTAGCATCTACCATCAAGGTTTCATTAAAATGCTAGTTTTTCATGAGCTTAGGAAACAGAGGATTAGTTGGAAAACCCTTATCACACAACACCTTCCCACAGGAAACAAATTTGTGGAGGAAACCCAACATAGTCCAAAGAAAAGTAAGGAACCCCAAGATAAAAAGAGCAATAAGGATAAAACAACTACACCATCATCTAGGGCAGTGAGCCAACATGAAAAGGTAGGGTCCTCTTCCACAGTCAACAAGACTTCTAAAAGCTCTGAATCAAAAGGTAAAAACAAAGTAGTAGAGGAAACTTCAACAGTGGCATTTGAGAAAGAGGACCATCAGAAAATGATGAAGAAAAGGAAGCATAGCTCAGAAACTAAAAGTAAACAGTCTGTGGCACAACCCACTGTCACCATTTCACAATTAGAGAGGAAGAAAAGGAAGCATGTGAGCATCCCTGATCCAGTAACTCCTTGTAAAAGAACTACAAGGAGCATGGCAAAGAAGAGGAAAACAATAGTTATTCCTCATACACAAGAAGATCCAATGGACCTTACCTCGCCTTCTAAGGATTTAACAATTCAAGATGACATCCCTAGTCTGACCGAAGAGCAATCCACTATTAATTTATGTGGGATGAGGGAGGAAGTTGAGGAAAGGGAGTGCACCCAACCAACAATGGTAGAATCAACAAAGAACTTGACAAAAGAACAAATGAAGAAAATGATTTGGGAATTAAAAAAACAAAATCAGGAACTCCAACAGGAAGTAAAGGAATATCAACTCTTGGATAGATATATCAAAAAGGAAAATGAGCAGTTGAAAGCAACCAACCAACAAATTCAAGATGACCATGAAGAGACCTCTAACAATATCAAGAAGGTATTACGACTCCTAAAATATTTTAGGGTCATCAAAAGGGAGCTAAGATAAGAGGCTTTAGACATCAATATCATTGATCCACCAAAGGAAAGAACACAGCCTCAAGTTTTGAAAAATTTTGGGTTTTGTTTTCAGTTGCATGAGGACATGCAATGATTTTGGCATGGGAGAATGTTGAGACCTAAAATTGACATTCTCATTACCCTATTATAGTCTCCACCTATACCTTTTTGGCCTACCTAAATCTTGATTGAATGACAAGAACGCTACCAATTTCCAGTAACAAGGTCATAAGGTAAAGTATGGTTAAATCATGCATTTTGTGGTTTATTGAGTTAAGGAATTAAATATTTTATGTACTAATGCTCGATTTGTCATATGTGAATCTTTGACCTCTAGATGTCTAGCGTTCCTATACCAGCTCTGTCATGATCTAGTACCAAATGAATCCAGTACTAAATCTTACTTGTTGCGATCCGGTACCAACAACACGCACTGTTACGATCTGGTACCAACGGCCACACTTTGTCATGATCCGGTACCACCTTTTGCTCCCTGTTGTGATCTGATACCATCTGCCTGTTACGATCTGGTACTAATATGGAAGAGCCTAATGCACTAAGTTAAGTGCCAGATCTCGCCTAAGTCAATCGGTGGATGTCTATTTGTTTAACAAGGCTATGATAAGAACCGTTTGTTAATTGCCTCATCCTCATGCACTTCGTGGCATGAGGATGAAGATAAAGATGTAACCGAATGATTAAACTTAACAATTGATTGATTTGCAAATCACTTTGCCTCCTTGTGTTTCATGATGCAAACTATTAAATAGTTGTGGCAAGGATGGCAGAAGAGTAGGAGAGTTAGCATACCATCAATATGTAAGCAGTGTATGATAGTACATAACATATCCTGAGTAAATATTAATGGAATGTCATTTTACCTCCATATTCTGATTATCTATGATTAAGAATGAGTTGAGTTGTTAAAGAAAGTTTTTCTTTTATGTTTTGAAGTGTGAGTGAGAGTAATGTGTGTGTTAAAAGAAAGCTTCCTGTAGACTTTAGTAGCTGACCTATTGAAGCAGCAAGGGCCCACCACCCAACAAAGGTCAGCCTCTTTGTAGATTAGCATTAGTGTTTGTTTTTAGTAGTATAAACATTGAATTAGCTAAAGCTTTAACTCTGTTAGATGACTTATGCTACGAAGATTAAAGACTTTATGATCCCGCTCCCGAAATCCACCTACACATAAGCTCTCTACTCCATAGGCTTTATTTGATGGTTGGACCTAAGAGACTACCTTTGTATACTAGGCACCGAAGGGAGAATAAAGTGCACCGCATAGTAGTACAACTTAGAGTAAGATTTCCATTCTATAATTGCTTAGATCTTTAATTGCTCTGTTTTTTCATATGCTCTATTTTCTATTCTCATGAATTTGATTTCCTTGAGTGATCATAGTTGTTGGCAGCAATAGTCAAAAATACTTGGATAAGAACTAGTGAAGTTCATTGTGAACCACAACAGAACCAACATATTGACTATTGAACTACCCATGCTATGTTGATTGATGTGTGATTTCCTTTCAGAAAGTGTGGATTGCATAATTAGTTTTCTGGGTCAGACATCAGAGTTGATCTATCAAACCAATTCCATCTCATACTTGCATGTTCCATAATGGAATAGATAGCCTCTTTGAGAAAGACAACCAAAGTGCATTGTAGTTTTCTATTTTGATTTGTTTCCAGCATACATAATCTAGTTTGATTCTATACTTGTGACATTAGGAATTACCTTTCTTATTGGTGTCTTGTAAATCTGTTGATTAGGAATCTCGGATTGATAATTAATGAGTGCATTATATTAGACATATAAGTAGCACAACAAGGGATTCAAGATCCCTCCCTAGAAGGAATAGGGGAATAATGAATCCCACATTTCTCCTCTTGGTGTTCTCAATTTCAAATACCATTCTCTATTGGGTAACCACTCTTGGTGTTCAACTTCATGCACCCTTTGTTAATGTTTTCTTATTATAGTTTGCATTGTTGATTATTCCTATCTTGCTTTATTTCTTTCTTTCTATCTTGTGGGTTCACTAACCAACTAACCAGTTTTTTGTGTTTCTTTGTTGGCTTACCAAAGAAATCAAAGGGGTCTCTTTTTCCTCACCCTTATGATCAAAATCCATAAACATCTGGGATGTACCTGCTATGTGTCCTAATACATCCTCGTATGACCTAACTTCTTGAAAAATTTCTTCCTCATCCCTTCTCTTATTTTCAAAAGGAGGAGCCATTTTCAGTGTTTTGTAGTGATTATACACTACCATTTTAGGATCATGGTTTTTCATTGTCCCTATACACAATATCATCTCCTTTAGAGATAATACTTCCTTTCTTGCATGCATGGGGTTTACCATCCCCAAACTAATCAGGAAACTTGGAAACTTCTCTTGTTAATTGGTAATAGGGTGACTACTATACCTATTTCTATTTTTTTGTATGCCACCTCCTAGACTAGATCAAGATTTTCTGAAACATACCTGGGTAATAGGTGTGGCATGGTATTTCATCTGTAAACACATATGTATATGTAATTATTTTTTGGGTACTAATATTCTATATCTTGTAAAGTTTCTAGAACTTCCGATGATATCATGTGCAGGTTCTGACCAAAAAATAGTTGACACATGGGTGAATTAAATTGATCAAAGACTTGATAGAAAAAATTATGATACCAAATTGTCCATAATTCAAAGCAATATACATGAATAGGGGGTGAATCTAAGTTCCATTTCCAACCCATTTTAGGTTTAGGGACCTATGCACAAATGGCATCAATGAAAAAGGCATACACATAAAAAGATGGTTGGTTTCCTTTGTGAGCTTCCTTGATGTTGAGGCAAATGTTGTGTGATAGGATATATTCCCAATTAAATACCACTACCATTTATACCACTGTATGTACCATCGATTTCCACTCCTTCTTGAAGTGTATACAATTTTCTTCCCCATATAGTTTGTATATCATTACAGTTAGAAGCTTATATGGGGTTTTCAAGTACTGGGTATTATATACCCTATTAAGCTTGGTGGTAAATGGAGTCTCCTCATCCCACCACTCTTGAATGAGTTCAAGTAGCTTTGGATTTTCCATCGTAAATTTATCCAAGAATCCCACGTTCATGAACACCAATGGCTTTGGAAGCTTGTAAATTTTTGGAATATGTATGGATTCAGAGGAGAAATGATGGTCCCTTTTCTATTGGTGAGAGTTTGTGCCTTTATATGCACACTTTCAGATGCCCATGTTGGTACTTCATTGTATGGAAGAACTACAGGTCGAGCATATATGGTATGGATATTTCTCTTCTATATGTTTTGCTACACTTCAAGTCATGATTGTTCTCTAGAAATTCTTCATTGCATAACATACTATATATTTCCTCCCATGTGTTACATACTTATATTCTCTTGAATTCACTGGTATCAGATACCATCATATATGAGATGCTCACTTGAGGTTCAATTGTTACCTATGGAGTCCTATTTCTATTCTTTGAGGATCTGGTCATTTCTCCGTTCATGCATCCTATAAGATTAAAAATTATGTAAGTCCTTCAATTTATCAGATGCGCAGTTCAAATAACAAATATCAATTATTTATCTTGAGAGATACAACTCATAAATATTAATCCTTAGTATACCCTTATCCATTAATGTTAGATCATGTGAACGATTGATTCTCTAACCTCCATCCAACTTGTTAGTTTTCCAAAAATAAATGAAATTAAACTTAGTAATTGTTTTCACATGCAAGAAAAAGCACATGATCAAGCAAGTTTCTCGAAATGTGGGTTCACGTGGAAAATACCTTTGCAATATAAGGCTTCATGGGAATACAATCTATGGTGAAATGGGGAATCGTGTTCGGTATGTTTGCATAATTCACCGCAAAGAGATATGCCACATAAGCATGTGATTTGAAATCTTCAAGTGATTGCAATACTTTGGTAAATTTATATATTTTCCATGAGTTTCCTGCAAGAAGTTTCCTGCAAGCTTGCAGTTTCGTGGGTCGTGGTCAAATTGTTTAAAATGCTCAAAACATATGTTTGGGTTCACCACATTGTTTCTTATTGCATCAGTACTACATGGTGATTGGAGCATACGTACACATCAAAATAGGTATGAGGTCTATTAAGGATCCATGTTGGTTTTGTAGGTCAAGGGTAATTTTTTGTGGTAGGTTAGGCGGGACGATTTAAGGGATGCTAGGTAAGTTTGGTGACCAATGAAAATACTGGGAGTACCCTTAGTGCTCACAGTAGACGAACCTCAGGGACCAATATTCCTTGATTGTAAGGTATAAATTTCGATCAAGGGTGTTCCTATTTTATTTCCTAAAGTAGAAAATTAAATGGGAATTGTTGTGGGTACAAAAATTGGTGATTCACTAGGAAGAACCAATTATCTCTATTCCTTTGTGAATTCATAGGTCATTCCTTGACTTGAGGATACTAGTCTAGCATGATTTATGTCTTGCACTGGCCACGAGGTGAAAAGGTATGTATTTTTCCCTTTCATTAATTAACCATTAATTATTTTAATATTATTATTATTATGTAATATTTATCTATATTTTTGTATGTTACATATCAGTAGGTAGATCCTAGAGAGATCTAACTTACCATACTGGTGATATTTCTCCATAAAATAACAGGTGACTCCACTGGGGAAGAACATTTTATTCTTCTCTATTTTAGAATACTTTGCCAAATTATCCCATGTTTCTCTGTGAAATTCTATATCTCTCAGATCGGGTAGATATGAGATAGATATAAAGTAGATCCATATTTTCAAAAATAATTTTTTCTGAATTCATTTCTTGTTGCAATATCACTGTCACATGACACATCACTGGTTGCAACACCTGTGACCCACAATGATCCATGTAAACTGGGAAAACTATAGAATTGTCAAAATTTTGTGATTAGATATGGCTTTCATGGTCCCAAAGGTCTCTTGTTTATCTACATTGTTAATATTTTTCCTCTAATTGAGTTTGTTTTTCACATAACTTTCCTTCAATTTATGCTTGGAGTGTGTTTGTGGGACTTGCTTGGATTGCTTGATTAAGTTTGTTTGTTGTCTAGTAATCCTTTGAAGTTGGGTGGTGAACCCGATAGATATGAATAGATCTGGTAGTGTTCTAATTTGATTCAATTTGTTCTATCCTCTTGTGATTATTCTTCATTAATAGATCCTTTCCTTATGAGTTTTTGGGTTGATATCTCGTGTAGACGTTGGAGTGTGCTAGGGGGAATCACTACCAATATCACACTACCTTTTTCTTGCTAATTGGTTGGTTTTCCATTTGCATGTCATGTTCTTGAGTAGATTAAGAATATTTTTCATTACATTTGGAAAAATACAAAAAAAAAATTGCATACTTATGATCTTTTCATGCATTAGAAAAAAAACGCATTGGTAAAGATTTTCGATTGAATTCATATCAGAATTTTGGATTTAAATCATGTGTATGGTTGCTTTATGTTTTAGGATTTCTTTGTGAATTTTAAAAAGAAAATAAAAACCTCTTTCCCTCCCATAGCTATAAATCATTGAAGTGAAAAAATTTCATTATCATATTTCCATTGCTTGGTTGGGTCAAGAGTAAAAAGCACCACAAAAGTTTCATTCATTTCCCTTTGACATAAGAAACAACGATAAAAAGAATTGTGTAATCTAAAATATATTAGAAATTTTTATTTTTTAGTGAACCAACATTATATAGGCTTAGGGCCTTGAAATAGGATTGGAAAGTGAACTCTCCAAGGCCGTGAAAATGAAACATAGGATTCATTAAAGAGTGAAAATCCACTTTTACAACCAGTGTGTCGGGAAGATCCTCTAACATAGGAGTTAAGCATGAGGTTGCGTCAGGGAAAGTAGGGATATTACCCCTCTATGCTTGTTTTGGTGTTTGTGGTATCACTTTGATTACTATGTATATGGGAATTTCATTAGTTCCATTCTTCTGTGTGAGCTAACGCCTTCAAAGCTTTAGGCATATTTACAGTCCCTTTTCGTGTGTTCGGACCTACAAATTTTCACCCGGTCATTGATTGTAAGGCAGTAACATTAGTGACATTTTATAGGTAGTCAACAAAGATGATTATAGGTGGGACGTGCATGTAGTACATGTGTCAAATGTTCATTCATGGTCTAAGTTCCTCAGTAGGGTTCCCACCTAATAAAGGGTTCTTTCACCAATCAGGGTTGTATCGCATATATCATCATAAATTCTCCTCATACCTTCGCTATCCAATTTTGTGGGGACCTCATATCCCCTAGAGGGTTGGTTTTCAAAAGGCCCCATGAGCCATTGGTTTTCTTGTTGTTATCTTATATTTGATAGGGGTGTTCTCTTTGATTATAAGTCTAGATCAGCCTTAGGTTGAATTGTTTTTTCATTTACACCTAATAATTTCACCATGGTTGAATTATTACACTGGTCCCGTCAGTTATGAGAACTAGATCCAATGACGAAGGAACAACCACCTCTGAAGTAGTGTGAAATAGGTGATCAAGAATTTGAAGAGTCTCATCTTTAGTTTGAGGATATTGGTTCGGTTGAGGTGGAAGTGGTAGAAAAAAGTATTTCACCAAACTTTAACCCTCCTTTGACTGATTTTGAAGCACCCATACTTGCCAGGAAAGGGAAATTTTTAGTGCACCTTTTTCTTTGTTTAGCAATCCTCCCAACATGTCAGGACCAAGTGTTTCTTCCAGTGTATATGATCCATCAATCCCATATAAAAGTGGGGCTGGGGGAATCCTCGTGATTTCCACATTACCTTCTCTTAGCACCATTGGACCAACACTATCTATCCATTTTTCTACAGGTCCCTCAATTTGGGCGATTGTGGTTGTGTCTTCTTTTCCATGTGTTAGTATACCTAGAATTCCTATACCCATCCCTTATATTTCAATGCCTACCTCTGGATATTTTTCCAGTGGGGATTCAATCCTTGGTTTCAACATCGAAGGTGGAATTCCTTCCACCTCCACAATTCCTATGAGCATCCCGACATCATCAAGTGTAGGTGTACCTTTTGGATGGAATATTCCTAGTGCTTTTGGGGTTGCCTCTAGTTAGGATGGGGGAAGTATTATGTGAGGAG
The DNA here is from genome assembly GCA_009831015.1 of Picea engelmannii. NCBI lineage: Eukaryota > Viridiplantae > Streptophyta > Pinopsida > Pinales > Pinaceae > Picea > Picea engelmannii. The sequence continues at coordinate 503,843 of ML780056.1, forward strand.
GTTTTAAATTCCCATGGGTTATCACACATTTCCCTTGGGGAACATCCCTTGAGGGTAAATTTTCATAGTGAGGAGGCTTTCCTTTCATCAATACCTCAGGTTCTGGGGGGGATCTTCCCTGGGACTAATTTTGGGAATGTTTTTTTTGTAGGATCTACATCTTTCCCTAGGAGTAATCTCCTCGAGGGAACGCCAATGCTAGGGAGAGGTCATTCCCATGGAAGTGCCATCATCCATAGGGTCCCTCATTCTTTAGAAACACCTCAACAACCATGTGGTATTACAAATGTATGGGAACCACAAGATTCATCTGGGACAACAAAGTCTTCATATTTCTCCTCATATTCATTTTCTCACACATCGTTGCATTTCCTCACAATGTTATACTTAAATGATTTGACACATTTTAAAAATGACCCTATTGTCCGCAACCCTTCATTATCCTTCATGCCTTCCAATATACCATCAAACATGCCAAAATTCAATAGAAATACAGAAGAATACCCCTCCACACACATCATGACATATGACTTATGGTGCTCATCCAATTCCTTGATGGATGATAGTGTGAGTTTACATATTTTCTAAAGATTCCTGACTGGAAGTGTTGCTAAGTGGTATATTGATTTACAAGGCATTTAATTTAAAATATTCAATGACTTGGAAATGACATTTCTAATGCATTACCATTACCTATTTGGTACGAGATAGGAATGGATCTCTTGACATCATTATGTCAATATACCACCACCCACATTTTTTATCATATACATGTGTGGCGATGAAGGCGTAGGATGATCACAACCCAAACCCAAATAATATATTGATTGAATGGTTCACCAAATCCCTCCTTCCAACCATTTCCAAGGATGTAGCTATGGTTGGGGTGGCTACAGAGGAGCAGGCCATTATGTGTTCCCAACACTTAGATTTGATCTACTCTTAGTTGGGTACTCTTTATGAAATTATCCCACATGCTCCTCAGTCATAGATAGAATGAAAGAATCCAAACCCATTACCCCATGTTGATGGTTTGGTTAGTTCTATATCCCATGCCTCTATGAACCAATTAGCTGACCAAATGGGTCACATTTCTATTTCATCACATCTATTAGCTTCTAGTTCTAATGCTCAAACTGCCATGGTCCCTACTCAAACCTCTAAGATGAATTCGGTGTATTCCATGCAACCAAAGAATCATCAGAAACCTGGAGGAAATAATATTAGAAATAAGAAGAAAAATTTCAATAATGAGAAAGGGACTGCTCCTACCCAAAAAAATAAGGAGGGGGGCACAAAAGAGAAAAATAAGATTTGGTTCCCCTACACGAGTTTTTAGGGAGGACCACCCTACTCATCAATGTCCCAGGAAGGATGAGATCCATCAGTATTTGGCTTAGAAAGGGCCCCCCAGCAGCTCGTTTTCCTAAATCATCCTTTTCCCCCTCAACCTCAACACATGGTTCCAAAATATCCTTCCCCTCTACAAGGGGGCATGGTAGATACCCATCATCATGAGGGGTATTCCTTGAAGACCTCCATTTTATGTGTGACCAAATGGTCAATTTGCAAACAAGAGCCAAGAATTATGACAATTTCGAGACTACTCATGTTGTTCCTGAATCAACGTCTTCTTCCCAGCCTGACGACCCTCTTCATATTGAGAAGCCATCCTTTGAAATAGCACTACAACCCTCAAAGGGTGTTCTTTTATGCATGACACACAATCCAAACACACAGGCCTCCCACAAATACATATTGTGAAAGACTTGGCCCAAGCACCTTGTGCCATGTCTTCCCTCGAAGTCCTCCAAAGCTTCCTAGGGTAGAAAAAAACATTGTTTTCTACTATAGGTGGGGTTGATCCCTTGGAGCCAAGTTTGATAGCCTTTGATTCCGATCAGGTTACTCATAGGCTCTCCCATAAAGTCACCTTCTATATCAAAGTGTGATCAATGGGGAAAAACATATTACGTACTATGTTTGATAAAGGATCATTGACTTGCATCAAGTCTATTTATTGTTGGAAATCCCTCAGGTCTCCTAAGCTCGACAGTTTTACAACATTGTTGAAATAATTTGATGAACATATGTTCCATACCCATGGAATAATCATCGCCTTACCCATTTAGTTAGGTGGTAATAATTTTTATGTGTTGTGGTGGTCATCGATGCACCTATTGAGTATAATTTATTACTCGAGCACACTTGGTTCTATGAGATGACTATAGTTGTCTCATCGGTATTTAGGGTCTTACACTTTCCTCATCAAGGGAAGATAGTGGCGATCGATCAACTTATGTTTTGTACCCCAAAACTTGGATCAAATGTTGGGTCTAATGTACCCTTTGTCGGTAATACCTAGTAGTATTATATGCATGTTCGTGTAGGGATGTTCAAAGTCCTTAATTCATGGGTATTTTTCACCTTCCCCCACCATATCCTACTACAAAAATTTATCCTATTAACACGGTTTCATAATTTACCAGTGGATCCCTTAGTTCTTTTGGTCCTTGGGTGGTACCTAGTCCCAAGGATGTTGATTCATATGGAGAATCCATGCCTCTTACTTCAGTAGAGATTTCCTATAAGGTGATCCAATCATCCTCCATTGACTATGATTTAGATTCCCCTTAGGATGTGGAGTCTCATCAGTACCCAAGGCCTTCCTGGGCCCTCATTCCTTTTCCAATTTCCAATCATTTTTTTAATCTCCAATTTCCAACCATTGGAGATATTATGGAAGTCATGGATTCACTTGATATGTCATGGGAGGATTTACACCATCATGCTTATTTTCTTACCCAATTGGAAGGGTTATAGGATGAAGCTCAAAATATTGTCGCCACTGATAATGTTCAATGGTCCCAATATCCCATTATGATTCATGATGTCTTTTAAGAAGGGAACTTGGTGAAAATTTCACAGACAATATCCATTGACATTTCCCATAATCTAGGTGTCGTGGAACACATCCTGATAGGTGTTGATTCTTCTCCCCGAGAAATTGAACTCTGTACAGACCTATTATAATAATTCTTCAATGTTTTTTCTTGGTCTTATGAAGAAATTTCTAGCATTGACCCCCGGATTGTTGAACATGATATCAAAATGTATGAGGGAGCCAATCTAGTCTAACATAAAATCTGGCCAATCAAGCCAAAGAACATTGTTTCCATCAAGGCGGAGGTGGAAAAAATTATCCAGGAACAGTTTATCTATCCAATTCCCTTAACTGAATGGGTTTTCAATCTCATTCTGATTGCAAAGAAACAAGGCACTATTAGGGTATGTATCAATTATAGGGATTTGAACAAACCTTTTCTAAAGGATAATTATCCAACCCCGTTTATTGACCAAATTGTCGATGAATGTGTCAAGAGTGAAATATTCTCATTCATGGATGGTTTCTTCGACTATAATCAAATCTAGATCAAACTAGAATATCAGCATAAGATTTCCTTCATGTGCCCCTGGAGTAATTTTTCTTATCAAAGTTTCCATTTGGTATTAAAAACACTAGAGATGATTTCTAGCGGGCCATATCATACGTGTTCCATGACATCAAATAGATTGTAGAGGAATACTTGGATGATTTGGCTACTCGTTCCAAGCATCGTGAGGACCATCCCAGTCACTTGCGGGGTATGTTTACTCAATGATATTATTATAATATATGTTTGAATCCACATAAATGAATATTTGTTTTGGTGTTTGGGAGATTACTAGGATTCATCGTGTCCAAGTATGGGATCATGGTCGATCCATTGAAGTTTGAGGATATTGTCAATTTTTCTCCTCCACATACCATTATCCAAATTCAAAGCTTTCAAGGGAAGGAAAACATTTTGTGTAGATTCATTACCAATTACGCTAAGATCACCAAAGTTTTTATGTGCTTATTGAAGAAGGGTGTATATTTCATGTGGGACAACCAATATGAAATTTCATTTGATGCCTTGAATAAGGCCTTGATGTCAACTCTCTTACTAATCCCTTCAAACTATGATCAAGACTTATTGTTATATCTTGTTTCCTTTGAATCTACCATTTGCATGGTGCTCATCTAGGAAGATGATGCGCAATGAGAGAATATCATTTACTATCTTAGAAAAGGATTTGTTGGTCTCGAGATTTTATACTCTCATGTTGAAAAGTTGGCCTTTGTAACATCCATGTTTCCCCCAACTTGTAATTAATCATTAATTAGGGTTTCCATGTTGTGGCATGGGAACAGTGTAAATGCATTAATGTTTGAGTTGCCAATAATTGATTGTGGGGGTGAAGCCTTGAAAGTATTGGCCATGATATCACTAGAGGAAACAATGTGAAAACTATAAGAGAGGGTTCATTATATCAAATAAACCCAAATTTCCCTTTGATGAGGATAATAAACATCCTTAGGATCCCAAGGAGAGAAATTAGTTAAGGAAGAAAGGACCGGTGGTTGAATTATCAACCACTCCCATGAATGGAAGCATGGTATAGATGTAGAATGTCATCCTGAAGTACCACTGGGTATGGCAGACCAAGTTGACCCAAGTTCCCTTCTGACAGAAGGAACAAGATGGGTCGAGAACCATCCTGGGAAAAGATATACAGAAAATAGAGACAAGGAAATTGAGGGATAGAGACAGAGAGGAGAACGCATGAAGCTCTCCAGTGGATGATGAACAGAAGGTTGTGAGATTTATGCTGAGTGAGAATTTGATAGACCTCACCAAGGCCATGACAGAGAAAGAAATCTTTGAAAGTTTGCAGAGAACAGAACCTGAGAAGAAGTTGAAAGAGAGAAAGAATCCTTGAGAAACTGCGAGAGTTCCCTGGTGATATCATGGCTTGGCATGGGGGTGGCTAGAGTGATAAGAATGAATGCCTCTAAGCCTATGGTTGGGTAGAAGGATGAACACCCTTAGTCATCTAGTTGGCTACCACCTGTAATAGATAATTAATCGCATATATTATGTATTTAAGTGGTATTGTGAATTAAAGTTGGATATCTTATAAATGTTGCAAGGATTGATATGTTTGTTTAATGATTTATATTGTATCCCTTTTTGTGTCTTCTTGATTGTGTAATTAGGAAAGTAAGAAATTATATGGATTTGACATGATTTGTACTTGTAAATGCTTGCGTCCTATGGTGGCTTAAGATAGAGCCATGAACTGTGAGTTCATCGACCTTGGGCACAGTTTCACGTATGGATGTTGACACTCCTAGTAATTCTGAGTCCCTTGGAGGAATGAGTCTGTTAAAGATTAGGAGAGATAGTTAACATATGCATAGGCTCTCTACGAGGCAAGCAGAGGCTGAGAACCACTTAAGTTATAGAGTTGAGGAATGAGCATAAGGGGTGTGCAGAATAATTATTCCAAGCATTAAGTTCAATAGAAAGAGCACAAATCTCTTAAGCCTTTCAGAACTAACAAATCTCAGGAAGAATAGCAAGATTGAAGTATCAAAAGGGAAGGTTCCTTTGTTTGGAAGGAAAATGAACAATATCTGTTTGGGAAGAACCAAGGTTTTTTGTGACCGTTGGATACAAGAAGGAGTGCAAGAGTTAACCCCTTGATTCCTTCTAACTTCACGAGTTCAGCGAATTGAGAAAGTTCGTCGTAAGGGAGGTAAAATCCCTGAAGTCCCGAAGTCCCAAAGTTAATCTAGGCCTTATATCTGAGGATGCCTGGGATCCATCCCGACCGTCAGATATATGAGGTAGTCAACCCGACACTGACCAACTCTAGGAGATTTCAGTCGAGGATTGATTCAACCTCCTGAAGGCTCATAGTCCAAAGTTCACCTGACCTATCGATATCCAAGGAAAGGTGTCAGAATATCTACCACTTTAGAGAAAATTCACTCCGTAGGAAATCTTGTGGCAAGAGGCGAGAACTCCCGAAGGCCGAAGTGTTGAAGTTCATCCTAATCGTTGATAGTAGGGGATGTGTGTCTGAAGATCTGACACTCTAAGAGAATTGCACTATGGAGTTTTGCGTTGGTGATTAATTTGAAAATCCCGAAGCATGAAGCCCCAAATTTATCTGTAGTTGTCGATTCATGGGATACACGCATCGATAGATCATTAACTCTGAGTGAAATCCTTTCAGGAGAAAGTGAGTGTGGAAAGGTAGAAACTACCGAACGCTGAAATCTTAAAGTAAACTATGACTGTTGATTGGGAAGGATGCATGGCACACGATATTTAACTCTGGAAGAATGTACTTGAGGAGGATGGATTGTTGGAGTGTTCGGATCACCCGAACACTGAAGTCCCAAAGTGAACCTGGATTGTCAGATCCAGAGGGATGCATGGCAGAAATCTGTTGTATTTGGGTGAAATCACTCCGGAGAGGAACAAGTACATAGTAGTTGAAAATATTGAATCCCAAAGAGTCGAAGAGAACACAGACTGTTAGATCCAGGGGGATGCATGGTGGAAATATGTTGTGTCCGGGTGAAGGCACTATGGGAGGAACGAGCGCGTAGGAGTTTGAAACTCCCGAATCTCAAATAGCCGAAGTAGCAGGGGGTCGTTGATCTGTGGGAGGACATGCATAAATAGATCATGGACTCTAGGTGAAACACTTCAAGAGAAATTGAGCATCGAGAAGTTGAGATTTGAGATTCCCGAAGGTTGGAGTCCCGAAGTGGATCACAACCATTGATTGCGAAGGGACGTGTGGTGCTCAATCTGTAACTATGGTTATAACGTACTTTGGAGGAAAAAGGCATATGAATGTTTGAAAATTCTGAATGCCAAAGTCTTGAAGTGAATCAGGACTGTCGGAATCCCCAAGAACATGAAACGTCGGATTGTGAACTTCAAAGAATTGCCATTCCGAGGGAATTCATGCAGGGTTGTCTTAGTGCCTATTGTTTTGGATTCTAGTCACAAATCATGATCATATGAAAGTATAAGGGGAATGGAAGAATCTAAAGGACTTAGAAGACGATATTTTCTAGTTCTAAGCTCATTTTGGAGCATGGAGGTCAGAGCTGGAAATCCCTAGAAGAGAAGAATGAAATAGAGACCCCTTAATGAGGGTAATGTTCTCTCAAGGAGAACGAAATTTTTATGCATCGAAATTTTTAGCTGTCATTATTATCTTGAGGACTCTTCTATCCTTTCCAAGAGTATACTTGCATCGTTGCATTGGGAAATCCATCTCACCCCTTGAGTGGATTAGCAAAGAATTCTTTCACCATTTTCATTTTTATTTTCAAAGTTGTAAGAAGAGCTTACTTGTGGGGGTCCAAGAACCCTCCCTTGGAGGAAGAAGGGACTCATAGTCCCCTTGATTCTTGGTGTTTTCTTTCACTAATATCAACCTTATCATTGGTGACATGGGTCTCATTGTTTCTTTTGTCCTTATGTCCCTATGTTTATAAATTTAGTTGTTGTTTTATTTCTTAGTTTAATTCTTAGTTGTTGTTTTATATTTCTTTTCCTAACCCTTTTCCTTGCAGTTGTCCTGCCTAGAAAACCCAAATAATCTTGCAAGAACCTCTATTTTGCTCACTAAGGTGATGAAAGAGGTGCAACAGATTGGCGACTCCACCGGGGAAAGGTATCAATTTCCTACCCCATTTGGGTTTTTCTAGCTCTTCTTTTGGTTTATTTAACTTGTAGGTGCACTAACCAGCTTAAGCCGACCTGCCAATCATCCAATTCCAAGGTGAATTGAGAGAATTCCATCTGGAATTTTCATTCATGGTTGTGTGTCACCTATGCATGGGTTTTTAGGCCCACAGATGCGCATCGTTCACACATGCGCTCAAGTCACAGTTCTGTTATGCGCACGTGTGCTCATTAATTCTTTCCTGTCTACGCACATGCACTCTGTGCACCTCTGTCTCCACTCAGACCCACACATCTATGCAAAAATTCACATTGTAAAGTTGTTGAGATGTGGGGAAGGCCATTAGCCTTCTTAAAAATGATTTCAAGCATGTTTTAAAGCTACACCACACTTAGCCCCCTCTTCATATAAAGGGGTTAGTCAAAACACATAGGCACTTAGGGGGTTAAAATCAATTTTCTCTTTTGCTTTCATTTTCGCCACATGGATGGCTTGTTTTGACTCAAAATATAAGTTGGAAATCATTTTTAATCACATTTAACTTGCATTGGGACTAGAAGTTGGATAACAATTTCTTAGTATGCTCTTCTCTCACGCCTCCAAGCAATTTTGAGAATCAGAAAAAGATTGTGAAACAAATTCATCTCCCTTATGAACATTAAAACCTTTAGGAGAGGACAACGACCCTTCTTGGGACTCCTCTTAGTTTATTTCTTCAAACACATCTTAATATTGTAATGGGCCCATACATGCCCACTTGCTACAAAGATAGGATAGTGTTGAAATTTACTTTCTTAGATCAAATCACTAGGGAAGTTTAAAGGTTTTGTAACGGGCTCATACATCCCCACATGATCACAATCTAGGATAGTTTCAAATATTTTCTTAGATTACATCACAATAGGGAGTTAAAGGGATAGTAACGGACCCACATGTCCACATGCTAGCTTCCTAGGGACTTTTGAATTANGCAAGGTTGTACCAAAGGCACTTAGTTAATTAGGTAATCAACACTTGTAAGGACCAAGCGAAGTCCACATGCAGCAAGGTGACACCTAATTCACTAAAAATTTGCACACTTTCACTCATTCACACACAAAAGTCACTTATCACTCACATAGATTCTTCTTGAAATGTGGAGGTCAAAGTAAGTTTCCTCCAAAGGGATTCTGAAACACCCCACCCTTTCTTGATGAAACTATCCACTCCCATTTAATTTCAACGAGGTTGGTTCACACCCCCAACCTCTCAAAACAACTACATCTAAAAAATTTCTAAAATACTCACTAAGTTTTCCTCCACAGAAGGTGCCAAAAGAAATTTTTTACTCCAGGTAGGATTTTGGGGATAGGCATCCAAATAACTCCCCGTTATTTGGTTCTCACATTGTCAAAACCATAGAAGTTGTCAAATAGGGAACTGAAAACCCTCCAAGTCAAGTGTTCCTAACACCATAAGGCAGGGAGATACTCGTGAAGGGTTGAAATCCGAGGTCCAGTTGTTCTGTGCGTCCCCCCTTGAGGCACCCACCTCTTGGATGAGATCCAACCCGTGACCCATTTCTGAGGCTGAAAATATAAATGTTGCACTTTGACCGAGGTACCTAGTGACCAAATTTTAGGACATCTACCCAGGTGGAAATTGTGGGCTGCAATTGCACCTTGATTGGATTTTGTGCGGCTATTGGGAAATATCGCCAACTCTTTCGGGATATGCCCCCTTTACCTCTCATTATAACCAATTATTTCATCCTTCACTAGTTTCTCTTCCGGTGACTTCAGACCCCACTGTTGATTACTATTGGAAGGTCCAATGCTATTTGAGAGGAAGGATGTTGCGTCTTCTAGGACACGAGCATTTGTTTTCTTTGATTCCCCATGTGGAAAAAACCCACTTATCCACATATATGCTTCTTTTTCAAAAACCACTTTATGTATGATGCACTTCTGAATACATTTTGATTTGGATATATATATTGTGTAAAGTTCAAAATTTGAAACAAAAGGCTCTTGTTTCTTTATTAATCTCACCACCATCTGCACACATTCACTTAGCTAGTTGGACATCATAGGGGACCCACAGAATCCCCTTCATTCCTGACACTTGCTAAAACTCCCTCCTATCTTAGGGGGAGTATCTAGTCTTTCCCACTCATCAGGAACCACCTTCACACACTCCTGTGAGTGCTACTGTCTTAGGATCAACTTTTATTGGTTCCACATTACTTGGGTCCACTTCCCAAGGTCCTCTGCCCACTCTCTCTCCTTTACATGGAAGCGAGGGCCCAACTTCCTCTCAAGGGGGAAGTACCAACCCACCTAGCCCCCCTCAAGGGTCAGGTTCATAACACACTTACACCATGGCTGGAGCTAATCCTCCCCCCCCCCCCACTACAGACGCCATATTTGGCCTCTCTCAACATACCAGATCTAAGAAAACTCACCAATGATCCTATATTACATGACCCCACATGGCCTGCAATGCCCACCAAACTACCTTCAGACATACCCAAATTTGAAGGAAAGGCAGGAGATGACCCTGCCAACCACGTCATGAATTTTCACCTATGGTGCTCTTCCAATAGCATTATGGATGATTCTATCAGACTGTGATTATTTCAATGCACACTCACTGGCCCATCAGCCAAATGGTATGTAGATGAAAAATCAGGGTCCCATGCAACTTTCAAGTCCTTGGCCAAAGAATTTTTGACCTTTTTCTAATTACCAATCCGCCACAACAATGGTCTAAAACTACTCTCTAATTTGAAACAAACTTCAACCACACATGTTGTTGATCACATTCACAAGTGGCGTAGGCGACGTAGTTTGTGCAAAGCAGAAGCCACCAAACAACGGTGTCTTGACTGGTTTTGTAGATCACTTGTCTCTCTCCTCGGTAAGGATGTAGCTTCCACCTTCCCTCAATCAGAAGAGGAATCCATCAGTAAGCCTCAACAATATGACTTCATCTATGCATAGTCAGGGTACTTATACATTGTACTTCCTGATCTCCCAAAACCTGTGTCGTTTGGCCAAGACAAACCTAGGATGTCTCACTCAACAGACGGACTGATTGGTAACACCACTCACCACAGTCCACAACCCCCACAACCACCAATGTATGGAACACCTCAATACCCGCTAGCACATGGGGGCACTTCTTATTACCCCCCACCCCCTTATCAAAAACCATACCCTGTTGCTATGCCTCCACCCATCAATGGGCCACCGCTGGCACCCCCCATACACCCACCTATTCAAACGAGTTCTGGTACCCCCTCTACCTCAACTTATAGTACTAGCGAAAGAACCACACCTTCCTATGTACCTTATGGATCGTTACTCCCACAGAATCCATACTTTCCATTTCCTAGTCCCCCACAACCCATGGCTCCCCCACATCCTCATGCTGGGGTGAATTTTGTTCAACCCTCTCCTATTCAGCAATATCAAAATTTCGAACAGCTGAATACGGAAAATCCAACCCATCCGTCGAACAAAGCCAAAAGGAAAGGACAAAATAGGAACAACAACAACCCAGGTCAAGGTCGAAATCAACCCCAGCAAAACCAACCTACTGGGGGCAACTCGAACCAAGGGAATCAGAACCCCCAGGGGGGCAATAATAATAGGTGTCAAGGGAGAAATAAAAATACTGTTAAAGCCAACTTCCCTTGTGCCCTTTATGGTGAGTTTGGTCATTACACTCATCATTGCCCCCAAATCACTGATTTCAAATGGTTGAAAGACTTGGGTAGTCTACCTCATCCTCCAGCACCGCCTGCCCCTTAGCAGACCCCACAAAAATACATGCAACAACCCCCCCTACCGTGTTGCAAAATCCTATCCCACACCAAGGTGTGATAAACACCCAACAGGATGCACAACATACCCCACCTCAGGTGGGACAATACCTCAATCCAAACAATCCAGTAGATCGCACGATCCTCCTCACAAGTGAGGAAGAAATCCTTCTGCAAACACGTAATTGTCAGTATCATGCACCCATTGAGTCTCCTCCCATCCCCCCAGAGACAAACTCTGCACCGATGGGATCCCCATTGGTGATCCCTCACCCTAATACAGAGCCACCACTTTGCATCCCTCGCATCCCATTACGTAGGAATTTCCACAACCCACAGGCTCAGGCTACTCATAATTACAGTTTGGTTGATGACTTAGCACAATCCCCAGCTACCATGTCAGTCTTAGAAGTCCTTCAAACTTGTCCCACTTAGCGGAAATCATTACATTCCACCTTGGGGGCATTCGACCCCACAGATACTCGACTCATTACATTTGATCTCGATAGTGGAGAACCACGCCTTCCTTCCTTGATCGCTTTTCAAATCCCAGTCAAAATACGGAACATCACAGTTCATCGGTGTATCATTGATGAAGGTGCATCTACATGCATTATGTCCAAATTTGTATGGCAGAAAATCGGTTCCCCCGAACTCATACCCTCTTCCATTACCTTATGAGCTTATGACGGACGACCATCATCTCCTGAAGGGATTTTCCAAAATGTCCCCATAGAACTCGAGGGAAAGACTATTCTCATCGACATTGAAGTTATCGATGCCCCACTCGATTATAATATCATGTTCAGTCGTAGCTACATGTATGCTATGAAGGTAGTTGCCTCTTTCGTCTTTCAAACAATGATGTTCTCCCACAACGAGAAGATCGTTACCATTGACCAAGTCTCACATTACGAGCATAATCCATCTACCAACATCGATAACATCCTTCCTTTCATCCACCCGAGTCATGACGCATACCCACTCATTGAAATGGGTCTTGGAATTTTCAAAGATCCATCATTGTTAGGAACTTACCATGGAGCACCAGCGCTCCTTCATCCTTCCAATCAAGTATGCATCGTATCATCTAACAGAACTAACACAGAGGATACCCTTCCTCCTAGGGAGGCTTCTATCATATCTGACATCCCACTAGTCACAGAACTTCCCCCCCATCAGCTTCCCGCGAACTCGTCGACCCCACCAGTCCACGATTTCACCTCTCCCCAAGGACATATCCCAGTTTGGGAGACAGTTCCCCAAGACATCACTCAAATCCCCTTCTTTTACCCTCCACCGGGCATCGAAGCTTTCTAGGTAGCCGCAATGCTTACCCTCCCTAATATGGTGTTATCAATTCCATTTTGGTATTTACATCCACCAGAGATGGTCCCTCAACCATCCCTTCCCCCCGAAATGGAAGGAATCCCAATGAAAATTCCCATACTTACTCCCACCATACCCTCTACACCCCCACTCACTAGCCCCCCTGCCACAGTTGGGGGCAGGAGAAAGAATAAGGAGCCCATAGCTCCACTTCCTCCGTGCATCCAACCTCCTTGTGCACTATTTGAGAAAGATGGACACCAAACCAACAACTGCCCATCTCTACCAGAGTTACAGAATTTGATTCCACTCAATCAAACTCCCTCAACACTCGCCACTATAGCCAGTACTGTTGCTACCACCCCCCATTCAAGTAGTAAAGGGTTGTGAACCAAATTCACTTGTGCTATATGTTCAGAATATGACCATTATACCAACCATTGCCCAGCATTGCCACGCTTTCGGCAGACATTAGCCACAGTACACCAAAGCTTCAAAAGCGAACCCAATATAGCTACATTATCCTTACCAACAATCACTGACATCCATTATGTCACAATTTCAATCAATGAACGTATGAGATGCCCTTTCTCTCTATGTGAATCCTTAGATCATTTTACATACCAGTGTCCTATGATCATTGAGTACAGGCAACACCAATTGACCCTGCTTCAAAGACCCACATAATCGATAGTTGACCTTACCTCGTCACTAGAGATTCTTCACATCATTTCTCTCGAACCCGAGGCCCTTCCAACGTCTCCATGGTTCTTGTATGACTTATATGAGAATTCACCCCCCAATCCCCCCAACTCTCTCGCTCATTTCCCTATGGAAATTTTACATCCAACTACCATGGGTACTCCTTAGTACTTCTACATGTGTTTTATGTTGAGCGAACAATCGCCATATCCTTTCATTGTTCCCCCTGCTTCTTCATCACCAAGGGGCAGCCACACGACAACAATCACCGATATCACTCTTCATGACCCCTTGTATTCTCGTCACTTCCACTGTGAAGAGGACATACTTGAAGAGTTAAACAACCCTGACTACCCATGGGATGCACTACACCACCGCGCACTCTTCTTTCCACAAGAAACCTCCACGCCTCCTAACCAACATCCCATCTACGCGGTCGAAACCAAGGATTTTATCCCACCAGGGCCTATCAACTGGTTCAAAAACCCCATTCCTGCCCCTGGTGCTTTTGAAGAAGGCAATATGGCCAACATTTCCCTGACCATTAAAATCAACATTTCCATCAAAAATGGCATCGTCGAGGAAATAACCATTGGAGTTGCTTACACTCCTCAAGAAATCATTGCCTATAAATCCCTCTTCCAGGAATATCATAATATTTTTGCTTGGTCATACACGGAAATGCCTGGCCTCGATCCCTCTATCGTCGAACATTACATCGACACTTGGCCCGACATTACACTAGTTCATCAAAAGCAACGACCACTGCACCCATCCAAAGCAGTGGCCATCAAAGCCAAAATTGACAAATTACATGCAGGTGGGTTCATCTACCCCATCGCCTATACATCATAGGTTTCCAACCCTATACCTATTAATAAAAAATAGGGCACTATCCGTGTCTGCACAGACTTTCGTGATCTCAATCATGCATGTCCCAAAGACAACTTTCCAATTCCTTTCATCGATCAAATTATCGACGACTGCGCAGGCCATGAGGATCTATCCTTCATGGGCGTTTTCTCTGGTTATAATCAAATTCAATTTCACCCAGCCGATCAGTACAAAACTGCATTCACTACCCCTTGGGGTACTTTTTCATATCGTGTCACGCCTTTTGGCTTAAATAATGCTGGCGCAACTTTCCAACAGGATATGACATACATTTTCATGATCTGTGTCATATCATCCTCGCATACTTGGACAAACTCACAGCTCGATCCAAGAAATGCACCCAACATCTTGATGATTTATGAATCATCTTCCAACAGTGTCGTCAGTACAACATGCGCTTGAATCCCCTCAAGTGCGTTTTCTGCATCACCATGGGGTGCCTCCTCGGATTCATCATTTCTCAAAGTGGTATTATCGTGGACCCCCTCAAAGTCCAAGATATCACTGAAATTCCACCTCCCCAGAATTTACGTCAACTTCAGAGCCTACAAGGCAAGGCTAACTTTCTACAATGATTTGTCCCAGACTACGCCATTCGCGCACACAGTTTCCTTCGCTTACTAATTCACGACATCCCATTTCACTGGGATGAACATGCCCAACATTCATTGACGATCTTAAAATGGCGCTCTCCAACACCCCTTCAATTAGTGCACCTGACTACAATCGTGACTATATCCTCTACATATCAACATCATCTATTTTAGTAGCAGGAGTTCTCGTTCAGCTTGGTGATGACAATCGTGAGCATGTCATTTATTATGTTAGTAAAAACCTCTCAGGGCCACCCTTGAAGTATAAACATGAAGAGAAACTAGCTCTTGCAGTCGTCCTCACAGTCCAAAAACCGCGTCACTACATTCTGCTTCGCACAACTAAGGTTGTAGCAAATTCCAACCCTATGCAATACTTGCTCAATTGTCGTCAAATTTTCTCGATGGATCGTTATCCTTCAGGAGTACGATCTTGAATTCTCAACACCCAAGAGAAAGAAAGCCCTCGTTCTCGCCGAACTTGTCACGGCCCTCCCCTCTGACACAACCAGTGTCCCCATCAATACCAACTTTCCTGACAAACACCTCTTTTACATCACTTTGGATGATCCTTGGTACGGTGACCTCCTCGTCTACCTACGAATTCAAAATTTTGGTAACCACCTTTCATGAGATGATCATCGTCGGATTCACCATCAAGCCCCCCGCTACCTTCTCATCGGAGACATCCTATACCGACGAGAGGTCGACACCATTCTTCGTCGATGCCTGACCATTGACGAGGCCAATAGAGTCTTGAACGACTGCCACAACGGTGCATGTGGAGGCCATCTTTCGGGAATATCAACCACTCAGAAGATTATCCGAGCAGGTTACTTTTGGCCTCCCTTATTTCACGATTGCATTCACTTTGTGAAATGATGCGAGAAGTGTCAGTTTTACGCCAACAAAGCCCGAGCACCACCTAATCTTCTTCATCCAGTCATCACTGCCGGCCCTTTTTGTAAATAGGGCATTGACTTCATGACTTGTAATCCCCCCTCTAGTAATGGACACAAATACATTGTTGTCGCAGTCAATTACTTCACCAAATGGGCAGAAGCTATGCCCACCTTTAACAACACCGTTGACACCATAGCGAGTTTTCTTTAACCATGTCATATCTCGCTTTGGAGTACCACTCCAACTTGTTTCTGATCACGGGAAACACTTCAAGAATGAGATTTTCATCGAACTCTCATCTCGATTAGTATTCTCCCATGATTTTTCCTCACCATATTACCCTCAGTCTAACGGACAAGTCGAAGCAGTTAACAAGGTCCTCAAGACCATGTTACAGTGCACGGTTAATAAACATAAGACCAATTGGCATCATATGTTATTTTTTGCGCTATGGGCTTACCGTACAGCTGTGAAAACAGCTACTGGTTTCACACCATTTCATCTAGTCCATGGGGTTGAGGCCACTCTTCCCATCGAGTGCGAATTTCCCACCTTACGCAGCACAATTGAGCTATTACCCGACATTGCTCCAATGGATTCACGCTTGCTGAACTTAGAGTCCCTGGATGAAGATCATCGATCTTCATTACAAAACAATGAGGCAGCTAAAAAATGATCAAAGGCTACCTTTGATTGGCATGTCAACCTTTTCTCATTTCACGAAGGCGACCTCGTCCTTGCTTACGATATTGCTCATGATACCTTTGGCCATGGAAAATTCGAGTCACTATGGCATGGCCCATACATTATCCAACATTACCTCACCAAAGGTGCATACATCCTGGCCTCCCCCGAAGGCCTCTCTCTCAACGAAACTGTCAACGGGTTATACTTAAATAAATTTTATGCTTAAACGTATTCATTCTACTTTAGGTTATTTCTTTTATAGTGTTTTTAATCTTTTTTCCATCCCTCACATCTAAAATATCATTTGTGCTATTGGCAGATGCTTCCTCCACTGACCTACCATAACGGTTACACTGACGGCACCATCCATTGGACACAAAATCTCACTTCGGCCGCTTGGGCTCTCTACACCCCCTCACATGAAATGCTCCATTCAAGCTTCATATGTTTGGGTTCATCGACCAACAACCAATACGAATACAATGTCGTCATTGGCCTCCTGGCCGATGCCYAGCATCATCRTATTCATCACCTTARCGTCTTCCTCAACTCTCAACTAATCGTTCTCCAGCTCAACAATGTGTACYGTGTACGTGATCCTTGCCTCTTTCGCAAATACCTGTAGGTTAGATTTTTATCTCGACATTTTGATTCCATTACATTTACACATATTCCAAGACAATTGAATCAAATTACAGATAACCTAGCTAATATTGTGTTAGACTGGCATATATCACATCAAGCTACCTCTACACATACATAAACATATCAACAACCTATCACAGCTCAAATAGATTAGACATCATCAACACATTAACAAAACACATGAAAACACCACATAGATCTCAAAATGTATACTCATATATATATAAAATGGTCCACAGTGCCATCCAAATGTTTACATACAAAAATACAAGTATCCGTAGGCCAGTGAAGCACCTCGGTACAAAATGGGCTTACCAGCCTATATACAAAAATACAACAATACATAGAGCACCCCTCAAAGTGCCTCTAGAGCACCACCTCCTGCCCCTCCCTCAGGCAGTGGTCCCCCACCCACTATTGGTCCCTCCTACCCCGGAGGTAGTCGTCCGGTCATCACAGCACCAGCTACTACTGTCCGTCGTACCACGGCCCGCCATGGAAACAGAATCCCCACACACTGCTCCAGGATGCCCTCATCTTGGACACGAGACCACATGCCCTCAGGAACACCCTGTAGCACCGCCTCCAGGCAATGGTGTATGTCCTCAAAATCTACTCTGGCATCCGCCAGAGGAGCATGTGATGGCCCAGCACCAAGGTCATCAAACCAATGTCTCCTCGCTGCTCTCTCTAGATCAGTTGGTCTCGCCTCGGCATCCTCACACCGACTTCTCTCTCTAGCTCCTGACGAGTCGACGCTCTCCACAACTCCACCTCATGCCCGCGAGGTTCCACATCTGCACATACAAACAAGCAATAGATATTATCAACATCTATATCATATACATATGTCATGCTCTCTCAAAAAACATATATATCAAAATCATCAACATACCTTGATGGTCAAACACCTCCCCTAGAGGCAACACCATGTCTGGATCCTCCCGGAAGTCAACCCCAGCATAGGATAACTGCAATATCACATGCGGCATCTGCCACCACACCTGCGCCACCTTAGCAGTAAATAAGTGGCCACCCTTGCTACCACCTCGACAAAGAAAAATAGTCAACCACCACTTTAGTCACGGCTCTCGCACCCGAGGTGCACCCAATAAAATCCTAGGGAACAACATCGGCACCCTCTCCAAAAACTAGGCCACTAGGATGGACCCGAAGCCAAACTCTACTTTATCTGTGGACCGACAGTGGTCCAGCTGCCCTACCATCCTGGCATGCAACGTAATCCCCCAGGTGAAGTGCCACTGGCCAACACCCTCTCCATCACACACAATTGACCACCACTGATCCGCTATGTCGCGAGAGACCCATATACTCTCACAATCATCACTGCTATACAGCGTTACGCTAGGGCATCCATCACCCCAATGCTCACGACAGTGCCAGACATAAAGTTCTCCCTTGAACAGTACCTTCGGCCAACTATCGCTAGTGACACATCCCTCGGTAACACCGGCTCCGCCGGTAGGGGTGTTCCCCGAAACGGGAGCCCAGTCAAAAAGTATATGTCCTCCACCACAGTGAAGGCAATCTTATCTCCCTGCACTATGAAACAATGCAGGTCAGGACTCCACATCCAGATAAGGAACTGCAGGATATACTCCTATGCCCATATCAAGGGGCACTCAAAGAACTTTAGCAGCCCACAGGCCCGGCTCCTCAATAGCCATGGTGTCTCTCAGTTGGGACCAATCCCACTCTCACCAACCAACTAGCATCATGCACAATGATCACCTACAACCACACAAAACAATCCTAAGTCATCCAAATGGACCATAAACAACATTAAAAAGATAATTTTTACACCCATCAACCTTGCCTCCAAGGCGCGGTTGTTTAAACCCACAGGCGCGCACACATGTGCGCCTGTTCACTCCACAGATGTGCACGTATGTGCACCTGTTCACTACATAGGCATGCACTTAGGCACTCTTGTCCATCTCTCAGGCACGCACATGTATGCACCTGCTCAACTTACATGCACGCTTTAAAGCACGCCTGTCCAATACACAGCCGYGCACACTAATATCAGCCT
Source organism: Picea engelmannii (assembly GCA_009831015.1). Lineage (NCBI taxonomy): Eukaryota > Viridiplantae > Streptophyta > Pinopsida > Pinales > Pinaceae > Picea > Picea engelmannii. Next base: position 523,035 of record ML780056.1, read on the forward strand.
TATCATTGGTGACATGGGTCTCATTGTTTCTTTTTTCCTTATGTCCCTATGTTTATAAATTTAGTTGTTGTTTTATTTCTTAGTTTAATTCTTAGTTGTTGTTTTATATTTCTTTTTCTAACCCTTTTCCTTGGAGCTGTCCTTCTTAGCAAACCCAACTAAGCTTGCAAGCACCTCTATTTTTCTCACTAAGGTGACGAAAGAGGCACAACAAATACCATGGATGCATGGTTGAATCCATTCTGAAGAGTCATGAAATTTATGTTTTGAATTATAGCTTAAGGGGAATGTACTCCATCTCCCCAGGAAAAGCCAGTACAAATAGATGAAAGAGTAAACGAGCAAGGATGATATGTTGTCATAATAAGAGGAAAATGATTATGCCTTTGAGGATCACATGAGAATGATTGTAAACAATCATGAGTTGAATGATTTTAAAGTAGATATGTATGTAGGCTATGAAATATACCTATGGCAGCTACACATAGACTTATGATTATGAATATGGATAAGTACATCATGGATGTAAGTTAACAAAAACTAGGATATGTCTAGATACATAATCGGGATGCATGTTAGAAATGCATGTCTATGTTCCTTAAATAATGCTTAGTAATGAGTTGAAGCTAATTCAAGGTTGAGGCCATCACAGATAGTGATGGATATGCAATGAGTTGTGTGTAGAAGGAGTTCCCTGTGAAGAAACTATGTAAGAGATTTTTCAAAAGAATAGAGTCACAACCCTAATGATTGTTGAAGGTTGTTCAATGGGATTCCAAGCCTGCCTATATAATAATTTTGGATTACATTTTTAAAACAAAATGTGTAGGTGGAAGACTAACAAATGAATGTTAACCACTCTGAGAACTAAATGATAATGTGCAGGATGCACAGGTTCATGACCCACTATGAACAAAAATATTTATATTAAAACATGTTGTTGTATCCAAAAAGGTTAGAGTGATGCCTAACCAAGGATGCTCAAGGAAAAGAGCAGGGAGATCCCAACCTGGAATAAATTGCAAAAATCCAAGAAGAGGAAAAAGGAGGAACACTTGTCCACCATAACAACTATGAATGGCTTATAGGGTTGTAGGTCTTACATGAGTAGCTGTGAGAACAAGTACAGCTAGGAAAAGAGAAGGGATAAATAAGTATGTTTGATCAAATAGGCTTGGTTGAAGCCACACCAAGCAAAGGAAGTAAGGCCTTAGAAATAACTTAGCTGGGTTGAAATCCCTAGGATGTGTGGAAGGAGTGGGAAAAAGGGGAGAGCCCCTAACTCCTTTCTTGATATGTGTTATGTTTCCTATGGAATGAAAAAGATGATTTACTAATAAAAGTAAATGTTTGGACAACATAGTGATGATGATTGTATTACTACAAAAACAATTGAGAATTGTTTGTATTACATTCATGAAAACCTTTGATGGTAATGTGATGAATTGCATAAAGATATGCTAGGACATTTTGAAGATGTTTCATGGAATTGAATGTTATGAATGAAATTTTGGAAGGCAGATGTATGCCTCAGATACCCAAGTAGAGTATGATTCAGGAAGAAAACCCTGATCGAATCAGGTTAATCGAGAGCCTGACAGAGGAGATGAATGCGAGTCGTTCATCGGAAGGAAACCGATCTCATTCATCAAACTGACTTCAAGACCCACTGGAGTTAACGGATCAAATGCTAGTCATTCAATAAGATCAATGGCCCGTATTCATTGCGTAGATCGAATGGGAACGTGGGTTAACGATGGAGCCTGTTCCCATAATTTAATTTCAATATAGTTTTATTTTTAGTTTGAGGTACGATCGTAGATCAGACGACCCATATTCATTGTGGGGCATGAAGGGGAAATTAATGAGCACACTACTTCACATCCCGTAATCAACCTACACCATTGATATTTTCGAGGTGGATGGTCAACGACCATGATTAAAAGTGTTGATCAAGCACTTTTCATATTTCAAATATTGAACTCTCCGATAAAGAGTGATCACATTGGGGATTCCGCAATCACTATGAACCTTTGATCTGTGAATGATCGGTGGGTGGACCTGCAAGGAACCCATGTGTTAATTTGCCATAAACTCGTACTTCGATTGGGTTCGGTGGCTAGATTTGACAAATCAATTTCTCAATCTAAATTCTCAGCCAAAAAATTCTATGTTGGCATTATTATTTGGAAATCATGTGGTTAAAATCGATTGAGGGCTATGATCGACGACCCACAATCATTGTGGAGATTTCATATGCACATGGGTTAATGTCAAGACCTGTACCCATAATCTAAATTCAATATAGTGTTGTTTTGATTTTGGGATCCAATCGTAGATCGGACGACCCGTATTTGTTACAGAGGTCGGAAGGAGAATTAAACCACGAGCTAGTTGAGGTTCCACAATCCCTTACCACCGTTGGATCCGGGGAAAGACGGATCTTCACTGTCGAATTGTGGACAAGGGGTTTAGCCAAGATCATAACACCTGGACATGAGAGCCAAAAGGTTAGCACCTGAAAAGAATAGATCTAAGGTCACATCTCTCAATCGCATGGAGAGAAAATGGATTTCATTCAGGCCAGTCAAGGAAGGTAGAGTTTAGCACTCTACGTTAGACTATGGTCATGGGGACTAGTTCTATGGGAATAAAGGTGTTCATAGTTAGCACGTTTCATGGAATGCATTGAGGAAGTGCATGTTTACATAAAGGACAAACAATGGATTTCCCATTGAGGAAGGAGGAACTTCCAACATTTCTATTTACATTGTATAGGTGTTAGAGAAAACAAAATTTTGGTTTCCATGAGTGTTGGGTGGTTGTTAATGAGGAGGAATTCTTAAAGGCATTCATGTGAAACTTGTAGTGTCATATGTACTGATTTGGGATCATTATCATCCTGTATCCACAAGAATAGTCCTGCTGCAACAATGAATGAGAATAAATAAACCATGTGGTGAAAATCTTGGCTAAACTCCAACACACTATGGAAAAGTACTTGTCACAAAGTATGGGAAACTTAAAATCAATGCAAGGATGCATTTTGTATGAATGTGGTCATGAATGTTGGTGCATTCATTAAAATCAATTGATATATGAATTACATTTTGAAAATTTTGGTAGGCTAACATGATGCATAGGTAAGGGATGATGTATCCTTTTTGCTTGGTATCCTTGAAATGATGAAAATAACTTTGACTATTAGTATGCCTGATTTTGAAAAGATAATGTGCATGGAAACTAACAATTTGTTTGTTTGAGGAATGTTGACACTACAGGAGGAAATGAGTCTTGGATATGGTAGTATTGTAAGCCCATAAGGGATACCAATTGCCTACTGAGCCAAACTGCAAGGAATGGTATTTCCTTTTTGAGAAAGTGAATTTGATCGTTAGTATGCACAATTCTGAAATTGTTTGTGATGACGTTATAAAGATGCAATAAAAATGTATGAGCATGAGAAAATAACAATTTGTTTGGATGATTGAAGTGAAGGAAGAAAAAGAGTCTTCAATATGGTAGCATTGTAAGCCATAAGGAAGACCAATTGCATGTTGAACCAAAAGGCTATGGGAGGGAAAGTCCCATAATTATGAATCTGTTTCCTGTGCAAAACAAATATGAGAACAGAATGTGGAATTTGGAAATCTGCGGATGACAGATTTACAAGAAAAAATTTTAATTCAAAATTTATGATGTCTCGTGAATTTTTGTATGCCTGTGATACAAGTGAAAGGGAAAGATCTGCGAAGAGTGCAGAGACAAGAAACTGAGCTCTCGGGTTCAAGGGAGAACTGTGACAAAAAGTATAATCTGATCGCATGAAATAGAGATTGACTCGGGAGAAGGAGAGTAACCTTCATCCCTATCTATGATTGAGTCGGGAGAAGGAGAGTAACCTTTTTCCCTAACTATTTCTATGCCAGGATAAGGAGAGTAACCTTCATCCCTAACTTTAGCTAAGCCGGAAGGCTGTCAAGATGTAAAATCATGAAAAATGGCTATTGTTGAGCCATGAGAACCCCGTGGTAAGCCATGATCGCCTAGAATATATTGTGTTGAGGTAACACAAGCCAAAGGGACACCTCGGCAAAGAAAGTTTGCAGGACACCCCGACTGTAAGACTCGATAGAGTCTCTGGAATTCTTTCTGTGCGAGAAAACCTTGGCAAGGCAAGATGGATCACCTGAGGGACTATATAGCAGAGAAAGGGATGCCTGAGCCTGGACCTGGGCCTGGAGGGTGAGTGACCGCAAGGAAGAGGAGACATTAATAGTTTTTTTAAACTATTTATTGGGATCATGCACACGATGGGTAGTTCTTCCTATGCAAGAAAACCTTGGCAAGGCAAGATGGATCACCCGAGGGACTCTATAGAAAAGAATGGGATGCCTGAGCCTGGGCCTGGAGGGTGAATGACTGCAAGGAAGATGAAAACTTGATATTTCTTGTAAAATATTGATGGGGATCATGCACCCAATGGGTATGTCAAGGAAAAATAGTGATCATGAATAACAAGACAACTCCGTGGATACAAATCCACAAACTGCGAAGATAATTATTGTGCTAGATTATGAAATTGTACTAGAAATTTTATGCAACAGTAAAATGTTTTCGTGTGAGACTATGATTAATGTGATTGTTTTCAAAGAATTATTGAAAGCAACTGACGAAGATTAAGGGTATGAAAAAGGACCTGACCGAGAAACAAGGTCAAGACTTCTGAAGTGGCTAAAATAGAAAATCATGACAAGTGTTACTGAGAAAGAACATTGAGGACAGTGTTTCCTTTTTAAGGGGGAGGGGATTATAACACCCCTGTTTCCCCCAACTTGTAATTAATCATTAATTAGGGTTACCATGTTGTGGCATGGGAATAGTGTAAATGAATTATTGTTTGAGTTGTCAATAACTGACTGTGCGGGTGAAGCCTTGAAAGTACTGGCCATGATATCACTAGAGGAAAGAATGTGAAAACTATAAGAGAGGGTTCATTATATCAAATAACCCCAAATTTCCATTTGATGAGGAGAATAAACCTCCTTCGGATCCCAAGGAGAGAAATTAGTTAATGAAGAAAGGACCATTGGTTGAATTATCAACCACTCCCATGAATGGAGGCATGGTATAGATGCATAATGTCAGACTAAAGTACCACTGGGTATGGCAGACCAAGTTGACACAAGTTCCCTTCTGACAGAAGGAACGAGATGGGTCAAGAACCATCCTGAGAAAATATATACAGAAAATAGAGACAAGGAAATAGGGGGATAGAGACAAAGAGGAGAACGTGTAGATCTCTCCAGAGGATGATGGACGAAAGGTCGCTATCTTGATGTTGAGTGAGCATCTGATAAACCTCACCAAGGCCATGATAGAGAAAGAAATATCTGAAAGTATGCAGAGAACAGAACACGAGCAGAAGATGAAAGAGAGAAAGAATCCTTGAGAAACTACGAGAGTTCCCTAGTGATATCATGGCTTGGCAAGCGGGTGGACAGAGTTCTAAGAATGAATGCCTCTAATCCTATGGTTGGGTGGAAGGATGAACACCCATAGTCAGTTAGTTGGCTACCACCTATAATAGATAAGTAATCGCATATCTTGTGTATTTAATTGGTACTGTGAATTAAAGTTGGATATCCTATGAATATTGCAGGGATGGATATGTTTTCTTAATGATTTATAATGTATCCCTTTTTTTGTCTGCTTGATTGTCTAATTAGGCAAGTAATAAATTATATGGATTTTACATGAGTTGTACTCGTAAATTCTTGCACCCTGTGGTGGCTTAAGATAGAGCCACGAATTATGAGTTCGTTGACCTTGGGAACAATTTCACATATGCATGTCAACACTCCTAGACATTCTAATTCCCTTGGAGGAATGAGTCTATTAAATCTTAGGAGAGATAGTGCATGTATGCATAGGCTCTCTATGAGGCAGGAAGAGACCGAGGACCACTTAAGTTATAGAGTTGAGGAATGAGCATAAGGGGTGTGCGGAAGAATTCTTCCAAGCGTTAAGTTCAAGGGAAAGAGCGCAAAGCTCCTAATCCTTTTAGAGATAACAAAGCTCAGGAAGAATAGTGAGATTGAAGTATCAAAAGGAAAGGTTCCTTTGTTTGGAAGACGAATGAACGAGATCTATTTGGGAAGAGCCAAGGTTTGTTGTGACCATTGGATACGGAAAGGAGCACGAGCGTTAAGCCCTTGAGTACTTCAAACTTCGCTAGTTTGGAAAATTGAGCAAGTTCATCGTAAGGGAGGTAAAATCCCCGAAGTCCCAAAGTCTCAAAGTTAATCTGGGCCTTAGATCCAAGGATGCCCGGGAGCCATCCCGACAGTCGTATCTATAAGGTAGTCAACCCGACGTTGACCAACTCCGGGAGATTTTAGTCAAGGAGTGAGTCAATCTCCCAAAGGCCTGGAGGCCAGATTTCACCTGAGCCTTTAATCTCCGAGGATAGGTGTCAAAATATCTACCACTTCAGATCAAATTCACTCTATAGGAAAGCTTGTGACAAGAGGCAAGAACTCCCGAAGCCCGAAGTGTCGGAGTTCATCTTGATTGTTGATAGTAGGGGATGCGTGTCTGGAGATCTGACACTCTAGGAGGATTGCACTCTGGAGGTTTGAGTTGGTGAGTACTTTGAAACTCCCGAAGCATGAAGCCCTGAAGTGATCTGTAGTTGTCGATTTGTGGGAGACACACATCAATATATCATTAACTTTGGGTGAAAGCCTTTTGGGAGAAAGTGAGTGTGGAATGGTAGAAAATCTCGAATGCTAAAATCCCGAAGTAAAACATGACCATTGATCAGGAAGGACATGTGGCACACGATCTTTGACTCCGAAAGAATTTACTTCAGGAGGACGGATTGTTGGAGCGTTCGGATCACCCGAACATCGAAGTCCCGAAGTGAACCTGGACCGTCAGATCTAGAGGGACGCATGGAGAAAATTTGTTGTATTAAGGTGAAATCACTCCAGAGAGGAACCAGTGCGCAGGATTTGAAAATCCTGAAGCCTCAAGAGATGAAGAGAACCTATACCATCAGATCTAGGGGGACGCGTGGCGGAAATCTGTTGTATCAGGGTGAAAGCATTCTGGGAGGAACAAGTGCATAGGAGTTTGAAACTCCCAAAGCCCGAATAGTCGAAGTAGTTGGGGGTCATCGATCTGTGGGAGGACACGCATTAATAGATTGTGGACTTTGAGTGAAATTCTCTGGGATCAAGTGAGTGTGGATAAGTTGAGAGTTGAGATTCCCGAAGTGGATCACAACCGTTGATTGTGAAGGGACACATGACACTTGATCTGTAAGTCCAGGTACATCATACTTCGGAGGAAAAAGGCATAGGAATTTTTGAAACTTATGAATGTCGAAGTCCTAAAGTGAATCAAGACCATCAAAATCCCCAAGGACATGCGACGTCAGATTGTGAACTTCAGAGAATTGCCATTCTGAAGGAATTCATGCAGGGTTGTCTTAGCTCCTGTTGTTTTGGCGTTTGGTCACAGATCACAATCATATGCAAGTATAAGGGGAATGGAAGAACCCGAAGGACTTAGAAGAGGATATTTTCTAGTTTTGATCTCAGTTCGAAGCATGGAGGCTGTGGCTAGAAAGCCCTAGAAGAGAAGAATGAAATAGAGACCCCTTAATGAGGGTATTGTTCTCTCAAGGAGAACGAAAATTTTATGCCCCATCGTGGGTGTGTTACAGCCTTGATAGAAATGCATGTTTTCCAACGATTACGACATTATATACTCATGTGGAATACCACTATTATTTCTGATTCCAACCCAGTGAAACACATCCTTAGTCATCAAATCATTAGGGGAAACTACTCAAAGTGGATTGTCATCCTCCAAGAGTTTGACTTGGAGTTTGTTCCCTCCAAGTCTAATAAATCTTTGGCATTCACAGAGTTGATGTTCAAACTTCCCTGAGTCAATGATGAACCCATGGTTAATGACTCTTTCCCTGATGAGTTTTTATTTCTCTTTGACTCGTTTGATCCTTTGTATGGAGTTGTCTTGGTCTACCTTGAGACTCAGTGTTTCCTTCCTCATATTTATCATGATGAATGTTGTCTTATAAGGAATCAAGATAGAAACTACATCATAGTGGATGATACCCTTTATTGTCGAGGGATCAATTTGATTATAAATTTTTTCCTTATCCACGAGGAAGCTGAATGATTTTTGAATGATTTTCATGCTAGAGCATGTGGCAATCATCTGTCTCGGATAATCACTTCCCAAAAAATATTATGTGTTGGCTAATTTTGGCCTACATTATTTAAGGATTGTATGAACATGGTCCATAAATTCCATTCCTATAAAATCTTCACCTATAATATGCACACTCACATTGCTCCACTCCATATTATGGTGACCGTTGATCCCTTTTCCAATTGGGGGATTTATTTCATGACAAGGTAAGCCTACCTTGTCTAATGGCCATGGATACATCATTATGGTTGTTGAATACTTCACTAAATGGTTTGAGGCTTTGAGTACATTTTTCAATGATGACACCACCACCACTCTTTTATGTTCAATCACATCATTTCTAGGTTCAGTGTTCCTAAGACCATAGTGACATACCATGGGTCCCATTTTCAAAACAATATGATGATTGAATTAGCTGTAAGGTTGGGTTTTTACCATGAGAATTCAACACCCTACTATCCTCAAGCCAATAGGAAAGTAGAATCCATCAATCATGTTATGAAGAATATGATTCAAAGGATGTTAGGGAAACAAAAAAACAATTGGCACCTTATGTTATTTTCGTCATTATGGGCTTATTGTACCTCAGGAAAAACTACCACCGGATTCACACCATTCCAACTTGTATATGGTTTGGAGGTGGTACTACCGATTGAATGTGAAATCTTATCACTAAGACTCATCATAGAACTCCAGACAAACACCTCTGCCAAGGAGAAGTGTCTCTTATACTTGTCTCATCTAGATGAACAATGTTGCAATGCCACCTTGTTCAATCAAACTCACAAGAAATTTTTCAAAGCCCAGTATGACAAATATTTTCACCCTTGTGTCTTTTTAGAGGGTGACTTGGTCACGGTTTATGATCAAGACCATGACATGTTAGGTGTGGGTAAGTTTCAACCACTTTGGAATGGTCCCTACATTATTAAACATGTCTTGAAATGAGTGTCCTATGAGCTAGTTGACTATGACAGAAACCCTCTTTTGGATCCTTCCAATGGGCTATACCTTAACAATTATTATGCTTAGGCAATTTGGTTGCAATATTCTTTGTACATAGGTGTTTTGTGGTTTTGGAGTGTTGTGATTTACTTTTCGTGTGGGTTAAATGTCTTGATTCATTGCTTATCATACTTTATGCTTGATTTGCATATGTCATAATCCACCTTAGTCTATGTGGGATATGATGATGGTGCCAACCATAGTACTCAAAATATAACTTCCATCACTTGGTTGATATTCTCACCCACTGACGAGTTGGTAAGTTCAGGAGGTGTCTACCTTGGTCCTACAACCAATAATTTCTTGGAGTATACTTATTTTATTGAACTACTATATGATTCCCTCTCCCTTGTTATCTGTCATTTAGTTGTCAGGTTGGACTCCCAGCTTGTGGTCTCACAGTGGAATCACAGATATAGCATCAGACATCCTGTCCTATTGCGTAAGTATTTGAGGGTGTGTCTTCTGGAACGCTACTTTGAGTACATCGAGTATCATCATGTTCTAAGAGGGTATGATGCATTGGTTGATTCATTGGCCAATTACATGTTAGAATGTAATTTTTCTCATTGACTTAAGCTTTTAGCATAAATGTAAATACACATGGGTTGTCAATCACATCATTAGAAATCCATAAGTAGTAGCCGAGACAAACATAGATAATATATATATATATATATATATCAAAAATTGTTTTACATCCTTCAAAATTTGGTGAATATAAAAAATTAGGGCTCTACTAGCCTCTTGATACAAATAGTGTCGATCGGATAATATCTTCATCTAGTAAAAAATTGGGGATGTCATTGGCTAGTCATCTCGATGTTGACTACCATGGTATCATAATATTTCCCAAGCCACCTTCCGGAGAATTCGGTGAAAGGGTTGGGAAACACCTTTTGCATGTCATTGCAGGTGTGGTAAGATCTCATCCTCTATCATGGGGGGGACTCCCATGGTCATCCCCTCCAAGTTGTGTCATGCATGACGCAACTCTTTGTTGTTGCCACCTCCCTCCCCCCACTCTGATGACTCCTCATCGTTGCTCTGATGGAGACCTCATCCCCATCCTTTTGGATGCTTTAGTCCTACATCTGCAAAAAACAAATTTGTGTCAATTAGATTGCACTCACCCAAAAAAAAAGCATATATCCCAAAAATACAAAAACATGGAATTATTAAAAAACAAAAAATACACTTACCCATGGGGCCCCATGCCTCATCTAGGGGGAGCAGAGGTTATGTATCCTGTCTTAATTTGGTCTCTACATAAGGGAAATCCTCTATACTCATGATCTATCAAAGCCGCCAAGTGTTGAAACTAGTCCCATAGTGATTTGGATGTTGTCCCACTGGTGCTCTACCCATGTGCTCTTCCCATAATTCCATTCATAGTTCTTGGGTTGTTCGATCACCCATCACTATCTAGGGCCTCATCTTAGGTATTGTCTCCATAAAATTCCTCACAAGAAAGGAGCCATACCCAAAGGGCTTCAGATTCCCCCTCTTGTAGGGAGATAGTTGTAACTTCATGTTTTCTAGGACTCCCTCACACCAGTTGAAAACAGTCAACTCCTAGCACATCAATTCCACCTAGATGTTATAATTAGTTGATAAGTGTATTTTTTTTAATCCCTCTTCCTTGGTTATGCTTAATAATATTGTCTTGAGTGGAAAATCCATAATATCTCTAATCGGTATCTTTCCACTCGGCTTGTGTGACCCATACCAATAGAATTTCTCAATGTAGTCCATCACAGAGCGATCATCTCCATAAAGTGCATAATCCATTCACCATGGCACACCTCTATGGGACAATCATGTACATAAGTAAACATCATCCATGTCTAGTTGTAATACCTTCCCCTGGATAATGAAGAATTCTTGGTTGGGGTCCCAATATTGAACCAATGTATGCAGTAAGTACTCATGGGACCCTAATAGGGGACATCAGAAAAAATTCAATAACCCACAATCCCAGATAACTGCGAGAGTACCATCATATGCATGAGTAGAAAAATCATCATCCTCGTGGGATCTCTCCTTCCACTCAATCATCCTTTATGTCTACCTACACATCCAAGAAACAACAAAAAAAATCTCATCAGCAAAGAAGCCCATCAAAAGAGAAACCCTAGATCCTACCCGCGGCCCTTCGAGCCATGGATGTTGCTTAGGATGTTGTGTGACAGACTATTGGCATCATCCAGCTAGTTGTGTGGTGTCACCAAAATGTCATGTGAAGAGTTTCTTGATATCACAAGGCCATCACTTGACGATCCTTCGAAACCCTTACACACTCAGCACCATCTCGACCTCCCACAAATCGGGCCCTCGGGATGCAGGTTTTCTTTAAAAAATCCAATGAAATACACAAGGGAAATGAGAAGGGGTTTCACATATTTTAGCTGGATTCAATGGAATGTCGAATGGTTGAGTAGATCTCTCACAATGAGCTTTGGACACCTACACTTAGAGGAGGGTTTTTTCCCACAAGCTCTCCACTAACTTCTCTTTTCAAATGAAGAATGATCTTTTTACCATGGTAAGTTTCATTTTATAACACTTTGGGGAATAAAAATTATTTTTTCACATTGATACCAAGTAAGTGGATTCTATTTTATTTTTTGAGCTTAATGTTATTTTAATGCAATTTTTAATTAAATTGACCCCAGAATCGAGTTTATATGTGTTGAAAATATTACGAGGACTCTTTTTACGAAGATGGTGACTTCCATTGAACTTGAGGTACATGTTCCCAAACTAGTATATAGGGATAAAGTTTTCCCTCCATTCCTTGTCTTGCATTCTTAATCGTCCATTATGTCATCGCAATGCCTTAGGTTTGATATCATCAGGTTGTGACATTAGCCACTCCTTTTTGCATGTCGTAACTTGTTCAATAATGCATACCCTCCATGGAAACCCTAGTTAGGACCTCGATTTCGATTTGGTGCCCATGTTGAAATTTTTCGTAGGCCCGAGAACCCTCCTGTAGTCCCACCATGAATTGTTGTTCAGACTCATTCTCCTCTCTTCATCTATATTTTGGCCATATCCTAAGGGGGTTCCAAAAAAAAATTTATTGTTGCTTAATGATCACCTATGCATTTGTTTCCTACATCATACATCACACTGTTGCATTATTGTTTTCCTAGATCCTACTTACCACTATTATAGTAGCCTTTGACCATTTGCCTCTTTCATTTTTTGGCCTCTGTTTCGGATCCATCTACCCATGGAGAGAACAATTGCTAAGAGTGGACCTCACTTTCCAAAACCATTTGCATTCATCTTTCTTAGGTCAGTTCCATGCACTTGGAACATAGGAGAATGTTGTTAAACCACTTGTTCTCTCGAGATGAGTATACTTTTATCTCTTTTTCAAACTCATAAAAGGACACAAAAAAGATACATATCGAGTACACTTTTATCTCTTTTTCAAACTCATAAAAGGACACAAAAAAGATACTATCGAGCATACTTCTATCTCTCTTTTGTGTTCATCAAACCATGAAGGAAACACCAAAAACCAAAAAAAAAAGAGTGGGGGTTTTTCACCATCGATCTATTCTCAAAATGGCAATGTTAGTAGAGTCACCCTTGAACATGGCACTTGTGTGAGTCCTCATCATACAATTGGGTTTTATCTTACCTAGGAGTCGTCCTAGTAATATGAGTTAGAGATACTCCTCTAACTTGTTACTCTTCCAATCATCATGAAGAGTGTTTCAATGTCTCCTGTTTTGTTGCACTATATTCATCAAGCTCTTGTGTCTTCCTACCAAGTCACCATTGTGACATGCTATATGTTCAAGGGAATTTTAATCCTAATTCGGACATCTACTTTTTTTTTACTTTTTGATTCAACTATCACTGTGTCAGTTGTACTTGTGATACTCTCTCTTCACATCATCTCTTGATGTAGGTTCCATGTTGATTTATGGGGGATACATTAAGGCTCTCCTTTGATGGATCTCTTCCTATCAACTTCAACACATTATCTAGGAAAGAGATCTAAAAACTAGCTAATACCTTGGAGCTTGTAGTCCTCAATGGAAAGCCTCCTCATGATTGGAAATGGGTTTACATCATTGAATCTTGATCAATTGATTCTACGAGTATTCAACATCAGATCATCTATTCACACTCTCTAGATTGTACTATGTACCTTGGGGTCCATATTCCTTATCGGTGGGTCCCCTCATGTCTATTAACAATTTACATCAATGAACGGTAATCAAATGGTTTCTACCATGATCAAAATCAACTCATTTATTATCATGTTGTAGATTCGTACCATCGTGGTTTGGGGCCACATCCTTCATTTACATGGAGTACATTACGTGTCTATGAGTACTTTGAAGACTTCAGGGGAACTTTCCTCAGTGCTCGTCATCTTTTGGATGTATATGTTGTGTCATCAATCCACATTGTATTTTTTGGTCGCTATGATAGTATTCATGACATAGATCCACATTGTATTGTCACGTGTCTATGATCTTATTGATGGCATGGATCCACCATGTATTATTTTGTGTCCATGGTCTTGCATTTCATGTCATGGATCTACAGTGTATTGTTTGATGTCCATGCTTTGATCCTCTTCAAAGTCTAAGTATGTCTACCTAAGGATGGTCTATATATGCATTCATCCTTGGTATTTGATTGTAGTTACTCTTTGTCCTTTGGACCTCCTTTGCTCTCTCCTCACGTTGCCTCAAATGGACATTATTTTATTGCAATGTGTTTCATCCATCCATTCCATTCCTAAACTCACACATTAGGGGTCATATTTTATAGCCTTAATTTCCACCCTATAAGGTCAGAAGCAAATTCGACAGAAGATGAATTCCAAGACACATCTCTAGCTCAGGATTTGGGTCATTTTTAGGGTCGTCGAGTGTCTTGCATGAGACAACAAGAAATCATAGTCAATGGTCATCTATAGTGAAACAAGTGGAAATCCCTACAACCTTCTAGATTCATAGATTTATGAAGAGGTAGGTGAGGGATGCTTTGGTTCTTTGTGGCATGAGCCTTGGAACTCACATCATTCAAGTATTCATTGGTCTCTAGAAGATCTAGATTCTCTCTGAAGCCTCTTCCAAGGATCTATATAAAGAATGTAAGTCTTGAGAATAGGGGAGGAAGAATCATTTGCATATTTATGTTGTCCAAATATAGAGGAGTTTATCCATTGTACAACATCCACAATCAAATTTCCTAGTTTGATTAAGAAGCTGATGAGGAGAAAAGAGCAAGGAGCAAAGGGGAATGCATCAACACCAAAGGTATGATTATTGATGTATTTCTTGCATTATAATTAATAGATCATTGGTTTTCCCTTGAATATGTTTGTATCTAATTTGCAAATGTTTAGATATGATCTCATGATCAAGAGATCAGTATAGATATGAATAGATTAGTGGTTTATAAAACTAGGAGAAGAAAGAGATTGGTGTTTGTTTGTCACTTATGTGTAGGAAGCAGGTTGCAAGAAATAGAGATGGGACTCAAAATCTTCAATAGCCAATACATACGAGCACAAAATTCAGTAGCAAGGTATGTCATTCTCTCCCCTCTTAGTATAGAAAGGAATTGCTTGTTTATATCTAGGGAAACCATTATAATTCTAGCCCTGTTGTCTTTCTAGGATCAATAGGAAGGTCCTAGGGAGATCTAACTTACCATACTGGTGATATTTCTCCATAACAAGAAACTTGTTTGAAAAATAGTTGGGTAAAAGGTGTGGCAGGGCATTGCATCCATAAATATAGATGTAGGTGTAATTCTTTTCTAGGTACCAATCTATTATATCTTGTAAAGTTTCTAGTGCTTCAGGTGATATTCTATGCAGGTTTTGACCAAAAAATAGTTGATACATGGGTGCATTAAAATGATTACAGACTTGATAGAAAAATTTGTGATATTGTCTTGTTCATAATTTAGAGCAGTATACATGAATAGGGGATGAATCCAAGTTCCATATCCAACCCATTTTAGGATTAGGGACATATGCACAAAGGGCGTCAATGATAAAGGTAGACATATAAAATCATGGTTGGTTTCCTTTGTGAGCTTCCTCGATGTTGAGGTAGATATTGTGTGATAGGATAGATGGCCAATTGAATATCTCTCCCATTTTTTTCATTGTATGTACCATGATTGTCCAATCTTGCTTGAAGTGTATACAATTTTCTTCCTCGTACAATGTGCATATCATGGCAATTAGAAGCTAATATGGGGGTTCTAAGTAATGGGTATTACATACCCTGCTGAGCTTGGTAGTAAATGGAGTCTCCTCATCCCACCACTCGAGAATGAGTTCAAGTGGATTTGGATTTTCTATTGTAAATTTCTCTAGGAATCCCACATTCAAGAACACCAATGGCTTTAGAAGCTTGTAAATTCAATGAATTTGTCTGGATTCAGAGGAGAAATGATAGTCCCTTTTCTTTTGGTGATAGTTTGTGACTATATATTCACACTCTTCTATACCCATCTTGGTACTTTGTTGTATGGTTGAACTATAGGGCGAGAAACTATGGTATGGATATCGCTCTTCCATATGTTTTGGTACACGTTGAGGTCACGATTGTTCTCTGGAAATTATCAGTTGCACAACATACTGTATATTTCCTCCCATGTGTTATATCCTTGCACACATGTGAAATGACTAGTATCAGATATGGCCATCGCATATGAGTTGCTCACTCGAGGTGTCATTGTTACCTGTGGAGTCTTGTTTCTACACTCTGAGGCTCTCATTTCTTTGTTCATAAATCCTATAATATTAACAATTATGTAAGTCCTTCAATTTATTATATGTACAGTTCAAATCACAAATCTCAATCATGTACCCTAAGAGATACGACTCATAAATATTAAACCTTAATATACCCTTAATCGTTAATGTTCAGTGACTGATAACAAAACAGGGATCACCCTTATTTGTCATGTTCCCCCAACCTTGGGGAACAATATTCCTTGAGTATTAAGTAGAAATTCAGATAGGGGGTTCCCATTTTATTTCCTAAAGTAGAAAATTAAATGGGAATTGTCGTGGGTACAACACTATCCCTTGAGCATACTTGGAATAATCATTTTTCAGGACCTTAAGCCATTATTGAACATCTTGATAGGATTTGGTTAAAGTACTCCTTTATTTTTATCATGGGACGTTATAAATAGTTAATCTTAAACGAAAACAATTACAATCCCATCTTGTTGGAACTAGACCAAAACGGAATAAGCCTCCTTCACATTTTAATTTTGATCCTCTTTAGTTAACTTAAGATGATTTCATATGGATGATTCAAGATAAATGCGAACATTTCTCCCCATAACTCCTTGATTCCTCTACGATGGCCTTGTATGAAATATTTCTGGGTAGAAAGACTTAACCAAATTCTAGGTTAAAGCAATTAAAATTGTTGACGTGGAACAAAATCTAGAAGATATATCTACTAACTATAAATTGGGTGGATACCAAAGAGAATCCCTAAAGGAAATTGTTTTTCTAAAAAGGAGCAATCATGACTTCTTTCTTGGAAAAAAATAAAATGGTTTATTAAAATCATAACTACTTGGTTAAAACATCTCATACAATGATTAAAACATATCATGTAACCAAAAATCTCATATACAATGATTAAAACATACCCTCTTGTTACCCAAAGTTTTATAAAAAGATGAAAGGCATTTGTGATTTCATATTTCTACTATGGTTTTAATGGTTATACATGAATCTTTTTATTTCTTGGAGGATATTTGGAAACAAACCCAATTTAAAATCATGCAATTTACATTTTAAGATAACTTAGAGAATGCATTTTCTACTATGGCTTTAACTTTTAAGTTTCAACCTTTAGAGGAAATGTTATTGCAATTAGCATTGATTAGGAAGAAACTTTCAATTATATTGTCCAAGCACAATCACATACCATACCCATAAACTCTGCAAACCTTGAATCTAAAAAGCGTTTTCCTCTAATGAGGAAAGATGTTTAGTTTTTTTTTTGTCTAATGAGGAAAGATGCTTACTTTTTTTTTCCTACAAGTCTAATGAGGAAAGATGCTTCCATTTAGGGGATTCGATAATTGCATTAAGTGAATCATACGGATCCAAAACTATTCCTAAAGGTAACAAACCAGTTGGATTTTCAACATAGATAATATATGGTCATAGTGAATACTAACATTTCCTAAATGGGATTTAGAGCTTAAAAAAATAGCATATATATGGAATTATTTCTTATCTGAATCAACACCATTTTTTCTTCTAAATGGAATTTAAAGCTTTAAAAAATAACATATATATGGAATTATATCTTATAGGAATCAACACCATTTTTTCTTCTAGAAAATAAAGTTGCATACATTTTACCTTCATTGCTATCAAGGAATCTTTAAAATAATCCCCAAGCCACTTAAATCTAATGCAATTGGTTCCTTTGTTTTTGAAAGGTATTCATCACCTCAAATGCATTAACAGATCATAAAGCATCTCCAACTTATTGAATTTTATATAAAGGGTCAATGTTATATATTATACATCCAATAATTGCAGCAAAATATTTACATGGACACAAAGATTAAGAAAACTGTATATTTCAATCTTTAAAGAAATATTTATCGTGTCCCTTTATGAGGAAATATTACAAAGAGGAGAGGCTTGAATGATTTCTAGATATGGATCTAGCTTCAAAATTGATTGTGATTCAAGTTAGCTTTAAAATTGATTGTGATTCAAGTTCAAGTATCTAAGGTTAAATAGAATCTAAGGTCCTTTTAGATATTATTTATTCATTCTTTATAAGTCGAAACCATGGGTTTATACAACATTGCATAGACAAGGTGTAGTAAAAATCAAGAATAGAACACTATAT
>ML780056.1:541211-554921 GCA_009831015.1 Picea engelmannii
ATATATATATATATATATATATATATATATATATATATATATATATATATATATATATATATATAATTTCTTTAGGACACCATTTATTAAACTAAAGTTGGAGTTTATTCTTCACAAGTCATGGCCACCTAGATTTCCCAGTTTCTTAAATATCTCTATCTCTACATATGCATCCCTTTTAGTTTTGGTTTTATTATTTTTTTGTTATTATATTCCTATTTTGAGGGGTTATTTTATGTTATTTGATAAGTATTCATAGGACAACATTTAGACCTTTTTAGCATAGGGAGGAATGAGATATGGAAATTTAGGAGTTATTTTCATTACTTAATCTCATAGGTTCATACACTACAGAATAGGGAGGGAGATGGGTTTCAAATGTAGCACAAGCCATTCTTTGCAAGTTATGGTCATTGACAAATGAAAATAGGGTCCCTAAAAGTCATGGTC
Source organism: Picea engelmannii (assembly GCA_009831015.1). NCBI lineage: Eukaryota > Viridiplantae > Streptophyta > Pinopsida > Pinales > Pinaceae > Picea > Picea engelmannii. The sequence goes on from ML780056.1 coordinate 541,662, forward strand.
AAGGTTTGTATCCATTATAAAATAAAGGTTTTAGTACAAGCCATCCTTCCTAAGGGAAAGGGACAAGTCACTATAAAAAAACTGATAATACCAATGAGAGGGTGAGCGAGAGACCATAAAGCTTTCTTCCTTAAATACCATTGGGAGGGAAAGGAACATTGGTAGTTTCTCAACTCAAAGGAGAGGGAAATAAATAGGAATATAAATTGATGCAAAATTCAACTTGTAAGACAATCTTGTCTAGACAATTGAGATTGTAATTCATTAAGGAATAGAATGCATGGTAAGGACTAGAATGCTTGGTTTTTTTTTATCAATAACTAGATGTCTATTGGTCACTAAAGGAATAGAAGACCGGATATTTCGTTCCCCTCTCTCTTCTATTCCCTTCTAGATGTCTATTGATAACTAAAATACTAACTCTTATATTCCCTTCTAGATGTCTATTGATAACTAAAATACTAACTCTTATATTCCCTTCTATTGACTTGAGGATAATAAATATTTAAGGGAAGAAATGAGGGTAATCTTAGAGGGGAAGAAATTGAGGGCTATGAACTTACCTTCTAGCTAGATATTTAAGGGTAATAAATATTTGAGGGGAATTTATGCCTTGCTTATTGGATTTCAATACATTACAACCTAAGTGAGTCTTAGTTGGCCTTCCCTAAATATTGTCCAAAGTAGAATGCCCTTTTTTATTAGGGGACTTGCTAACAACAACTTGGGTAATGAGCCATGGATTTTAACACAACTAGGGATTCCTCAAAGAATTTTGAGCACGATTTTTCTAATATGAGCTCAATAAAAGGAGCTAGGAACACCCCACAAATATGTTCATAATGCTATAATATGTATGTCTCTATTATTTCTAATAATGCACTAGAAGAGGAGGAAAAAAGGGAAGCCACATTTCACACAAGTTTGGGAAGGCACTTGTGGTGTATACCACATCCAGTTGAAAAATGCCATGTGAAACTGAGGGAATTATTCATCTAGGTTTTCCACAAATTTCTTAATATCCTTCTTTCTATTTCTTGACAATATTTCTACCTAGTTAAAAAAAAACCCTTTGTCAGCATTTGGTGTATCAAGGGAACCCAATGCTTGTGCAATTGAGAATAGTCATGTTCTATATATAACCTACTCAGTGGCATGACTACATCCCTTAAATATTCTCATAAATGAGAGTGGGGTACATAGTATATGGGTATTTATGAAATGTCCTTCCCTCTACCCACCAAATTTCAATCACCTTAACTAGGTCTTGTCTTCTTACAAATCCTTGTTATAAAAACTTGTCCAACATTGCTTCAAGAGATGGAAGCTTATAAATTATCTTCAAATATTTTGGTACATATGACCCAATCCTTGTCTTATTAACTAAGTATATACTCATTTCCTTAGTGATGTCCCTTTTGATTAACCAATGCATTACATCAAAGCAAGGGAGAAACTATTATATCTAGGTTGAAAATTTGGGCAAATTGTTAGAACCATGATTTTCATGGCTAAGGTTAGAGGTTTGTCAACAATTTTGCAGAGTCATGCCTGTTAGCACCAATATTGTTTTTATTCCTGGCATCACCTAACATCTCCAAGGGTCAGTTTCAAATGGAGGCTTTATCATTTATTATTTACATTTCCATTTGAAACTATGCACTGAAAAAAAATTTGCGCGCCACGCAGTGGATTTCATCATGCATAAGATGTTGTCACGTAGAGGATTTCATCGCACAGTGGATTTCATTGTGCAATGGATGTTGTCATGCATAGGATGTTTTCACACATAGGATTTCATTGTGCAGTGGATTTCGTCACGCAGTGGATGTTGTCACGCATAGGATGTCGCGCATAGGATGTTTTCGCATAGAGGATTTTCCTCCACACGGGCTACAACTTGCGTTGCGCAAATGATTGGTTTAGTGGTCAACTTAAATATCACTTTATGACCAACTGGAGAGGAAGTTTGAAAATCCTCAAGATGGTTTTGTTGAGGACAAAACAAATAATAAAAACCTCTCTCAGATATGAAAAATGTGTCACGGATTGGGATATGCGAAGGAATCTTTGAGCCCTATTTTTCAGCTTTCATGGTTTCTTGTCCGAGACATGTGTTTGCGACACATATTCCGTCCAGCTAGAGATTAATTTCAAGAAACCGAGAGAGGTTTTTATTTATAACAATCTTAAATACAAAAACCTCTCTCACTTTATAAAAATAGGTTTTTATCAATGATATACTATGTCATATTTAATGCATATTTTCCCAGTTTGTTGCGCAATCCGTTGCATTTTTTGTTGTAGGTTACTGTTGCGTGGAAGACTTGTTGTGCAAGGGTGACAGAGTGTCCAGTAGTGCACATTATGGATCATAAAACCCACATGGTTGAATTTTGATCATGATCAATGATTGTAAAGAATATTTTGGTTACGATTATGATTTGGCAAAGTCCGGTTTTCTATTTTTAGTGAATCCATTGAAGTTATTATTCTCTTTCAAAGAAAGCGGATCCATGATTCTAGGAGGGAGTAGTTCAACCCTAGAATCCAAGGGTGAAATTAGTTTTCTATATATGGGGATCATTTTCATGTAAACAGGGTTGGTTGGCAAATGTGGTAGACAACAACTATTGTATGTAATCTGAGTTTTGACCAGAATTTAATGCAAAGGTCCTATAGCTTGACGATAAGATTATAGTTGTAATAGTTGGATGTATTGTGCTTCTTTCTTTGCGTATGTGTTTTCACTGTTATATTTATTTCATATCTCTTTCTGTCTATTTCAGAACGAATCATCGAACCTATGGATTCATTGTACAATGCCCCTTGTTCGTGCCACTTAGACAAAATGTTTTATTCTAAAGCTAACTTTGAATCCATCCACAGCGGTGCTCCTGGGTTACCTCCTGTAATTTCTCCCGCCACTGTTATAACCCTAATTTGCACCAGACCTGCTTACCTGGCATCAAGCCATCTCAGATTCCTTCTTTGCCAAAACACTTCTGAACAAATCTTCTTGAAAACCCCTTTTATAAAGGCCCATGCACCCTGCTCCATTACTACACGTGTGTACACGCTAGCTGACCCAAGACAGCCCGCGTGTACCTACAAAATCATGAAAAAAGGAAATTTTTTGATGGAACACACAAATTTGGGTAAATTAACTAAACCTTTTGGCCATGCATCGTGGGACATTCAACCAAATACCTATCTCCTTCTAACCTATAAAAGAAGGGGTAGGGATCTCATTTGGAAGAGGGGAATCATAGTAAAGAAACTATACCCGATTGAGCATTCCCTTTGTCCCAACCTTTAGCCATCCTTGTTCAAAGAGAAGTATAGAGAAAAGAAGTTGGAAGACAGTGGAAGAAGAGCCCAGGACGAGGATCAAGGAGCAGTAGCTGACTTTATCATTGTAAGGTATCATTGTGAAGTTAATAAAAGAATTTATTTTCCCGTCCCGCCATATGAGATTGTCATTATTGGAATATTGATTGTATGATTGATTAAATCTCTAACCCATTACTTCATAGATCAAATGCATGTGGAGTTCTTTGTTTGTCTTTAGTGAATGTAGGTCAACATTGGGAGGAGATTTGCAGTCAAAGAATGACCAAGCATGAAAAGGGATCGACATCGAACAAGAAGAATAAGGTACATCAACTTAATCTCTTGAGCCTTGTATTTACATATGAGTAATGGGGGTCTAGGCATGGGACGATGGTAAAAAGTAATAATATTTAGGTCATTTCTGCATGCATGATAAAACCCTTAGTATTAGTCTGTAGGAGGGATTTCCCACCCACAACAGAATTGGCGACCATACTGGGGATCTCTAGGGTTTCTGGGAATATTTTTCTTGGGTATTTTTAAAAACTAGTTTCATTCCTTGTTTTTAAAGTTTCTGCAAAAGTCTGAGCTAATAGAGATTATGGTCTTCCATACCAGTTATCTCTGTTTCTTTTCTTGACTGCATCTTTTTTTTTTGAGACCCACAGAGGTACATGTGGCCTGTATAAGGCTTGCACGCGTGTACCCGTGCCCTAGCTTCTCACAACCCATGTGTACACGCTAGCTGAGGAAGTGTCAGTCACGTGTATGATTCCAGAAACTTTCTTTTAGAGAGGCATACATCCTCTCCCCTATCAGAAAAAGTCCTTCTCAGGGGTTTTTTGGAACTCTTTCTAGGCTTTGTTGTTTGCAGTCTATAGCTTAGGTTTCACCTTAGATTGGTTTGTTCTATGAAGTTTTCCTTGAATTGTTTTCTTTTTTCTGCTAAAGTAAGTGTCTGAGTCTTCAAGAGATCCTAGTTCTCAGTACCAGTAGTCTCTGCCTAGGCTGGATTGCTTGGCCTTTCATTTGTCTCAGATTTTTAGAGATACACATGGCCTGTATAAGGCCATCACGTGTGTACATGAGTTGTGACTTTACACAGCTTGTGTGCACACGCTTGTTGTTGAACTCTTAGCAGTGTGCTTGTGGAGAAAATTTTTATTGAAGGTGAGGTAGTCATCCTTTTCTTTGACAAGACTTATACCTCTTATGTTTTTGGGTCTCTATCATAGCAGTCAGTAAATTAGGTTTGATCACAGCAATAGATTTTTTTTTTCATTAAGAAGTTTTCCTCAAAATTTTCTTTTTATAGGGTTTTTAGACAAGTGTGAGAGTCTAGTTTTAATTTACTTGTGTGTTATTTTTAAATTGACTCTTTGCGATCTACGCTTAGGCCAAAAATTTTCTTGGTTTTTACTTGTTGATATTTTTCCTTTTTTCTTTGTGATCATTCAAATAAAAAAAAAAATATTTTATTTCTTTGTTTGGTTAAATAGTGTTTTTTTGCATTAGTAACCAGGGAAAAGTCTTTTCTTTCATAAGTTCTTGATGGTTTACTTAGATAATAAGTAGCTTGTAGTCGAGTGAAATCCTGCTTTGAGTTTGTTGTTCAGAGATCTTAGAAAAATTTTAGTTTGAAAAGTTGCTTAAGATTTGCGTTAAGTGAAGTTATTTTGTTTCCATCTTTCTGTTTATTTTTCTTTCATCTTTCAAACATCACTAGTTTCACTTTCATAACCTTTTACTTAAGACAAGACATAAAAATTAACGCTAAATCTAAAATTCATTAGACGTTTTATGTTTGTAGGGTCAACCAACTAGTTTAGGGTTAGGGCCTTGAATTAGATTGGAGTCTGAGTTAGGGAGTGTCAAAGTCCAGTATCATGAAATTTATTCGGGACCCCCCTCTAACACAGGGGCTAAACACGAGGTCACATGCGGAAAGGTAGCAGAGATAACCCCTCCAAAGTTGGACCAATCGTAGTGGAGAACACATATAGATGGCTTCTCTTGGGATTCCGTCGATTGCATTTGCCACGGAGTTTGTGGGTCTCGAATCCATCCAAGGTCCTCAATTGTCTTTCGGACCACTTGCCTTCGATACCCTTGATAGGTTTTGGGCTCGATACCCTGCTCATTGTGGTCTACCCGAATTTCGACTGTACCTTCCTGGTGACTGTTCGCACGCTGGCAACCTAGTTGCCTATCTTTTTAGAGACATACACAGGTGACTGCGAGGGTATACCGTGGTACCTAGGACAGAAATTGGGCCACGCTTTGCAGAGTATACTTAGAGGGTGCTTCCTTGTTCAAGTTTCACTTGCACCGGTAAGTTTCTCTAGTGTTGGTTGTTGTAACTGTTCTTCCAACTAGTTTAGTGTTTGCTTGTTTTATCTTGGAGGGACCTTTTTAGTGTGTGTTGTTTTTTGAACGAATAGAAAGCCCTAGTGTGTCATTGATCTTCTCACACAGTGGAGGATCACGAGCTCCGTCGATCACAAAGGCTTCTGGGCCAATCACCGGTTACACTGGAGCCACCTCCGCCACCACTAAGGCGAAAGCTAGACCAACAAGGGTCTTTTGAAGTGACTAGGTCACAATAAATTGTACCCGACCAACATCCGGAGGAAACAACTGTTTTAGACTTTGGAGAGAAAGATCTTGGTCCATCCGAAACTCCAACCATTGATCTTTCGGCACCCATCATCATACTGATTCACCCTTACAAGTGCCAGACAGTGTCGCACGCAACAATGGAAACAAATGTTGTCACTTTTTCTGGGAATTCTTCAATTCCCACTATGGGTGTCACCACAGGAGATTTTCCACCTCCTAACCCATCGTCACCAATATGAACCACCATGGTCTCGACTACCTCTACCTTGAATAGTGGTCCAATCCCATTTATGGCGGAATCCACAGCCCATTTCACATCGAGTGCAATAGGCCCTCCGTTCTCATACGGGATGCCTAGCTCAGGTACAAGTCCTATACTTTTCTACTCCACTTCACATACTTTAGGTCTAGGGGCAGGGAGTTGTAACACTCCTCTACAAGAACACATGGGGGGCACTTCAGCTCCTTTTAACTCTTTCCCTTATGGGGGAGGTCATATACCTCCTTTGTCCCCTTCACTCAGTGGCACCCACCAGCAATCCGTTGGGCCACCCACACACCATAGTTTATTTGGAGCAGGGAGTCAAGGACCACCTTCTCATAATATGCCGGTAGGTTCGACACCGTTTTCTTTATTCAGTGCGTTTGGTAACAATGCTTTCTCGTCAGCTTCTTTCCATACTGGGGAAAATCCTGGTTATGGACAACCTATTTCTATGGAGGGTACTATTCCTGCACAGGGGGCAAACCCAAGAACTTCTTCCACATCAGGGCCTTGGAATTCTTGGCAGGGATCAGTTCCCTCGTCAGGAATGTCAATCTGGGGCAATTATTTTCACAACCAATGGAACCCCGGACAAGGTACTATACCTATCCCCATGGGATCAGCATGGGGCAACCCTTCCCAAAGTCCTCCGAATGTAATGCACACCCAACCATCTACATCCTATTTTGGGAATCAACCGATGATGTCTCCTCACACACAAAATCTGTACGCTGGTCATGTCCATGGTTTTTACCAGAACCCAGGCCAGTAGCCGAACTTTTCCTGGCAACCTGGTGCCAGTCAAACTCCAGGTCCCTTTTTCCATGGTTATCACCAACAACCCAAGCTACCTTTCCTGGAAACATTGCATTTGCCAGACTTGACAAGGTTGTTGAATGACCCTATCTGTCATGATCCGCGTTGGCCCCCTATGTTGACAAAGTTTCCCTCGGACATACCAAAGTTCGAGGTCAAGCCTAACGAATATCCAGGAGATCATGTGACCACCTTCCATCTTTGGTGCTCATCTAACTCGTTGAAAGATGACTCCGTATAGTTGTGATTGGTTCAACGTACTCTCATTGGGAGTGTCGTGAAATGGTACATCGAGGTTGACCGCTCAAGATACTCTTCCTTCGGTGAATTGGCAATGGATTTCCTAAACCATTTCTAATGACTTGTGAGATACGATGCTGGCACAGAATTGCTAGCCAATTTCGCATAGACAAAAGTGAACCTAATCTCTAATCACATCCGAGAATGGAGATGCCAGAAGAGTTTAATTAAGGTGCTAGTCCCACCAACATTCCTACTCGAGTGGTTCCTTAAGTATTTGGTCCCACAGTTATCCAAAGACATCGCGACGTCGGGAGTGTTTTCTGAAGAAGACGCCATCATGAGAGCTCAACATCTTGAGATAATATATTCTCAATCTGGTTTATTATACGAGATCTTTCCAGATGCGCCATGCTCAATACTTGATAAAACTAGACAGAGAGTTGGACCACATGTCGATGGTATTGTTGGTTTAGCACAAACAAAGCCCGTTGAGCAACTAACGAAGTAATTTAAGAAATTGTCTATACAACACACATCGACCAGCCAAACTACTGTTTTGGCTGCTCCCCCTACCCAAATGTCGAATGTATACACAGTGCAATCGACAAATCCAAAGGCCACCTAGCAGCCTGAAGGAAAGAAAAAACAACAAAAGAAGGGTAAGGGGGATAAGAAATCCACCAATAATGTTGGTGGGGGAAACACTGAGAAACAAAAGGTGAGGTATCCGTGCAACATGTGCGCAGAAGACCACCCGAACCACCAATGTCCTCGGCTTGCAGAGGCCTAAATTTTTGTGACACAACAACAAACTGCCTTGCTAGCCAATCCATTTCAACATGGGAAAAACCTAACCCAAGCCTCTACAAGCATGGAAGGGGGTAGTCAAGGACCCTCTTCGTCTTTAAACAATCCCACATCTGTGAATGTGTATATGATGAAGGGTGATGATTTTATATTGACTAGAGCACATGACTACAGTAAACCAAGCACTTCTGAGAAGGGTAAAGAAGTCGAACTCCCATCTCTTCCTCTCCAGATCGAGAAGACTTTGGGCGAAACAATGACATGCATCCCAAAAGGTGCGTTCAAGAAAGCTTCCCACAACCCAAACACAAGGGCCGCCTAGAACTATTCTGTGGTGAACGATTTGTCTCAAACACCTTGTGCGATGTCCACTTTGGAGGTCCTCCAAATCTTCCCTTCCCAGAGGAAATATTTGTTAGTCGCCTTAGGATCTACCGAGACTTGTGATAAAGGTACAATCATGATGGATACAACTGACTTAAAACCTCATCTTCCTTACAACATGCATTTCAGATAGTAGTGGCTCACCCCACGAAAACTTTTACTCGGAACATTTTCTATACAGTGGTTGATGAGGGCACCTCGACATGCATTATGTCGTTGGCATGTTGGAAGGACATTGGCCAACCCGTTTTGTCTCCATCACCTACTCTTCTCAGTGCTTTCGACAGTCGTTTGTTTCGACCACATGGTATCATTCCCTCTTTCCCCGTGCAGTTAGGAGGGAAGACTATGTGCGTCGAGGTAGAGTTAGTTGATGCATCCCTCGACTACAATCTTTTGTTAGGAAGGAGTTGGACTTATGCCATGCAAGAAGTGGTTGCTACAGTTTTTTGGGTCTTGTTGTTTCCACACGAGGACCAGATTGTGACCATTGATCAATTGTCTTTCTCTAGACCCAATCCTTCATTGGGGGTATCTGCAGTCCCGATGATTGATAATCCCCAACCAGGTGTAGTCAACATAGGGGTTGGTTTATGCCCACATTTGATGGGTACCTTCGATTACCCTCCCCCTCAAAGCGATGTCAAGTTCATATCCGACCACCATAAGGTTGATATTTTCCAAGTTTCATTATTTCGCACGACTTACTTCAATGATCCATGGATAATTCCTTCCCCATTGGCCACAATGGAAGGGACAGGGCACCCTGACATGTCCATGCCCTTGTCCGCAACCAAAGTAGTTTACTCTTTAGTTCAACAAGCTTCGGTTGACACAGATCCAACTCCTGCACAAGAGTTATATCTTCTTCTAGAGCCTATTTGGGCTCAAGGCTCTCTCGCTGACACCAATTCGTTAGACTTAGTCTTGCCTTCCGATGAAGAAATAATTGAAGCAATGACTAGTCCAGACAAACCCTGGGACGATCTCCATCATAGATCATACTTCCTCCCAGAGTTAATCTGAATAGAAGTCGGATAATTCACCTTGACTATGACTAGAGATAGGTCTTGTCCTATTAATCCCTTGGCTACACATGAGGTTTATGCCGAGGGTAATATGGAAACTATTGCTGAAACCATACCGATTAATATCTCCAGAACCCCTGGCGTCGTGGATAATGTTTTCATCGGAGTTGACTGTTCCCCCGGAGAGATTCAAATCTACACAGATCTATTTAAAGAATTATGTGATGTTTTTTCCTAGTCTTACAAGGAAATTCCAGGCATCGATCCAAAAATAGTCGAACATGAAATCACAACTTATCTGGATGCCAAACCTATTAGGAAAAAGTTTCATCCAGTTAATCCCAGGAAAGCAGCAGCCATTGAGGTTGAAGTTGAGAAACTGTGAAAAGTCAGTTTTATCTACCCTATCCATTTGAACCAATGGGTGTCAAATCCTATGTCGGTCAATAAGAAACAGGGCACGATTCGTGTATGTAAGGACTTCCGTGATTTGAACAAGGCCTGTCCAAAAGATAATTTTCCCACACCATTCATTGACCAGATCATTGATGAATGTGCAGGTTGCAAGGCCTTTTATTTCATGGACGGTTTTTCAAGATATAATAAAATTCAAATCAAACCCAAAGACCAACACAAAAAGACATTCATTTGTCCATGGGGTACATTCGCGTATCGTAAGATGACCTTTGGTCTCAAAAATGTTGGAGTGACCTTTCAGCGGGCCATGTCTTTTTCCTTCCATGATATCAAGCATATATTCAAGGCCTATTTAGATGATTTAGCATCTCGATCTTGCAAGAGAATGGATCATCCCACACACCTCTGACTTATCTTTGAGCAATGTCGCTACTTCTAGATTCACTTGAATTCAAACAAGTGCAGCTTTTGCGTAACATTAGGATGTTTGTTAGGTTTCATAGTGTCAACAACAGGGATCATGATCGATCCTCTCAAGGTTGAGGCAATAATTCAGTTGCCTCCCCCACGCACAATCCTTCAACCTCAGAGTCTACAGAGCAAGGCAAATTTTTTAAGGCGTTTCATCGCCAACTATGCCGATATCACAAAGGGATTTATGTGCTTACTGAACAAATACGTTCCTTTTTATTGGGACGATGCTGCTCAATGCTCTTTCGAAGCATTGAAACATGCACTCACAACTGCCCCTCTACTTCGGCCACCTAACTATAAGAAACATTTCTTATTATACTTGGCTGCAGCAGAGTCAACCATCAACATCGTCTTAGTTCAGGAAGATGATTTGTTCTAAGAATATGTGATCTATTACCTGATTCGAGGCCTAGTCGGACCGGAACTCAATTATTCTCATATCGAAAAACTTGTGTTGGCAGCAGTCCATGTTGTTCAATGGTTTTGTCATTATGTTCGGTTTCGCAAGACCACCTTCATTGCCATTGTGAATCCATTTCAATACGTGTTGACACAACGGGTAATAGGCAGAAAGATCAATAGATGGATAGTCATCCTCCAGGAATTCAACTTAGATTTCATTTCAACTAAATCCAAAAAGTCACTTGTTTTCGCAGAACTTATTTCGGAACTTTCGGTTGAGTCAGGTGATGTTATGCCCGAAGAGTTGCCTATCAGAGGAGATATGTTTTTTATCACATCTTTGGATCCTTGGTATGGAGATATACTTGTCTATCTCCAGACTTTGAGGTTCCCCACCTATGCTTCTCATGATGAGTGTCACCATATACGCCATCAGGCTAAGAATTATATTATACTCGACGATAAGTTGTATCAGAGAGGTGTAGACTACATCCTACTCCAATGCCTCACTCACGAAGAAGCAGTCATCATGCTTAACGATTTCCATACCAGAGCATGTGGCGGTCATTTTTCTGGGTTGGCAACAGCCCAAAATATTTTATGTGCAGGTTACTTCTAGCCGACACTAATCAAAGATTGCATCGAATCGGTCAAGAAGTGCCACCCGTGTCATATCTTTTCTCGGAAGACGAGGGCATATCCCGCTCCCATGTTTCCTATCATCACAGTTGGTCCCTTCACCAAGTGGGGATTGATTACACTACATGCAACCCTCCTTCAACTAGGGGGCATCGTTATATCATTGTAGCCATAAACTACTTCACGAAGTGGGTCGAAGCTATGCCAATGTTTAAGGATGATGGGAAGACTGCATCTCTCTTCTTATTCAACCAGATAATAGAAAGGTTTGGCGTCCCAAGAGAGATTGTCACTGACCATGGCAGTCACTTTCAGAAACAGATGATGACCGAGTTAACATCAAATCTTGGATTTCGGAAAGAACATTTGTCACCCTACTATTCCCAAGAAAATGGTCAGGTGGAAACTGTAAATAAATCTCTTAAGACCATCCTACAACGAACGATCAACTCAGCCAATTCAAATTGGCATTTGATGTTATACTCGACATTATGGGCTTACCGAACGTCTATTAAGACTGCAACTGGTTTCTCACATTTTCAACTCATTTACGGGCTAGAAGCAGTCATGCCTATCAAATGTCAGATCATGTCCCTAAAGTTGGCAGTACAGTTATTTCCAGACACTTCTCCACTTGAAGAACGGTTATTATACCTTGAGTGGCTCAATGAGCAGCGTCGTGATGTAGCCCTGGCCAATGAGGCTCACAAACATAAGTTCAAGTGTCAGTATGATCAATTTGTTCGTCCTCATATTTTCTCTGAAGGAAACCTTGTCCTGGTCTATGACCAAGATAAGAACCCCCTAGGGGCAGGAAAATTCAAACCCATGTGGTTTGGACCTTTCATCATAAAAGAGGTTCTTAAAAAGGGTGCTTATCGTTTGGTCGACTTTGAGGGAAATGCTTTGGCGGAGCCTAGAAATGGGCTCTACCTCAAAAAGTATTACTCATAGGTAGGTCACCTAGGGTAACTTTTTGTAACATATGTATAGTCTTTGTACTATTACTTTCTAGTTTCTTTTAGTATTATGGACGTGTCATTTTTGATGTTATCTTTTGTCACTATGGAATATGTCAAGTGAATTAGAGGTTTTCATTGGGTATGCAAATGGTGCTATCTAGCACACTCGGAGGCTTGCCTCCATATCTTGGGTATTTTTTACACCTTGAGGCCAGTTATTATCTTCCAGAGGTATATGCTTAGGTGACACCACAAACAATGTCACTGAGTACAGTGCAGTTATTGAGTTACTTCGTGATGCCCTGCCATTTGGTATCTCTCATCTCTGGGTCTATTTAGATGCTCAGTTGGTTGTGTCTCAGCTAAATAGAGTCTACCGTGTTCATGATCCGACTTTACACCGACGATTCCTTAGGGTACGTCTCTTAGAATGAATATTTGATTATATTACTGTTGGTCACTATAATTGCTTAATTAATTTTAAACAACCAAGTGAAACATAAATTATCAACCCAGGGAAGTCTTTTGTTTCAAAGATAGCCACGCACTATATATGCTCAATTCCAAAAGCACTTAGTGTTGTAGTAAAGAAATTCACACTATTTATTCTTGCTTGAACTGAAGCTCTGAATTAAATCACAGGAAAGCAATTCCCCAATTGCAATTCTTTTAAAGCTTAATTAAGAATCTTGTATTACATTAAAAGTAATACTGCAATGGGAAAGAAAAATTGTCTTGCAATCAGAGAACATGACCCTTACTCTCAAACAGAGACTCAGTACTAACACTCTTTCATGAAAACAATAATGCAGAAAACAATTAACTCTATCTAACAGAAACCAAAGCACTTAGTTCCTTTCTATCTGAGCAG
>ML780056.1:563977-591356 GCA_009831015.1 Picea engelmannii
TGTTTCAGCATCGTGGCGGTCCTCCGTGTTTCAGCATCTGGACTTCTGAATGGAGTGACAGCTCCGTGTTTCATCATCTGCATCCTTGAACTATGTAGTCGCTCCGTGTTTCGGCATATGCGACTTTAGACTGTGTAGCAGCTCCGTGTTTCAGCATATGCGTCCTCGGTTGTGTAACAACTTTCGTGTTTCAGCATTAGTACAACAGTGACTTTGGACAGTTCTGTGTTTCAGCATCGGTCTTGAATACTATTCTGCAAATGTGGACACTTGTGCACTTCTAATCAATGGTTAAGTACAAAAGCGATGTAAAATGTTATGCAAAACAGATTAAGCATATAGTAATGAGAAAGGACGTTTGTATACCTTGGGATGATCGGATGAGGTGGTGTTATGAGTCTAAATATAAGTGATGAAGGGTATAATAATGGTAAAAAGTATGTCAAAAAGGGTACATTGCGTGGTCCTAACAATTACATGTTTTCATGTTCCTAGGAGATTAAACCAAGTTATAGATACTCTAGCTAATCAAATTTTAGACTAGCATCTCGCACACATATAAAAAGACATACACATAAACATGTAAAATACATTTTTAAAGGCAAATATGACCCATAAGACACAAAAAGACATACAAATCCATATATAATATCATAATCATCAGAGTACATAGGTGGATGCCAGCGCCTAAAAAATATGACTAGTAACGAGTCATGGGGCTTAGGCCCTCAAACAATATATACAAGTAGTGCTCTCAACATGTGAAAATTATAGACTAACTAAGGTCAGGGCCTGTGGGCACTATTGTAATGATCAACAACGTTTTCCAAAAGCCGAAATAGTTGGACCCACGTCCGTGGTGCCCCCACTACAGGAGGCTACATAGATGGTGGCAAATCCTCAATCTCTTCCATAGGGACTGTTCAGGTGAGCGAGGTAAAGTTTCGCTCAACTCGTCTCAAAACCCTCTCAACCTCACTGGATGGAAGCTCTCCTACTGTTGTTGGTCCCCCTGTGGTGGCAGGTGTGGCCCCTGGCCGAGGATGACGCATGTTCCTTGCATAATCTGTAGGCTTCACTAGTCCCACATCTGCACATAATAGACATATATCTGTCAAATACTCTGGTATAAAAAAAATGATATATATAAAACAACAACATAAAAATTACATATGTTTCACAAAAAAAAATAAAAAATTATGCAAACTTACCCATCTCTCCTCACTCCTCACCAGGAGGTATCGGTATCTCAGGATCTCTTGAGAAATCAATCCCAGCATAAGGGTAATCCTCTATGACTAGGATTTGTCGCAACAACCGAGCAAAGAAGTCATCATCAAAGGACTCATTGGTCCTTCCACCACCCTGTCATGGTAGTAACACTACCCATCTGCAAACTGCAGGAAGAGAGGCCTAATGTCCTCGTACCACCACTCGAGGATAGAAACTAGGAACTCTTTCAAAGAATAAAGAGCATAGAATCGTCCCAAACCCGAAGTTCCTCTGTGTCCGCAACCGACAATCTGTTAGTTGCCTCTTCATACAATCCAATAGTGTAGTGCTCCAGTCAAATATCTGTGCATTTAAGCACTGGACTGCACAGTTCATCTGTGCATGGGACGCCTGATGTAGGCTACAGAACCAGTCATCCGCCCAATAAGAAACACAATTGACTGTAATGATAAATCGGTGATCTTGCTTATTGGCACCTGAGAGCTTGATCGATCTGTACCAGCCTCACAATAAAGTCCTATCAATTACGATATGTTATGAGGCCCTGAAGGAAATGTCTGAAAATCGATTGGTTCCCCTCTTCTGGAGAGGCTAGTCAAAAAATATATGTCCTCTGTAGTAGGCACCAGTGACTGGCCCTCTAACATAAAGGCCTCTGTGTCGGGATGCCAATAATCAACCAAGGCATTCAGTAGCCTAGGTTGTGATTGCATAAAAGGACATAGGAAAAGCTTGAGCAGCCCACATTGCATTAAGGTAGCAACAACATTGGGGTCTTCCCCGACCAACTCACTAATATCCTCATGCTCTCTTTCCCTCTAGTGAACATACATCCTGTAAAAAACCAAGTTCAAAAGGGCTAACCCTTGCTTTTTAAAAAAAATTCCATTAAATAAAGGGTCCACGAGGGCTGTAATGATGACAGTTGTGTGTACACGTGTGCAATTTTTCCTCTTCCCGAGTGTACATGTGGCCTGCATAAGACAGACTGCGTGGACCTAGGGCCGACCTTTTGAAGGTCGTCGCCCCCCCAAAACTTGAAACTAAAAGCATAAATAAAGGTTTAAATTGCAAGAGGAGAGAGTTTATACTTACTTAGTCCAAGCAGATGGTTGTTTCATCCACCAAAGCTCTCGGAATAAATTCTTTTCACAAAGGGGTAGTTTTGTCTTTTAGTCAATTTCTGAATTAACAATGGTGATAATGAGCTACCAACTTCTATTTATAGAGTTTTTTGGCCCTTTTTTGTCAATTTTCAGACCCTTTTGTCATTTTTTCTAAACTGAAAATCATTTAAGATGGTTCGGGAGTTTTCTTTGGATGATCAAGGGAGGTATTCCTTTGGGTATTTGGAAAAAAATTTGAGATTTGGGCGTTTGGACAGTCCTTTGGTAAAAAGTCATTTTTTCCAGCTCGTTGCATTTAAGTCGAGATTCAACCCCCACTTTCTGCATCTCGTTGTCTTTTACACTTTGCCATAGGATCGATCCCACTGAGTTGCGACACAAAACCCTCATTACTGCTTTAGAAGTGTCATAATTTTGTGGTAGATCCTACCATAACATGGATGCCCTAGGTAGATCCTAGTTGCATGATGGTGTCCATGCTATCACTAACGACTATAGGCTCAGGAGTCCTCCATATTTTTTTCTTGATTACAAGTTTGAGCCTCATTTGCATGATTCCTTTTCACTCTTGACCTCACCCTCGGGACTCCCAAAAAACATAAGAGGTCTTCTTTTAATCCATTTTCAGACCCTCTAAACATGAAAAGATTATCAAGCAATCTTGTGGCCTTTCACGCTCGTTAAACTAAAATTTGAAGTCACGTCTACCCGGCGGTAGTTTACCCCTTTTTTTGTTCGGACGGTCAACTGTACGAACAAAGGTATACTCTAAGGAACTTTAGTTCTCTAGAGGAGTACCCCAAGGTATCATTTTAACCCTTTTTCGGGCCCAAGGGACTAAATGTATGAAAAAGGAACCCCCACGGAGTCCATAGTTAAGCTCTTTTTAGACTCCCTAAAATTGAAAAGATCGTCGAGTGACCTTATTCTTTCACACTCGTTAAAATGGTCCAGAAGAACATTCCTGATGGAGTCCATAGTTAATATTTTTTCAGACTCCTTAAAAATGAAAAAATGGTCGAGTGATCTTGTCTTTATCACACTCGTTAAAATGGTTTTGAATAGACGTCTTTTCGGTGCTAATTTACCCCTTTTTCGAACCAACTAGACTACCTTCGAAAAAGGTACCCCAGTGGAGTCTCCTTTTACATTTTTCAGACTCTCTAAATATGAAAAACCGTCAAGCTTACCTTCTCTGGGCTCGTTAAACTTACATCGAAGGGCATTACCATTGTGTGTTTTATTAATTGCATTTGCATACCCGCATCTTTGGCCTAATGTTGGCTCCATGTTTCTCTCAACTGAACCATCTAAAGCATGCCTTATACGCAAGCCCTGTAGCACTTTGCCTCTACGTCTTGACACCTTTGGCCCCTGGAGGGTTTTTCCCGAGTGTCCTTACTTTGAACATCAGTCTTGTCCTTGCGCCTCGAATTTGTATGTTTGCAACACTCATCCCTCCTTTGTAACATAACATTCTTTTATTCTCTTTCCAAAATTATTGAAAAATACAAAAAAAAAAAAATCAAATATACCCCAAAAAGAGGAAGGGAAAAGTATTTTCTTTATTGGCAGCATAATGAGTCTCCCTTGGATAAAGCACATATATTTGTTTGTTCGTTAAAATCTAGGATTTAATATGACCTTAGGAAGTTGTTCTCGCTACATAGAGTTTTGTCCTCCTCTATTTGTTTTTTCTTCCAAACATATGGAGAGTTTGCATTGCCTCCTGCCTCGTAAACTTATGTTAATTCCATGCTACCTAAGTCTCATCATTTGTCGTGCTATTGTCCAAGGGAATTTTTTACCAAGCATGAGTCAGCCCCTCTATAGTTTGTCTCTTGCCCTCATTCCCGGCCATCCCGAACTTCCAATCAAGTCTTTGTTCGAAATCAATGAAGCCTTCGGTCTTATCATCAAGATTCTCTAGTACATGACCAACGAGTCGTCGAAGACCTCTGGGTAGTGGATTCGTACACTCATATTACACTCCTATCCAAGTTTTGTATATTTTGAAGTTGTTGCTCGAGCTCTGAAGACCTCATCTCCAGCTATCAGGCCTTAACAGCTTCTAGAAGATGGATACTCTACATGTATATCTTTTTTATTTCAAGATGTAGCTCCACTGTGTATTTTTCACGGATACACTTTATATAGTTATATGACATGAATCTACATTGTATTTGATTGGTAGACATGATTTTATTTTATCTAGAGCATGGGTATGCCCGCCTCGGTGAGACAATTATTATTTTGTAGATGACACCTCCCAATTTCTAGTCCCTGGGCTCACTTGTTCGGCACATCAGTGAAGATTGTTAATGTATTTCATCCATTAGATGCACTTCTGACCTCACACATTAGGGGGCATCTGTTATAACCCTAATTTGCACCAGACATGCTTACCTGGCATCAGGCCATCTCAGATTCCTTCTTTTCCAAAACACTTCTGAACAACTCTTCTTAAAAACCCCTTTTATAAAGGCCCACGCACCCTGCTCCATTACTACACGTGTGTACATGCTAGCTGACCCAAGACTATCTGCGTGTACCTACAAAAAAATGAAAAAAGAAAAGTTGTTGATGGAACACATAGCTTTGGGTAAGTTAAATAAACCTTTCGGCCATGCATGGTCGGACATTCGACCAAATACCTAGCTCCTTCTAACCTATAAAATAAGGAGTAGGGATCCCATTTGGAAGAGGAGAATCATAGTAAAGAAACTATACCCAATTGAGCATTCCATTTGTCCCAACMTTTAGCCATCCTTGTGMAAAGAGAAGTATAGAGCAAAGCAGTTGGAAGACAGTGGAAGAAGAGCCTAGGACCAGGATCGAGGAGTAGTAGCTGACTTTATCATTGTAAGGTATCATTGTGAAGTTAATAAAAGAATTTATTTTCCCATCCCGCCATATGAGATTGTCATTATTGGAATATTGATTGTATGATTGATTAAATCTCTAACCCATTAGTTCATAGATCAAATGCATGTGGAGTTATTTGTTTATCTTTAGTGTATGCAGGTCAACATTGGGAGGACAGTTGCAGTCAAAGAACAACCAAGCGCAAAAAGGGATCAACATCAAACACGAAGAATAAGGTACATCAACTTAATCTCTTGAGCCTTGTATTTACATATGAGTAATGGGGGTCTAGGCATGGGATGATGGTAAAAAGTAAGAATCTTTAGTTCATTTCTGCATGCATGATAAAACCCTTAGTGCTAGTCCATAGGAGGGATTTCCCACCCACAACATCCACACACTACGATTTTACACTGAAGGTTGTTGCTTGCCTAGTCTTATCCTCTCGAGTTCAATCACTGAGTCATTTGTCCCGTCATCTTCCTCAGACCGACCCCATATCCCAAGTCTTACTTTCTTGCGCAAATATAACTAGAACCCATTATATCATAGGTGTTGAATCTAGTCATTGTTTTCAAAGTCATATCTTGCGCAGAGACCACGTTGTTTCCGAGAGATCCCTCTTTAGATCTGAAAGGCTAGTTTCGGGTCTCAAAGTTGGTTGAAAAAGTTACCTTCGCCATTTGTTTATCAACTGAATAGATTTACAAAGTGCTAACACAACTAAGACATTTTTGAAGCCTCAAGTAGACCCAAGTATAAGGAATTAAGGCCCCCACTTTTAAATTTAAATTTTACATTTTGATATTCATCATCAATGTTACCTTCTACTTATTGTACTTGTAATTTTTTAACAATGCTTTCATATTTCAGGGTTTTTTATATATGAATATCTTATTACTCACATGGTTTCTTGAGAATACTAACATATTGGCTTCTCTTGTACTTTAAATGAAACTCTTTAATACTTTGCATCTGTCCTCATGAAATTTCTTGGTTTCATTTGATGGCACATTTATTGTTTCTTGACGATGATTTTGATATAATTGACTTTCACATGATTTGACATTAATCTTATTTTGAATTGTGTGTTATTTCTCTTGCATGATATTGTTTTTTTCCATTTATGCATTGGATGGACTATTCACTTATTGAAACCCATATACGTTTATGTGTAGGTTAGCTACTTTATGGACTTGAGAAAAAAAACAGAAGTTTCTATGAAGAAAATCTTGCATACCTATTCCAAAATAAGGTGATCGGTTCAATTCCTATTGAAATAATGGAAGGTTTCCCTCACCCAAAAACTATTTATAGTGGTCATTCATATTTCTCAACACACATTACATGTGTAATGTTGCTTATTATTGGTGACTTGTATAGCTTAGAAAATTGATATTCATACCATCCCAATCATATTCTTTATAAATATTTTATATGAAAGTCACTTGTAAACCTTATCATTTTTATCACATATAAAAATTGATGGTGGTATATCTAAAACAATCATTGAAGAACTACAATTTCTATATAATAATTTAATAATTGACATACGCTTTCTAATAAAATCTTGTCACCTGGCACATGAACTACCACAGTTTTTATTATGCCATTCTAAATAGTTATTTCACATCATAATATAATTTTAGAGATATAACCACTCACATTCACTAGATGGAATGACACTATACATATAATTCACGGCCTTTCAGTGAACATAGTAATGTAATACTAGCCAAGATTGATTCATAGCTTTAATTGTATATCCAAACTTACAAAATACTAGCCCACAAAAATGAAGTTTGAATAGTGATGCAAAGGAGGAAGATATAAAGGTACAAATAGAGGCTTCAATATATTTTTCATAGATAGTTATCAAACCTATAGGAATTTAGAATGTACTTACTCGTGAAACTCACACACATCTTTACCTCTTGATAAACTGTTACAAAATAGAGTAGTTTTCAAGTGTGCAATTTTACTTATTAACTCTATAAAAAATTGAAAATGTATTCAGCCATAAACAATAAAGAATTTTACTCATAATAAACAATAATATTCAGAGCAATGAGAAGGTATATATCATTTTTGAAAGTTGAGTACCAAGCAATTGACTCGGATAGAGAAATTTTAGACCCAAATGTGGGTATTCCTCTATGGACACCACCCCCTAGTCAGGATATGAGACCACCGTGGTGAATAAGACAAATTTAGGACTCTCTGAAGACATTTTCCCAATCCCAAGAACCATGAGATATTAACCAAGAAACTATTAAATACTAATTTATTTAATTAGACCAACTTTGGCACTCACAATACCTAGTCCACAACACAAGAAAAAGACTTTCTTCTCTACTCAACAGTTCCTTATAAGTTCTCTTTCTTTCAGTGCTCTTCAATGTGTGCATAGAGATTCCATTTAAAATCTATTTAAATTTTAATACCATCATATTTCCTCTTGATTCCTGGATAATTTTATGATCAACTTTCTTTAAGGATTGTAAAGATGTCTCTCTAATCAGTTTGGATTTTCTTGTTATACATTATTTATTTCTCCATCTTCTTTGTGGATTTTTCTCTTCCTCCCCCTCTTTTCAAGGTTATAATGACCTCCTTTCATGGGCTACTCGGTCTCACGGTATGGAATCCCTCTTTTTCCAAGATAAAACTCTATTTTCCTCTCCTCTATCCTTCTCAAAAAATATCTCTCCATTCCCTATTTTAATTTTCCTTTTTTTTCATGGCTAGAGGATAGAAACTAAGAGACCTAAACCAACTCCTATTAAACTATAGGCGAGGATAAACATCGACATCATAAAAGAGTGAAGTTTAAACATTATCTTAGAGCTAGACATAACTAGGCATATAAAAATTCTCTTAGAACCCCTTACATTTCTCCTCTTGTCGTATCATATCCCTTTAAGGTGCTCATGCTTAGTCAATATTGGTTCTTTTATTAAATTCAAAATAACAATGGTTCTTCATCGAACATCCGAACAAGGTAGGATATTTATATTTTCTTGTTAGAATTTACATTTATATAGCATACTTGATATTATAGTTGATTATTGCAGTCATTTCATTTGTTGTGGTTTACCCCATGCCATAGAGTGATTTTCCTCATAAAAGAATTGGTGACCATACTGGGGATTGAATCTTCTATTTTTTGGGTTTGGAGTGTTTTCCTCCTTTGATTGCTCTCGGTTAGCCTGAGTTTTCTTATCGCTTGATTTCTTGACAGCCTATTTTTACTTTGTATCTGAGTTTATTTTCCTTATCCTTACCCTGGCAGTGTTTTAATACATATATATGGGTTTTCCCTTGATAGACGCGTACATACATGAGTTGTCTTTGTATAGGGTGCGTACATACATGGTTTTTTATTAAACAATAGTGTACATCAACTTTTTTATATTACTTGTTGAGTTTGGTGTTTGTTGGATGAGTTTTGATGGTTGTTGAGTCTACTTGGGTCTCTGTCCTAACTGTTGAGTGCTTGCAGAGTGATAGGAAACCTTTTTATCATTGAATTTTCAGGCATTTTTTCTTTCTCTTCATCTTTTTATTGGTTGTCCTTGCATCTTAGTTTGAGTGATTTCTTCTTGGTATCATGCTTGGCTTGCCTCGTTTTTCTTGTAGTAGGGTCTATATATCAAGCTATTATTTAGTCCTTTCATTTTCATTTTTTTATATTGAAAATACAAATATATACATTTTCCATTATGGTATTTTCTCTTTTGGTTGTTTAGTATTGGTCTTGATACATATTTAAAGATTGCATCTTATTTGAAATTGCAAAGTTAATTGAAAGATTCATTTTGAAAAGCTTATCATCTTTTGAGAATTGAAGATTAGGACATAGCTTTATGTTCTTATTCATTTCTTTAATTTGTTGAGTCATAACATCACCAGTTTCATGACCACATCTTTTGAGTAAACAAAGCCATTAAAAGTAACGTTGATTAATTTAAAATTGATTAGAAACGATTTTATTTTTCAGAGTACACAAACTAGTATAGGATATAGAGCCTTGGAATAGGATTTTGCAAGTAAACTTCTCCAAGGCTATTAAACTCAACATATGTGTCTGACCAAGGAGTGGTGAAAACCACTGCGTAATTAGTGACATCAGGAAGCTTCGCTCACACTGGAGTTAAGAACGAGGTCACAAGAAGTTAGTTGCAGAGATATCCCTCTAATACCTTCTTAGCGGCAGAGATATTTCTAGGGATCTATTCATATTTAGGGGTATTTCTACTACATTTACCTCCCTGAGAGGCAGTGCTTTCAATATTTCAGGCTTTGTTACCCTGCCCATACAATGGACCTAACTTACAATTGTTCTCCTGTGCATTGGTTATATAGTGGTGGATTTATTTTCTTGACATAGGTATCCACATAGGTTACTTGCAAGGGTTATTCTATAGGTACCTAAGTCATATTAGGGTAGGACAACACACAACCTTTATAGAGGATTACCTCTCTAGGGGGATCTAACCGATTGGATTGTTAAGCCCACCAAGACCCTTATAATTGATTTTGGTATTTATGATCTTTTGAAGGGAGTCTCAGGCCCCTCTTGGGCGAGGCATACCTACTCTAGTGAGGGAGGCCCCTTTTCAACCACTATATCTTGTTTGTGTACATTTTTCCTTTTTGTTTATTTTGGTGTGCTCTTTGATTTTTAGTTGGCCTTAGGATTTTTTTTTGTATCTCAAGTCTTGAGTCATCGTCGAGCCAAACCAGCTTCCTCATAGGTCTCGCCATTTGTTAAATTTACCACCACATCTTGAGTCTTTGCCTTCTAAAAGGCATAAAGTTATGAAACGTGGTACACACACCTCCACTTACCAGACTTGTGATCATACAAGTATGAGTACTGAGTCAAGTCAGAAATATGTTGGGAGTCCTTCGACCCCCATACCTACTATAGTTAATGTAACTCCTTCGATGCCTTCAACCACTATGGTTGTAGTGCTAGAGGTTCCCTTCATCACTCCTATCTATCCTATGGTTTCTACTCAACCCATCGTAATGAACCCTTTTGGGTCTCTTTTTGGTACACCTAGATACAATAATCAATCCATTCCTTTGGTATCTAACCCTTTCTCTTTTGGTATGTCGAATATGACATCGAAATTTGCGTCCTCCATTCCAGTGAATAATACAAATCCTAGTATTGGACTTGGGGGCATGGCTCCTTCACATATTCCACTTTCATTTGGTGGAGCTCATATTTCCCAAATAACTCCTACGGTTGGAAAACAACCTCCTTTTCATACTGGGTCTAATCCTAGTTTTAATGCTCTTGGATGGAGTAATCAACCAGGTGGACAAGTTGTTGTCTATGTTTTGTCCTATACACCTTCCTCCTCCACACAAATTCTGACCAACACGTTTGGTATGTTGAAGCCACCTCTATCCTCCGGATTTCCACCCAGGGGAGCCCATTTTCATACTATGGGAAACCCCCAGCCTAGATCCACTCTAGTTGGGGGAAATGTTTATAACCCTCATTATAACATTCCTACAGGAATGGTGCCCACACAACCTATTATGAATCAGTTTGGAGGAGGCTATTGCCATATCGGATAGGTCCATGGTGCATACCAGAACCATACATGGGTTGTAGTCCCTCAACATCAATCTTTCCTGGGAGCATGGGCTCAGATGCCGCAACCCTGACTCCCTTTTTTGACCACGCTTAATTTTCCAGACTTGTCAATATTAATGAATGACCCAATGTGGCATGATCCACCATGGCCCCTCGTCTCCACCAAGATTCCTTCGAATATTATGAAATTTGAGGGAAATACTAGTGAGGATCATGGTGATCATGTCACTACTTTTCATCTTTGGTTCTCAACCAATTCTCTTAATGATGATTCTATTCGTTTGGTATTGTTTCAACGCACCCTCATGGGGGTTGCAGTGAAATGGTAGATTGAGCTACTGGGGGAACATATGAGAATTTTAATCAGATGTTTTTATTCTTTCTCAACCACTTCTAGTTGTCAATTCATTACGATGCCAGCATAGAACTTATGTCATCCCTTTGCCAGGAAAAATCCACCCATATATCGAAACACATCCAAGAGTGGCGTAGATAGAAGAGATTGATCAATGCCCACATTCCTCCAGAGTTCCTGTTGGAATGGTTTCTTAAGTCTTTATTTCCTTATATTTTGAAGGATGTATCTACATCCGGGGTAACATCTAAAGTGGAAGTTATTTTCAAAGCTTAGTAATTGGATCTCATACATGCTCAATATGGGATGTTATACGAAATTATTCTTGACGCATTGAAGTCAAACTATGACCCTAGACAAAATCTTGGGCCTCATGCCGATGGCCTCATAGGCTCCGCAAATACTAATTCTACAGACTTGGTGATGAAGAGTTGAAAGAGTTGTCTCTAATCCATGATATAGCAGGACAAGATTTGTTTGTGTCCTCCACTCCCACTCAGCCAATGGATGTGCCTTATGTACAGTCGTCAACCAACCCGAATGGTAACCAACAACCAAGAGGGAATAGAAGGGAAGGACATGGTAACATTCATAAGGATGGAAGGAATTATAATAATAATAAAACCAAAGACAATGCTAACAATGATAGATTGAACAATAATACTGGTGAGGGAAAGAAAAAAAAGAAGAAGGTGAAGTTTCCTTGTAAAATTTGTACAGATGATCACCTTACCCACTTATGCTCCAAACTTGAGGAAGTCGTGAGGCTCCTATATCAACCGCTCGATGTGATGACTAGTTTATTTTCACACAATCAGCACATGGCCTTAATCCCCTATAATGTCAGAAATGTGGCGAGTGGGAATCAAAACCCCCCGACGCATCAAGGTGACCATCTATGTGTAAATATGGTCAAGTATCATATTAATGTAGCCACTCGATCTCGTGATTATGGTTCTTCATAGACTATTCCAGGTATAGATTCTCCCCCTCCTCTGTAAGAACCTTTGTATATTGAAAATCCAGATCCTCTGCCTGATATTCTGAAAGGAGTATTGAAATTCTCTACCCACAACCCTAATTCTACAGTTTCCCAGAACTACTCTATTATCGAAGATCTGGGTCAAACCCCTTTTGTGATGTCATTTTTGGAGGTGCTCCAGTGTGTCCTTCACATAGGAATGCTTTTCTATCTGATTTAGGATCTCTAGACCCATGTGGCTCTAAGTTTATCAATTTTGATGTCACATATGTTAAGCCTCACTTGCCTTACCACATGGCCTTTCAAATCCATGTGGATTACTCGAACTATACCATCAAACGTATTGTTATTAATGAAGGCATTGCAATGTCAGTGATGTCCCTAACCTGTTGGAAATCCATTGTCTCTCCAACCCTCTTACAATATATGACTATGTTGACCACACTTGATGGTCATGCTTTCCATCCCCATGAAATTCTTCCCACCTTTCAGGTCTAGTTAAGTGGAAAGACGATGGAGGTGGATGTCAAGGTGGTTGATGCAACCCTTGACTATAATGTATTACTAGGGCATAATTGGACTTATTCTATGACTGCATCTGTATCATCTATTTTTTTTACTTTATGGTTTCCTCACGAAGGGAAAATCATGACGATTGATCAGTTATCCTTTGTGCATGCTAGTCCCAATGTATCAGTTGGACCTTCAATCCCCATGGTCAACAATTCTTAGCTGGAAACTAAGGATATTTTTTTTGGAATGTATTCCTCCCTCATGGGTACCTTTGATTTCGTGGCACCAATTCATCACATTTATGCCATGTCCAGTATGTCTTCATCGTCAATGAGGTTCGCTCCTTTCGAAAATTTGTATTTCAACAATCCTTGGACTGTACTTCCCCGACCATGTCTTTTGAAGGTCAGCCACATATTGGAATGGCAATTCCACTGTCAGCGTCATAGATAGTGTATCAGGTTCTTCTTGACTCTACCGCTGACCTGAATCCTGTCTCCTCGCAGACGAATGAGGAGGATCCTATTCTCAAGCCCTTATGGGCCACTTCATTATCTTCCTCACATGATTTCCTCGATGATACTTTACCTTCGAATGAATCCATCTTAGAGGCCATGAATGGTCCTAATAGGCCTTGGGATGATATGCATCATCGCTCTTACTTCCTCCCAGAGTTTGTTAGAATTGAACAAGACAATTTTACATCTACCTTGAGTAATATGGTCAGTCACATTGTGGTTCCACTAGATACGCATGGAATTTATGCCAAAGGAAACATGGAGATTATTTCTCCTACCATCACGATCGACATCTCTCGCATTCCTGGCAAAGTTGAAAATGTATATATCGGTGTGGATTGTTCGCTTGAAGAGATTCAAATCTACACCGATCTCTTCAAATAATTTCATGATGTATTTACTTGGTCATATGAAGAGATGTTGGGAATCAACCCTCGCATTGTCGAACATGAGATCAAAACCTATTCGGATGCTAAACTCGTTCGAAAACAAATTAAATTTGTTAATCCTAGGAAGTCCCCTATTATTAAGGCAGAGGTGGAGAAACTACTTAATGTTATTTTCATCTACCCGGTTCCCTTGAATGAATGTGTATCCAACCTTGTTCCCATAAATAAGAAACAGAGAATCATCCATGTGTGTATGGATTTTTGAGGCCTGAATAAGGCTTGTCCTAAAGACAACTTCCTGACACCTTTCATTTATCAGATTCTCTATGAATGTGCGGGAAGCGAGGTTTTTTATTTTATGGACAGATTTTCAGGATACAATCAAATTCAGATCAAACCCGAGGATCAACATAAGAGAACATTTATTTGTTTTTGGGGTACTTTTGCATACTGAAAAATGCCTTTCGGCTTTAAAAACATCAGAGAAACCTTCCAGCACGCCATGACCTTCTCTTTTCACGATCTTAAACACATTTTCAAAGCTTACCTTGATGATCTCGGTACTCACTCTCGCAAGAGAGTAGATCACTCTACCCACCTTCGACTATTTTTTGAGAGATGTCATTATTACTGCATTCGTTTAAACCCTCACAAGTGCATCTTCTACATTAGGTTTGGTCGTCTTTTAGGATTCTTAGTTTCTGAGAATGAGATCATGGTGGATCCTATGAAGGTTGATCCAATAATTTTATTGCCTCCCCCATGCAACATTCATCACCTTCAAGTTTTATAGGGGAAATCTAACTTCTTACGTCGGTTTATATTAAAATATGCAAATATAACTAAGGGTTTCATGCATCTCTTGAAGAAGGAAACTTCATTTATATTGGATGAGTGAGCCCAAGAATCCTTCGATTCTCTTAAGAAATCCTTGGCATCGATTCCTATGTTGAAGCCTCTAGACTACAACAGAGATTACTTTCTTTATATCGCCGCATCTAAAGGGATGGTTGGTATGGTTCTGGTTTAGGAGGATGATGATCTCCATGAGAACATTGTCTACTATCTTAGTCAAAACTTAGTCGGTCCTGAACTTAAGTATTCTCACGTTGAGAAGCTAGCCTTTGTTGTCATACAAAGAGTTCAAATATTGCAGCATTATATATTTCTTTGAAAAACTACCATAGTTGTTGATGTCAATCCATTTCAATACGTTCTTACTAGGCATATCATATGGGGAAAATACAATAAGTGGATTTTCATTTTGCAAGAGTTTGACCTTGATTTTGATTCAGCAACATCTAAGAAATCCCTAACTTTTATTGAGTTAATATCGGACTTCCCTCAACTAGATGAGGACGTTATTCATAACGATTCATTCTTGGATGAAAATATTTTGCTTATCTCATATTTGGACCCCTGGTATGGAGACATTTTGATCTATCTTTTGTTAAGGTCCTAACCCGCACATAGGTAGATCAATGTATTCAGATGTAATAAAGATCAATATTAATAAGGCCTTTCAATAAAATAGAATAAGGCGGATGTAAGAAGACCTAATAGAAGCTTTCTCTTCTAGAAGTATCTTCCTCTAGATGCTTCTCTTAATAGACATATTTAGTATAAATAAGGGTGGAGGGTATGAAAACCCTAGCTTGGAGATTATTGTAACAGAGTGATTCTTGACTGGAGGTTGTCCCCTCGAAGAGGACTGTGAACATTTCTTTCTGAATCAAAGTGTTATTTCAGTTGTTGTTCTCATATTATTTCTATGTTATTGTGGAGATTATGCTGGTTGTATTATTGTTATTCTGCCATTTCTAGTATTTTATTTCTATTCTGTGTATTTATTATATCTGGTATCTTGCAAGTGGTATCAGAGCACTTTCCTTGGAAAAAAATTTGGGTTTTTTTTTTGCTGGGTAGAGACGTATTTCGGCATCTTTAAGCCACAGAGATCTGTCGTTACACGCATAAACCCGCGTTTGAGGGATTCATACATGCAGGAAATACAAGTGGTTCTTAAGCGCACATTTTTTGGCCACCCTTGTAACCCTTGTTGGTACCCCTTCGAGTGGTAGCGCATCAGAAAACACCTATGTACGGATTGGCCTAGATTTCCTGAAGCCCTCTTTAGATAAACCTATCAGCTGTCAGACTGTTATAGTGTCACCGAGAACAGCACTCGGGAAGATACTCTCTAGTAACTGGGTAGTCGGGTAGTACGACTAAGGGTACGGTCTATCCTCCTTAGTTAGTTCCCTGAGATATTGGGTCGAGTACTATTGTTGGACCCCGCACATATATCAGAGAGCTATAGCATAGGGAAAACCCTTGTCTGTAGAACCCTTGAATACCTAACCCTTGGGGAACATAAAAATAAACAAATTAAACTGGCCAGATCTATTGCCACGCAACTGTGTTCGGGTTGCCAAGTAAGTACACATTTCTTTCTGGTTAAGAATTTGGGGATTTTAGCACTGCAGCATTCTTCAAACCGAAGTATAACCCTGCAACTGTAAAAAAAAAAAAAGTCTAGAATTTTTTTCACCATTATTTGAGACCTATTCCATTAGATTCATCTCTTCTCCCTTATCACATTCATCTATATCATTTTTCTACAAAAATTTCTGACCCCGCCCCCTCCCTTTTCAGTTCACCCATCCTCATGGCCCATACCCGTAGCCAAGAACTGGAGTCTCTCTTCAACACCTTGCAATCTAGTTTCATCGAGACCCAAAAGGAAGTGCAACAACTCAGTGCTACTATTTCCTCCCATGATACATTCATCAATACCACCATAAATGCATCCATGCAGTTCACAATGGAGGAAGTCAAACAAGAACTGACCACCTAGCTTGAATCTATCTTTGCATCACTCTGCACCAAACTCAAGATCCCTACCGATGACCCTTTTCATGATGCACATACAAAGACTGAAGGTGAAAATTCTTCCCATTCCCATACCTTTCAGCCCCATCACTTTCAATGGGACATACGCCTTCCGTGGGTGGATGTAACCAAATTTTATGGCTCGGACCTCACTGGTTGGGTCACCCAAATGGAACATTATTTCTCTCTCTACAACATTACAAATGACTTGGCCAAACTCCAGTATGGTGTTCTCCATCTAGATCAAGAATGTTGGCAATGGTGGCAATGAAGAAAAACTTCCCGTCAAGGGTATATTTCTTGGACCCAATTTGTGATTGAGCTTTATGAATGCTTTGATACTGACACCAACCATTTGGGCCATTTGACAAAATTGAAACAATCAGGAACAGTAGAAGACTTCATAGCTGCATTTGAGTGCCTGGATTTTTGAACAGAGGGCATGATTGATGCTTTCTTTTGAGAGTGTTTTATCAGTGGTCTCAAGGAGGAGATTTGAGCCCATGTCCCCATGGCTCGACCTGCGAGTTGGGTGGAGGCTACTAAAAAATATAAATAAGCACAAAAAATTGTTTCCTCTCAAAACTATAAGCCTTCCTTTATCCCTCGCCCTAAACCAGTAAACCCCACTACTCCCTCCGCCCCATTAAAGATCCAAAAATTGACCAGGGCTGAAATGGTTGAATGCCAACTCAAAGTCCTCTGTTATAATTGTGATGACAAATATTTCCCGTTCCACAAATGTAAGGAACAAAATATTTTTATGGCCATCTCTGAGGATATTCTGGAAGAGGATGTTGAAACTCCCCTTGTGCCCAAGTCACCAGAAATCATTGACATAGACCCTCCCTCTGACCCTCCCGAAGTGGAAATGATCATTTCCCTCAATGCTCTCACCAGCTTCTCTGCCCCCCAAACCCTCAAGTTAATCGGTTACATCAATCACCAAAAGGTCATCATTCTGGTTGATAGTGGCAGCACCCAAAATTTTATTCATCGCCGCATTGCCCAAGAAACCCATTACTACATCCATGCTGTCAACAATTTCCAAATCATGATTGCCAATGGTGGTTCTATGAAATGTGGTGGGCACTGTGAAAATGTGTGTCTCCAAATCGGTGACTACCACCTAAAATCCCATATGTTTGCTATTGACATGGGCGGTTGTGACATTGTGTTGGGTGCAGACTGGCTAAGGACTTTGGGTCCCATTCTCATGGATTTTCATAACTTAACCATGCAATTTGACCAAGAAGGCCACCAATATAAATTCCAAGGAATCATTGTTGGTTCACCTGAGGTCATTAGTTCCCATCGCATGGAAAAGCTACTCAAAAAAGGTCATTCTGGTGTCATTGCCCAACTCCATGCCATACACGCCATAGAGACACCCCAGTGCCCCAAGACCTCAAAGACCTCCTTTCTAAACACCAAATGGTATTTTCCACTCCCCAATGAATCCCTCCTTCCCGCGGTGTTCATGATCATTCCATTCCCCTTGTCCCAGGAAGCCTTCCCCCCAATATCCATCCATATCGCCACCCCTTTGCAAAAAAAAATGAAATTGAGAAAATGGTCTAGGAACTCCTTAATGCAGGCGTCATCTGTCCTAGTACGAGCCCTTACTCATCTCAAGTCATCATGGTACTGAAGAAAGAAGGTTCTTGGAGAATGTGTCCTAACTTCCGTGCTCTCAACAAACTGACCATCAAAGGCAAATTTCCCATTCCTGTCATTGATGACCTCCTGGATGAATTGAGTGGCGCCCAATTATTTACCAAAATTGATCTTTGCTTGGGATATCACCAGATACATATGAAAGAGGCAGACATTCCCAAGATATCCTTTCGCACTCATTAGGGCCACTATGAGTTTTTGTTCATGCCCTTTGGCTTGTGTAACACCCCCTTCACCTTCCAGAGCCTCATGAACCATGTCTTCCGCCCTTTTCTCCATCATTTTGTCTTAGTTTTCTTTGATGATACCCTCATATATAGAAAAACCTGGACAGACCATCTTACTCATGTGGATCAAGTTCTCCGCCTACTCTCCCAGTACCAACTTTTCCTGAAATAGTCTAAATGTGATTTTGGTGCCTCATAAGTAGAATACTTGGGTCATCTGGTGGGAAAGGATGATGTCAGGGTGGACCCGAAAAAGATTGAATCTATGCAAGAATGGCCACACCCAAAGACTCTCAAAAGCTTGCGTGGATTTTTGGGCCTAATAGGGTATTATTACAAGTTTGTTAAGAACTACGGAAAGATTGCAGCACCTCTCACGACTCTCCTCAAAAAGAACTCTTTCACTTGGACTCCAGCAGCTGCTCAAGCTTTTCAAACCTTGAAGACGACCATGTACACCACTCTGGTTCTGGCCCTTCCCGATTTCACAAAGACCTTTTTTTTGGAATGTGATTCCTCAAGGAAAGAAATCGGCACTGTCCTTATGTAAGAGGGTCAACCTTTGGCCTTCACCGGCAAGCAACTGTCTGAAAGGAATCTAGGCAAACCCATTTATGAAAAGGAAATGTTGGAGATTTTGCATGCTATTGAGCTGTGGCGTCCTTATCTCTTGGGGAAACGCTTCCAAATTAAGACTGACCATCAAAGCCTCAAGTACTTTCTGGAATAATGCATTTCCTCCCAGGAGCAACAAAAATGGGTGACTAAGCTCTTTGGATATGATTATGAGATCATTTACAAGAAGGGAAAAGACAATGTTATGGTGGATGCACTATCCCAAAAATATGAAGATGAACGATCCCTTTTTTCTCTTTCCTTCATTGTACCCAATTAGCTCCAAGTTGTGCACTAGGAATGGCTTCAAGATCCCAAAAGTTCACATTTGATCCAGCATTTGCATAACAAGGCTCCAACTCCCCCTGGGTACTCCTGGCTCCAGGATGAGATTTGATACAAAGGCCGCTTGTATTTAAGTAAACAATCCAAGATCAAATCCACGGTACTTTCTAAGCTTCATGCTACACCCACAGCGGGGCACTCAGGGTTCACCAAAACATATGATAGGGTCAAATATTCTTTTTTTGGGGATGGTATGAAACAGGATATCCGTAAGTTTGTCGTTGAATGTGAGGTGTGTCAACGCAAAAAGGGAGAAATAGTCAAATCTCCGAGCACCCTCCAACTACTTCTGATTCCCCCTGCTATTTGGACGAATATCTCTATGTACTTTATTACAGGCTTACCCAAATCGGGGAATAAATCAGTCACAATGGTGGTGGTGGATCGCCTTTCCAAGTATGCTCATTTTTGCACTCTTCACCACCCATTTACTACATCCACGGTGGCTCAAATTTTCATGGACCAGGTCTTCAAGCTTCATGGCATGCTGCACTCTATTGTTTTTTATCGTGACCCAACTTTCACAAGCAGTTTTTGGCAAGAACTGTTTAAGCTCCAAGGCACACAATTGCATCTCAGCTCAGCTTATCATCCCCAAATGGATGGTCAAACGGAAGTTGTCAACAAGTTTTTTAAAACATATCTGAGGTGCTTTGCCTCTGAAAAACAACACCAGTGGGATCAATGGTTACCCCTAGAGGAATGGTGGTACAACACTACATACCATACAGCCACTCGGATGACTCCTTTTGAAGCGATATATGGACAAAAGCCACCTTCAGTTCTCTCATACTTACCGGGTACCTCGAAGGTCTAGGTGGTTGACCAAACACTTACAGTCCAAGAGGATATTCTTCGTACCCTTAAAGAGAACTTGGTCATGGAACAGAATCACATGAAGTAGCAAGCATATCAAGGGCTCTCTGAACGTCAATTTGCAGAAGGGGATCAAGTGTTTCTGTGACTACAACCATATAAGCAAACTTCCCTCAAGGCCAAGCATTGTCAGAATCTAGCACCCAAATTTTATGGTCCTTACACAGTTCTCAAGCGTGTGGGACAAGTCACATATCAATTAGCTCTACCCAGTCAGTCGAAGGTACATCCTGTTTTTCATG
Source organism: Picea engelmannii (assembly GCA_009831015.1). Lineage (NCBI taxonomy): Eukaryota > Viridiplantae > Streptophyta > Pinopsida > Pinales > Pinaceae > Picea > Picea engelmannii. The sequence continues at coordinate 584,448 of ML780056.1, forward strand.
TTTCATGCTTGAAGAAGGTGATTGGAACCAGGTGCCAAATTCAAACCAACCTTCCAGAGTTAGTTGAAGAAGGATCCATTTGGCTACAACCAGAAGCAGTTTTGGACCAGCGTGAGCATCACCTGCGTCAGAGAACCATCAAGGAAATGCTAGTACAGTGGAAATATATGACTCCAGCAGATGCCACTTGGGAACCAACTACCATTCTGCAGCAGTTTCCACATCTCAAGCCTTGAGGACAAGGTTATTTTTAAGGGGGTGGAGATGTTAAGGTCCTAACCCGCACATAGGTAGATCAATGTATTCATATGTAATAAAGGTCAATATTAATAAGGCCTTTCAATAAAATAGAATAAGGTGGATGTAAGAAGACCTAATAGAANCTTCCGCTTCTAGAAGGATCTTCCTCTAGATGCTTCTCTTAATAGACATATTTAGTATAAATAAGGGTTGAGGGTGTGAAAACCCTAGCTTGGAGATTATTGTAACAGAGCGCTGATCGACTGGAGGTTGCCCCCTTGAAGAGGCCTGTGAACATTGCTTTCTGAATCAAAGTGTTATTTCGGTTGTTGTTCTCATATTATTTTTGTGTTATTGTGGAGATTATGCTAGTTATATTACTGTTATTCTGCCATTTCTAGCATTTTATTTATGTTCTGCGTATTTATTATATATGGTACCTTGCATCTTCAAACCTTGAAGTTATCTCAACATATATCAAGAGACGATCGACGACATATATGGTATTAAGCTAAAAACTACCTTATTGTCAACAACACTTTGTATCACGGAGGCATAGATTATATCTTGCATAGTTTCTTGACTCACGAGGAGGATGAGTCCATTCTTAATGACTGTCACAGTGGGGCTTGTGGTGGTCATCTATATGGGCTTGCGACAACCCAAAAAATATTGCAATCTGGTTATTTTTAGCCAACCATTTTTAAATATTGTGTCGAAGCGGTCAGTGTCACCCTTTCCAGGTGTTCACTTGGAAAATGCGCTCACATACAGTCCCTTTTCACTCAGTCATCACCATTGGTCCCTTCACCAAGTGGGGGGTGTATTTTGTGGACTACAACCCATCTTCGGCTGGGGGGAATCAACATATTATCATGGTCGTAGACTACACTAAATGTGAAGAGGCCATGCCTATGATTAAATCCGATGGTAATACTGTAGCATTTTTCGTGTTCAACCAAATTATAGCCCAGTTCGAAATCCCAAGTGAGATTGTCATTGATCATGGCAGACACTTTCAGAATTAAATGATGAAGGAATTAGCATCAAAACTATGGTTTAAACATGGTCATTCTTCCCTTTACTATCCCCAGGAAAATGGGCAATTAGAGGTTGTGAACAAATCTCTCAAGACCATTTTACAAAAAACTGTCATCCAGAGAAAATCTGACTAGCATCTAATGATTTACCCTATTCTTTGGGCATACTGAACCTCAGTTAATACTTCCACTGGTTTTCCCCCTTTTCAGTTAGTAAATGGTGTGGAGTCTGTTAGCACTTGGTAAATTTCCTAGAGGTTGAAAAAGAAGAAATTTACTAAGGTAACCTTAACCAACCACTTTAGAGCTGGGATCTAGCCCTTCCAGCTCCAGAGAGGGATCTCTGTGTATGATTTAGCTTCGTTTATTTTCAGATATTAGGCTAGTTAAAGAAATCGTTAGTTTTGTTATAAAGGGTTTTCAAAGTTGGTTGATACAAACTACACGTCCGTTGGGCTATGGGGTCTATTTACATCAAATCCGAGAAATAACCAGAAACGCCAAAGAAGTTTTCCACAAGGCGAGGTAATACATTCACTAGATTTTTCACATTTTAAATGATGAATGGAAGAACAGATGAGGAAAATAACTTCAACTAACAAGCACTTAAGAATATCTTAATTGAAGATATTTAGAAGATAAACATTTAAATCTCTAGAATCGGAAACAGGGTATCAGAGATAAATCCTGCAACATAACGCTATTCATAAAGATTAGATTTCAGACAACAAAAATGAAATACGGAGAAAGAAAACATTAACTCAGGGAATCACATCACCAGTGAACATACGCAAGAATCCTATAAAATGCCTCTTCTTTATTAATGGTGAGTCTCTTCAAAAATGATACAGCTTGATAGCAATCGGGTGTGCAAATCAACAACCCCTCAATACATCGAAAAATGAAGTATTTATAAAATAAAATACATATGCTCCTCTCATAACTGATCAGGACGTGCTCATACTATTTTAAGACTACTATCTAACTAATCAAAACTATTTTGATGACTCATCACAACTGTATACTGAATTTTAGGGGTAGGCCGTTGGAGATGTGGCTTCGCACCTCTGCTAACAGGATAGATGACTGGAAGTGACAGCTCATCTACTAATCTAGTAGATCACACAGTTCTTCCCATCTGATATGACCTGGCACTATGATTTTAAGCAATCTTAAGTACACTTCGTCCATGTCTGTGTACTTAGAAAATGTAGGCTTGACGACGAAAATGTTCTTAATTTCATGCTGGATACTGATATCCAACTGCAATGCATCCATGAATGCTCTTCCTGTGATGCTTGCCTGTATACCTGCAAACTTAGAACTGTCCCTGGACACTTCAGTCATTTTTTTCTTATAATGAGTGAGGGTCATCAGCTTGTCATTAATGACCTTCATACCAGGGAGGCCCTTTCTTTGCAGAGCATCTATTTTACTGAAGAACCTCTGCACTCCTTGGTCCATGACTTGGATCTTCTCTTCAAGCTGCAGCATGAGACCTCTTTTGGTTAGAACTCTTTTCACCTCCAATATGGTCTTGGTCCAGTCTTCGATTTTCAATTCCTCGAGTTCCTCCTGGGTCTTAGAATTTAGGAACCTTATGATTTCATTTGCTTGGGCTGGCATGTCTCCCAGTTCAGTTCTGATTTTCTCCACAGCCTGTTTTCTCCTCGCGAGCAACTCATTCTGTTCGAACATGATTTGAACCATTGGCCAGATTTCATTAATTGATCTAGAAATATCTGTCCACACAAGTTATTTAACCTCAGCCAAAGTCTTTCCTGCCACTGTCTGTTTCTGGAGTTGCTGCAACTCCTTCCTGATCTGCTCATTCACTTCTTTTTCTCTAGACAGAGTTGTTTGGAAAGAAGCCTTTAACTCTTGGAGATTCTCCACTTCTTTCTTGAGTCTTCTGATTTCTGACTCTTGTAAGTTCATCCTTTCCATAGACTTAGCCAAGTCTGTTGCTCCTTCTGGGAGGGGTACTGCAGTTGCAGATGGAACGACTGTCACCGTTGGTGTTGCTATTGGGATGGCACTCAATGGAATGCCTTCCATTGGCTTTTCCTACTCTTTCCCTTGAGAAGTCTCTCCATCTCGACCTCCATCTCCTTTAACTGTGCATTCTGCTCCAGGAGTAATTTCAACATCTCATCTTTTTCGCCTTCTTTTTCAGCTATTTCCTTTGTCTGTGGGTCCTCTGTTGGAGGGTGCTTTAGCTGTTTTCTCAATGAGGTGATGTCGACATTCTTCTTTTTAATCATTTCCTTAGCGGCCTTGACGTTTGCAGGATCGTAACCTATTTTGAGGACCAACTCCTCCAGTGTCTTTATCCGGTTATCTTTCGCGAAGGAAGATATTTTCTCCAGCTTCATTTGAGTATGGGAATTGCTCAAAGCTACCCGAAACTTTGATGCAGAAGTTGAAGCGTGGGCCAAAGTGTGAAAAATCATCTCTCCCATTTGCTTGTGCAGATCCATCTGATCTGCCGGATGCACATCCTTTGTTTGAAACTCAAATGTGGCCCTCTTGTAATCAGACATTACCTTGGGATCCACGACCTGTTCTTGTAGGAATTCCATATGCATCCTACCCTTTTCTGTATCAAACGCTGAAATAAGTCTATGCTGGGCAGTGGACGACTGCTTCTAGAACTGTGCATAGGTGCTGCTTGTGAGCGTCTGGTTCCTCTTTCTGATCAAGTCATATTTTTCAAAAATGCCCAGCTTGGGCCCAGTCTTGCTTGGCGGAGTATCCAAGGGAAAATCTTTGGGTTCTATTGCTTTTGTTCCCTCTTTATGTTGACTGGAGTTGAAAGGGAAACTGAATTGTTTGGCCTCATTGGTGGCCACTGTGGTAGTCACTGTGGTAGCTTATGTTGTAGTGCCGGGAGTTGAGACTGTCTTCGGCTTCTTGGAGTGAATGTGGAATTCCTCTGAAGACACCTCAGTTACAGGAGGAGATGATTCCTGTCGAGGCCTCTTCTCCTTGAGGACCTGAGGCGTGGTAGCAGGTAGCGTGCTTGTTGAGGGTGCCTGTTGTTCCAAGTCTAACAAAGTATCAGGCAGCCATACTGCCTGATTCGCGAATTTGTCGATGTCTGGCTTGGGCTCGTGAGTATACGGGGTATTTTTGTTTTTTACCCTCATGTCTGAAATGATCCCATGCGGATCATAACACCAGACAAAACTTGTAGAGAAATTCATACCCTTCAAAATTCGATCTGCTTCTTCCCCTGCACCTCGGCTATTGCAGATGAAAGGGCCAATTTGACCCTTGATTCTCAGCTACTGCTTTTTCTTAAGGGAAACAAAGTGAATATCGTCAGAATTCATAATCTGCCTTATATATTCTAGTGCGAAGACCCTTACCGATACATACATAGGCAGTTTATAAGACGCCAATTCGCACCCAAAGATTCTGATTTCCGTGTGATTCTGGCATAAATAACAGTCTCCCACATGAACGTTGTCCAAGAGGTGCAGAATCCTATGGACCTCATCATTTATTCGCGGCTCAGACATGCCACGCAACATACTTACCACAGGGTGGTAAAACCGGTCAATGAAAGTCGTGAAGTCATATTCAACCGAATTATACTTTAGAAGAGAATTCCACGCCGTGACTGGCTGGGGCTTCCCGTCGGCGTCCATCTTCTGCATGGAGAAGTTGAACCTGTCGTCCTGGAAATAGAGGAACATGTAAGCCAAAATGGATGAATACCTGAACATGCCTTCAGTGGGGAAATTGACGAACTGCTCATGAATATTATTTGCCAGGAATGTGCTGTAATTGAACTGCGTGGTTGGTTGTTTGTCGTTGGAGAAGATGGACAGAAAACCCAGGATGGGATCATCCACCCACTGATCATAGTAGTATCCAAGCAGAGCACACAGAGCCTAAATAATCTGATTCCCTTTGACGGAAAACATGGATGAAGGATACGAGGGGTTGTTGGTCGGGAGCGAAGCGGAAGTGGGAAGAAACAGCTCGAATATATGAGCTCTTTGCAGGAAAGTCATCTTCTGGTATAGCTCGGTGAGGATTTCTAAGTTAAAAGGGGACGCAGATTCTACTTGGGTGATTTGCAGCATTTGGTCGATATCCTCTGGGGTGATGAGGAAGAGGGCATCCCCATACGAGGAAACAATGGCTTTCTGGTCAGGGACGTAGTGGACCTGGAAATGGAGGGCAAATTCGGGGAAATTATGGATTTGAGGGAAGAGGTACAGAGGTAAATTGGACTCCCAGAGTCCAATTTCGTCACTCTGGTCCAGGAAAACCTCTCGGAGCCACGACCGGAGATCAGAGAAGTCAAAACTGCATATGGTATCGGCTATCAAACGGTCCTTATCGACCAGGGGAATTTTATCCAAGTCAACCGGAGGAGGGACGAACGGATTTTCTTCCTCTTCAGCTGGCTTCATTTTATACACCATCTCAGCAACTGTACCTGCAACAAACAATGTTAGTGGAGTCTACTGGGGGTGGAGGAAAATGACGGGGAAGCAATGGGAAGATGATAGATAAGTTCTCTAGTGCGGTGGATGGTTCTGGCGTGAGAGAGGCATAACGAGTGAAAGTGGGCACAACGGTATTTTTATTCAAAACTGGGTCGGTCGGACGTGGGAAAATGGTCAGCATGACAACGGGCATATTATCCCGTTATTAATGGACGACGGGCCAACTTGGGTTGATATGGCAGGTGACGGTAACCAAAGTATACGGACGATTGATGCGGAGGTAGGTGATTGGGGGTAAAAGTCACCAAAGGGGGCTGCTTATGAGTGAAGGGAGTTATGGGACTCACAACCTGGACGGAAGGAAGTTATGGGAAGTGACCCGACCCTAGGAACAAGTGGGCCAAGTGGGGGGTGACGTCCAGGGGTGTATGGGAGTCAGACCGCATGTGGGGGACGTGACCTCTGGACCATTAGAACCATGCCACCTGTAATCAGGGGGCCTGTCGCAGGAATATTCATTCCAGACCCCCCACTTTGGTTAAAAACAGAACACCCGGGGGGATCTGGAATCAGTCACGAGCCATTGATCTATGCGCTTGTTTTATGGCCGTCCAGATCTACGTGCTCCTTAATATCAATTCCGGACCCCCCCCTCCATTAAAGGCAGAATGGAGGGGGGGGTACGGAATCCAATGTGGATCGTCAATTTAAGCACTCCGTTTAGAACCGTTCAGATCAGCGCCTATGTTATAACCAATTCTAGACCCCCCCCCCTCCGTTAAAGGCAGAACGGAGGGGGGGTCCGGAATCCAATGTGAGTCGTGGATTGATGCGTCCCGTTCAGGACCGTCCAGATCTGCATGAGTATTACCATTGATTTCAGACCCCCCCCCTTGGGTTAAAAGTAGAACACTAAGGGGGTCGGGAATGCTCCGTGAACCGTCGATCTGAGCGATGAGATCGGGACCACTGAAAAGTGACCGAAACATATGTCCAGGGCAGAAAAACCACGTGTAGGAAAACTTATGATTAGCGCTTTTAATGGGTTTTTCTTGGATTTTCTCATACACACTACTGCGGGGACTTTGTTCCAACTATCCTAGGCAAGGAAAGACTTGAGGTAGCACTTTCTTCGGGAGGGTTTTAGTTAGGCAAGGCAGGCCAAG
>ML780056.1:617823-629527 GCA_009831015.1 Picea engelmannii
TCCTTTGTTCCCCACACACTTTCACTTCAATAATTCGGAGAGAATAGATCTGATAATATTCACAATCTATCTTGACAAAGTGGCTCATCTAGCCAAGCTAAAAATCTCCAAAGCTCAATCCAATCCAAGCTAATCCCAAAAGTTCCAAAGCTAGCCAAAGCTCCAAGCTAACCAAAAGCTAACTTTCTCCATGAGAACTCCTCTCCTTTTATAAGTTTAAGAGGATAAGGTGAGGAGGTTAGGATGATCCCACTAAATCATGAAAGCAAGTAAGATCCAAACCATTCAGATGCCACCTCACCATAGAAGTTTCTCCTTCTAGAAGATTCGAGAAAATGCTTGTTTTTCCCATGTGTAGGCATTCTCACACCCTACCTATAGAGCAAACTGCGAACATCTCACACCATAGCTATGGTGCAACCTACGAGAATCAGGCATTCTCGCACCCTGCCTATATAGAAACCTGCGAACTTCCTTTTTTACAGGGTTTTTACAAGGGAAAATGCAACTTCTTTTCTCAGGAAAAGTTCTTCTCCCTTCTCTCTTCAGGAACTCAGGCCGCTGACCTCTCTGAAGGAAATAGATAGGTTTACATCATCAACGGTCATAGGGATGACAAAAATAATGTGTAACATATGGGTAGGTAACCTTGAACCCAACAGTTGACATCTCCTCATTGGTCGCTGACTGGGGGGTTTCCCTTGTGTTCAACGACAAGAAATCTATTCACACATTGGGATTCATGCAATGTCTTGGAGGCCATTACAATTATTGGTGGTTTCCTCACTTTTGTTGATATTTTTCCTTATTGGACTCTATCCAGAGGGTCTTTTTCGTGCACTACTTGCATCTGGTGCATGCTAAATATGCACAGGTTCATTGTTTCATGAACATCCTCTTCATCTAAGTTCCTCCAAATCATCAAGATATTGCTTTGTACCTCATTTTGACTAATGAGAGATGCCTTAATGCTCTCCTTTCAGTGGATCTCCTTCCATTGAATTCAACTCATCTATTTTGGAAATGAGTCCTAGAGTCCTATGAGTACCTCGAGGCTTGCAGTCATCTGTGGTAGGTTATCTCTCCATCGATAGTTGGGAATACATCAATGTCTCTTAATATATGGATTCTTTAATTTTTTGACCTCAACACCTTTATTCACACTTGTAAGAATGTACTTGGTGCCTTGATACCTACTTTCATTATCGGTAGGTTGTCTCATGTTTGTTAACGGTATACCTTAATGACCAGTAATAAAATGAAGTCTCATTGTGTTTGACCTCAACTCCTCTATTCACATGATGTAGACTTGCACCTTTGGTGGATCGTGTAGAAGACTTGAATACATTAGTTTATAGTCATATCTTTCCTGAGTTGTTGCTATTATTCATTGGACTAGTACCTATATGACTTCAGTGATCATGGGAGATCATATTGTACTCCATTGTATACAAATATCTTCAGATTGATTTTGAGACTGGGTTTTCACTGGGCCTTGTTTGTGACTATGACATCCTATGGCATGTATCAACTTTGTATTTCCTATTCATGGCCATGAACAATTGTTCAGTATATTTCCACATGGATATGCAGTGTAATTCAGATTGGCAACCATGTGTACAAAGTCATTATGAATTGTAATATTCTCATGAGCAACTAGTTTGTCTAGTTGGGTCTCCATTACTCCACTTCTAGGAATTATAATGTATTTCGAACATCGCAGATATTCCTATGAACTCACACATTAGGGGGCATATGTTATGTAACACCCCAAGTTTTGAGCCCCTGTATTAAATAATATATTGTTACATTGTTGAGAGGCTAGAGTGCCCAAACAATTATGAAAAGGCCAATGTGCCTAAGAAATGTAATGTTTTATCATTATTAATAATAAATACATCGTTGGTTGATAGAGGGACAAGGACTAGAGTTATAGGGGGCTATAATTCCACAAGAGAGGGGGGGTTGAGGGGCTAAGTGCTTATTTATTTTATATTAACCATTTTCTGTAATTGGGGGGGGGGATCAATTATGTGAGCTCTTGGGGGAAGGCCAAGAGGTTCTTGATCTCCACGAATTACAAAAACATGTCCTTGTTCTTTGGAAGGGGTTCTCCTGTTGGAAATATTCTCTCATTCATTTTGGTCATTCGCTCACTCTTTTTACTGTCCCCATTTTGGTGTTTTTGTTGGTCACCTCGTGAGTTCATTCACCCATTTTTTTCATTATTCATCCTCTCTTGTGGAGTCTTCACTCCATTCATTCCTTCACTCACTCATCTTTCCTCTTTTTCATGTCTTGTCTTGGGAAAGGAAGATGAACTGTTGAAGAATAACCACAGTTTTTGGTTGTAGATATTGTTGGTGTAATCCAACCATGATTTTAGGTCTGCATGTTTGAGATGCTTGGCGTGTGTTCAGTTTTTCTCACAACTCTGAGTCCCAAGATTCCCAACATGGAGATTCTGGACCAGCTGCATTGGAGCCTTGGAAGGAGAGGGACTGTGTGGCAGAGAAGGGTGAAGGTACATTCTCTTGAGTGGTGCAGAATGGTAGAAGAGATTTGGGTACTTGGATTGTTATGAGTGTTGGAGAAGCCTATGAGAGATTGAGTGTTGACTGGTTTGGGAAGCCAAGTAACACTTTGGAACCGTCCTTGTGGATTCATAGCCCTGGCTCAAGGGTGACATTTTTGTTGAGACTTGGAACAACATTGTCTATGCTTGGGTAGAACATTATTGATCTTTAGCCAGTTGGTGTCTTCTTTTATAAAAGATAAGTTCTTTGTGTTATGGTTTCTTTTGCTTGTGTATTTATTTCCAATGTGTATCAAATTATTATACCTAATATTTGTACCTATAATATGCATGCTTGCTGTTTAATGTTGTGCATGGTATATTGTGCATGTATTTTATGGTGTGGTATGAATCTTGATCATTGCATGTATGTATTTCACGCTTATTTATTAATTAATTTTTATCAAAGATTCAAAATCAGTAAAGAGGTGTGTTCTTGGTGAAACATGCAGGAGGCTGGGTATGTTGCAACTTAGAAACAAAGCATAATTGTAGTGGTGTTTATCGGCTTGGGTGGTTGGGGACATTACATGTTATAGCAAGATTTTCCTCACCCCATGCAACTTTCTCAAAAGGCCTTTTCCATTTCCCTATGGAGAATTGAAGTCCCCTTTTTCACTTCCTAGAGCCAAAAAAATATTTTTCCACATATATGTTTCCACTAGAGTTATATGGGGCTATGATTCCACAAGAGATGGGGGATTGAGGGGCTAAGTTCTTATTTATTTTATATTACCCATTTTGTGTAATGTGGGGGAAATCAGTTACATGAGCTCTTGGGGGAATTCCAAGAGGTTATTTATCCCCATGAATTACAAAAACCAATCCCTAGTCTGTGGAAGGGGTTCTCTCATTGGAAACTGTTAGCGATATTTCTTGTAAGGGGGTTAGAATGCCAAAGAAAGGGTTAAAAACCAATTTGTCCTAAGTTTTGGGCGCGAATGCATCTATGTTAAGCAAGAATCAAGTTTGGATGGCTGGGATTTGCACGCCTGGATCAATGGCGCACAGAGAATTCCGGACCCCCCCCCCACCTTTCTACCTTTAAGCGGAGGGGGGGGTCCGGAATCCGTGGTAAGCGACAGGCAGATCTGAACAGCAGGCATCTGCACGCTTAGATCAACGGTGCACAGTGAATTCCGGACCCCCCCCGCCCGCCTTTCTACCTTTAAGAGGAGGGGGGGGGGTCCGGAATCCGGGGTGCACCTCTCCAACGGTCCAGATCAGCGCGCCCAGATCAACAACGATAAAGGAATTTCCAGACCCCCCTGCCTTTCTACCTTTAAGCGGAAGGGGGGGGTCTGGAATCGTGGCTGCAGTTTTCCGATGGCCATGATCGAGGAGCCCAGATCAATGGCTCATGAGCAGCCTCATCCCTCACAGCTACCCTGTATTTAACCCACGTGGGCCCTTCTCCCATCATGTCATCCTCCCTAACTGCCTTTCCCCCAGCTGTCGTGTGTCATTTGTCCTCCTCCACTCTTTCGTCCCGGTGGCCCATTCCCCTTCTCATCGTCCACTCACCACCTGCCATGTGTCTCGCTCCTTTCCACGCCGACCTCTCGCCAAAAGCGAGTTCATTTTCTCTCGTCTTCCCCCCTTCTGCCTGATGTCTTCCACCATGAACCGTCCTCTATCACCCTTCTCACACCTTGCCACTTCTTCCACACCCTCATAATCCGATGCCATCACTCCTATCATGCGCCCCATTCTCCACGCTGGCCTCCATGCCTACCCATCAAGCTATTCAGTTATTCTAGGTGGCAGTGTGAGGAGTATTCCATATCCAAACATGATGAGTTGGCCAGATCGTTCTCAATCCCAAGAAAGCAGTTATTGAAGCGGTTGGTGGTGGTTAGACATCGTCTCCGCCATTATGGGGAAGCCCTGCAATGAATTAAAGGCACGTCGAGTCACTGATGAAACTGTCAGAAGATCGATTGCGTCTGCCATAAGATGCATGATCATTCAAAGATTGCAGCTGCGAATTGTCAGAAGCCATGCAGACGCAAAGTTGTTAATGCTATGTCTCGATCTTGTTGATGTTGCTAGTTTGAGTATTTGAAGGCGTTTTCACCATTTTTGTATCTATCGATGGTAGAGCTAAGATCCCGACTATAAAGTTTCAGCAAATATTCTGGTTTCCTAGTTATGCCTCTGTGTTTGAGATTTCTTGGTTTATAACAAATAGTTTTCTTTTTCCATCTATGTTTCATCTTGTGCCAGAGAGTCCACAGTCGAAGGATTCGCGTGGATTGAACAATCTTGTTATGATAAAGGATTTGTTGTGACATTGTTGTGTACTCTGGTTTTCCATGTTTGAATGTAAAAGGATTTTGTGTTTGAATGCTTCCTTCTCCAGTCTGTTACAAATTGGATGTCTGTGATAGACCTTTACACTCTTCTCATGCAAGTCTTCCTCCTACTCACCCTTTATTGCAACTCACTGTTTGAAGTTTATCAAGACCTCACTCGTTCATGCATGCCTGGCCTAGTTTCTGAGTTGAAATGATATTGTTCTGAGTTTTCCTCCATTTGATCACCCTTTAAACAAATCGTGACATTAAATTGATGGGCGTCGAGCTCTGCTCCTACAAGCAATCCAGGAGTGACTTCCGGCTCCAACATTTCTGGCTACGCTGTCGGGGACAAAGTTGAACATTTTCCCCAGGATTGAATGACAACAATCAACTGATTCTGAACGTGCATCAAGTATCAGAACTTGAGGATTGCTACTGTGCACCTGGCGACTCCACTGTGATGACTCCACTATGGTGAACCCGTTAAATTAGTTGTGTCTTCTAGCGGCAGACACACGCGGTCCCATCCACAACTGCCTCTGGCTACAGCTGAAGAAAATCCAGAGGTGATTCTCAGAAAAGGAAAGGCTCCTCAAGGAGAACGCTTCACCTCTGAATCATGCATTTCCCCACCTCCTTCCATAAGAACTCCATTCTCTTATTCTCAGCTTTCTAGTCGCCCTCCCTCTGAGGTTTCCCATTTTCTGAATTTTGGGAGTGTTCCTGCTGAGTTTTCTCCTCCTGGTCTAGTATCAGAGGGAGAGATCCTTCTCACTCCCCCCTCTCTGGAAGTTGTGCCTTAGTACAGACCTTAGGCCTCTATAGGTTTCACCACCCCTCCTGTTATTACTACTGTTGCACAGAAAGAGGCATCTTCATATTCAGGTCCCTTAGACCTCTCTCTATTTTTCCCGTCGTCTCCTTCAGGAGCCTCTTTTCCGACATCTCCCGTTCACACTCCTTCTCCTCCAAGTTCTCCTCTACCTAATATCCCTATGGCTGGTGCCAATCCCCCTCCAAATATAATGGATGCCATAGTCGCTACTAGATATTCTCCTTTGGTCCTACCCCATCCCATGAACCCTCTCCCTGTTGGAGACTACTTGAAGTACATGCCCAAGTTCACTGGGGAAGGAGACATAACTGCAGAAGAGCACCTGGATGCTTTCTACAGTTATGCAGACAATATGAACATTGAAAATGAAGATGTCTGGATCATAGTCTTTGTCCAGAGCTTGGATGGTGAGGTTAGGAAATGGTTTAGGGGACTGGCCCCTGGATCTATTGCTGGAATTGAAGCCCTGGATACTATTTTCCTGAGATAGTGGGGAGATAGAAAAGATTATATATATTACATGACTGAGTTTGGGTCCCTAAAGAAGATGGAAGGAGAGTCTGTCTCTGACTTCTCCAAAAGATTCAATAAAATGTATAAAAAAATTCCTGCAGAAGTAAAGCCTTCTGAAGCCTCTGCTCAGATTTCCTATGCGGGTGCATTTGACCCTGATTTTTGTCTTCTGTTGAGAGAAAGAAGAGCTACCTCCTTAGCTCAAATGCAAGATGCAGCTATAGAAGTAGAATCCAACATATTAGCAACTGACAGACTGAGGAACAAGGCTGACACAGATAGAAGAAAGGGAAAATCAGAAGCCTCAACGTCCGGCCCATCACTGCCTCACCCTCAAGTAAATGAGTTGGCCCAGGTGATGAAATTTCTGAAAGAAGAAATGGAGATATTGAGAGTGGAAAGGAAACAAATGACCAAGGGCCCTCAAAGCACCGAGAACAGAGGAGGTTTCAGAAGGCCAAATAATTTCGTTCCTCCAACTATGCACAGAGAGAAGGAAAGAGACAGAGACGACCAAAGAATTCAGGCTCCCTTCCAGAACAATTTTGTGACTGAGGAAGAAGAAGGGGAAACAGATGAGCCTGAGCCCAAAATACACTCTTTAGAATTCACTCCCCCTTTCCCTCATCTGACCCAGTCAGCATACGAGGAGTCTCTCATGAACAATCAGCTAAATGAATTGAGCAAGGGAGACAAAGCTAGTGGTGGCCGAGGCAAGTATAACCTGAGATCCGACAAAAGGGTAGCAACATTTGATATTCCAGAGCTGTCCACCAAAGCAAACAAGCCTGCTAATGAGATAGCAGACATTCATAGAGGTAAGAAGGCCCAACCCCTTTCTCCCATTGTCCAAAATCATGTTCCTGAAATTAGAGAAATTCCAAAGCCTACATCTTCTTTTAATTTTGAGCATGAGATTCAAAAGATCAGAATTCTTGTGCCCCTCACCGAGCCTATTAAACATGATGAATTCAAAAAGTGTTTCTCTGACCTTTTGAAATCTGAAACCTCATGCCCTTCCATAGACTTCATAAACCTCCAAGATGAAAAGCCAGCAGTTGTCCTAGGCCCCATGGTGGAAGACAGAGATGATTCATCCCCTCCCTTCTACACCTCCCTGAACATACATGACAAAGTGTTGCATAATTGCTTAATGGATTCAGGGGCCTCCCACGACCTCATGCCCAAAGCCGTCATGGAAGAGCTAGGATTAGAAGTCACCAAGGCCTATCATGACCTCTATTCCTTTGACTCCAGGAGGGTGCAACGTTTGGGAGTCATCAAGGACCTGGTAGTTTCTTTGTTTCAGCTACCCATGAAGAGTATGGTCATGGATATTGTGGTAGCTAATGTTCCCCCCAAGTTTGGCATGTTGTTTTCAAGATCTTGGATTAAGAGACTTGGAGGGACGTTACAGATGGATCTCACATATGCCACCATTCCAGTTTTTGGGGTAGAACATAGGAGATTGTACAGAGAAGCCCAGCTAGCCTATATAGTCAGTGATGCAGCAAACCCCACCAATCATCCCATCTATGCCTTGGACACTGATTTAGGCTCCAGTCTATTGCAGCTCACCCACACCTCTGAGGCTCCTTTAAATATTAGAAAGCAGCTCAGTCTTAATCAGGGAATGCCTCCTCCAACCACCTCTGTTTGGAAGATGTTCTTTGACAAAGATTATTCCAGTATAGGTGCAGGTGCCGGAGTGGTATTCAAATCCCCTTCTCAAGAGACCATATCTCTGTCATACAAGATGGAATTTGAAGTCACCAACAACGTGGCAGAATATGAAGCCCTGGTTCTGGGATTAAGAGCTGCAAAGGAAATGGGAATCAAGGAGATGGATGTGTTCGGGGATGCAGAATTAATTGTCCAACAGGTCAAAAACGTCTATTAGGCCAAGCACCCTCATCTTAAGAATTATAGGAACGAGGTATGGGATCTAATTGACAGTTTCTTCCTGGCTTTCAACATCTCTTTCATTCCAAGGGAAGAAAATGCTCCAGTCGATTTTCTAGATTTCTTAGCTAGTTTGTTCGAAGCTCCTGCGCTGCCTGCTGACGGATCAGAGGTGGAAATAAGATACAGACCCTCTGTACTAGACAATGTCAAACATTGGAAGGTATTTGAAGATGATATGGAGATCGAGAAATTCCTCCAATCCATTGATGACTTTTCTGCGTCACACATAGATGAAGATCCTGACGTGGAGGGTGACCGTCACTTTGGAGAGTTTTCAAATAAAATTGTTGACCACCGGATTATACAGCTACCAAGAAATCGCATACCAAGAGGTCTGATCCCATTAGAAAGATTGGTCGATGGGAATGATGTGGTAGTAGGGGGGAGAGTTTCTGGTGATGATGCCGACAGAGCTGAATGAAACATAGGCACACTAGAGGAGCCCAAGTTTGTCAAGTTGTCAAGGAGTTTGACCGAGGAGCAGAGGGCCGAATACACTAAGTTGCTGAGGGAGTTTGTTGATGTGTTCGCATGGACCTATGAAGACCTCAAGACTTATGACACATCAGTCATTGAGCACAAGATCCCACTGAAAGAAGAGGCTAGGCCATTCAAGCATAAGCTAAGACAGATAAACCCCATGATGTTACCTGTCATGGAGAGGGAAGTGAAGAAGTTGTTGGATGCCCAAATCACTGTCCCCTTGAGATATTCTGACTGGGTGGCCAATTTGGTCCCAGTAAGAAAGAAAAGTGGCGAAATCAGACTCTATGTTGATTTCAGAAACCTGAATAGGAGCTCAAGGAAGGATAATTATCCCTTGCCCAACATGGAGCACATATTGCAGAAGGTCACTGGTGCTTCCAGAATATCCATGATTGATGGTTTCTCTGGCTACAATCAGATATCAGTCATATCAGAGGACAGGGAAAAAACAGCCTTCACCACTCCCTGGGGCACATTCATGTATGCCAAGATGCCTTTCAGACTGATGAATGCGGGAGCAACATTTCAGCGAGCCATGGACATAGCCTTCATCGGAGAAAAAGATAAATTTGTGGTGATTTACTTAGACGACAAAACAGTCTTTTCCAAGACTGATAAAGAGCACCGCTACCACTTGAAGAAGGTTTTCCTTAAGTGTCGGAGGTATGGCCTATCTTTAAACCCCAAGAAATCATTGTTTTCTATGAAAGAAGGGAAGTTGTTAGGCCATATAGTATCAGCAGAGGGAGTGAAAATTGATCCTGACAGGGTAGAAGCAATTCAGGCCTTGTCACTTCCTAGATCTAAGAAAGAGGTTCAGGCATTTTTGGGAAGAATTAATTTTCTGAGGAGGTTTGTCTCAAATTTTACTGAGTTGGTGAAACACATCACAGCCATGCTCAGAAAAGGAAATGAAGTGAAATGGACTGCTGAACCCAGGAAGTCTTTTGACCAGATAAAGAAGGCATTGATTGAGGCACCTGTGCTAATCAGTCCCGATTATTCCAGAGATTTTCTGATATTTTCTTTTGCTTCTTGTGATATAGTATCAGCAGTCTTACTGTAGAAAAATGACAAAGGGCAAGAGCAGCCTATTTCCTTCTTTAGCAAAGCATTGAGAGACGCAGAGCTCTAGTACAAGATCATGGAGAAGTAGGCTTATGCCTTGGTGAAAGCTCTCAAGGCTTTCAGAGTCTATGTCTTGCACTCAAAAATCACCGCCTATGTCCCTTCAACCTCTGTGAAGGACATTCTTATACAGCCTGACATAGATGGGAGGAGAGGTAAGTGGATCACCAAGATCCTAGAATTTGATCTGGAGATTAAGCCCACCAAGTTAGTAAAGGGGCAAGGTTTAGCCAAGTTGCTAGTTGCATCCAATTGCAGGACCTTGGGAATCATATTCATCAATGAGCAAGCAGAGTCATCCAACAGGAGTTCCCAAAGCACTGTGCCACTAGCAGCATGCACCTAGTACAAGGATATCTTATACTTTCTGCAAGAATTAAAGCCTCCTGATGGATTGGGGAAAAATAAAGCCAGAGCCTTAAAGCTCAAAGCGGTCAGGTATTGCCTCATTGACCAAACCTTGTATTGGAAAGACCCCCATGGGATATTACTGAAGTGTCTGGACCCACAACAGGCCCAGAAGGTTATATTCAACTTCCATAGAGGTCTCTGTGGAGGTCATCATTTTTGGAAGACCATAGCTCACAAGATCCTCCGAGCTGGGTATTACTGGCCCACCTTATTTCCTGACGTTTGCAGAGAAATCCGAGCCTGCATTAAATGCCAAAAATTCTCAGGGAAGCAGCAGCTCAAATCCTTTCCATTAAAGCCTGTGGAAGTCTCGGCACCTTTTCAGCAGTGGGGATTGGATTTCATCGGAGAAATTCATCCTCCCTCAAGTGGCCAGCATAGGTGGATTCTGACCGCAACCGACTACTTCACCAAATGGATAGAAGTTGTCCCTACCAGAAGCACTTCTCACAAAGTAATCATCAGCTTCCTGGAAGATATTATAACCAGATTTGGTTGCCCCAGTAGAATTGTCACTGATAATGCCTCCCCCTTTCGGTCTGAGCCTCTGGTCAAATTCTATGAATAGTTCCAGATTGCACTAATTCACTCCACTCCCTACTATCCTCATGGAAATGGACTGGCAGAGTCCTCCAATAAAATCCTAATCAAGCTTATCAAGAAGCTGTTGGAGGACAATAAAAGGGCATGGGACTCAAAGCTCAAATTTACTCTTTGGGCTGATCGGGTGACAACCAAGAAATCCCTGGGCCTCTCACCCTTCCAACTAGTTTATGGAATAGAGGTCGTTTTCCCCACTCATATAGCCTTACCTGTGGCAAGTCTCCTCCAAGACTATGAGGGAGAACCTAACCATGTGCTCGGAAGAATTCATCAGATGGTAGAAGTGCAGCAGGTCAGAGAACAGGTCATCGACAGAGCCTACAATCATCATCAGAAGATCAAGCAGGCTTTTGATAGGAAGAGCAAAAAGAAAGAATTCGAGCAGGGTGATCTGGTGCTCAAATGGGATGCACCCAGGCAGGAAAAGGGAAAACATAGTAAATTTGATGCCCTCTGGTTTGGGCCTTTCAATATCCTTGAAGTTTTTGCAAACAATACTTACAAGTTGCGGATCTGGAAGGCAAAGAAGTTTTCAACAGCCTAGTAAATGGGCATTTCCTCAAAAAGTGTTTTTTGTGAGCCACAGTTGGCTCTTTTTGTTTTGTTTTGTAAATATTGTTTCTGTTTTCGTTTTTCGGACTAATAAATGACTCCATAGCCCAATAGCAAAGGCACTGAATCTGCAAAAGAGTTCTTAGAGCATCACAGGGATGAATCTATCCCCCATGGAGCCAAATGTTAGCGATATTTCTTGTAAGGGGGTTAGAATGCCAAAGAAAGGGTTAAAAACCCATTTGTCCTAAGTTTTGGGCGCAAATGTGTCTATGTTAAGCAAGAATCAAGTTTGGACAGCTGGGATTTGTGCACCCAAATCAACAGCACACAGCG
>ML780056.1:645176-659315 GCA_009831015.1 Picea engelmannii
GGATATTTTACTTCTATTCTTTTATTTCTAGCATTTCGTTTATGTTCTGCATATTTTATATATCTGGTATCTTGCAGTGGGGTAGCGAAGACACCGACATATGGAAACCAAGCACAATGCAAGGTAAGTAGCCAGGGGTTGAAACCAAATAATGAAAAAGAACACAAAAGTATGATACAATAAAAATACAAGCACTCGTGCAAAGATAACCTAAGCATAGTACTTCTTCAAGTAAAGCCAATTTATGGGTTCACTCAAAGGAATGCCATCATAATATACTAACTCATAGGCTCCCTTCTCCAACACTCATTTGACAATATAAGGGTCGTGCCACATAGCCTCGAACTTTTCGGCCCCTAGTAAATCACGATCTTGTTCATAGAGGAGAACTAGATCTCCTTTAGAGAAAACACGCAGCTTGGCATGCTTTTCGTATTGGGATTTTACACATTTCTTCTGAATTTCAATAACTAGGTTGGCATCATGATAGGTTTCATCTAATCGCATCAGATACAATAGACGTTCTTCTTCGACAGAAATGTTGGGAGAATTTCAATGGCTAGCTTCAACGATGGTATCTCACATTCAATTGGCAGGACAACTTCGATACCATACACCAACTGAAAAGGTGTAAATCTTGTGGCAGACTTCACAGATGTCCGATAGGCCCATAATGTTGAAAAAAACATCGTGTGCCAACTTGTCTTATGAATTACTATTATCCGTCGAAGCATAGTGATAAGAACCTTGTTTATCGCTTCAGCTTGGCCATTGGCTTGTGGATAATAGGGGGTTGAGTTTTCATGCCAAAGACCCAACTTTTCGATAAGCTCGGACATCATGAAATTTTGAAAATGGATACCGTGATCAGTGATGATATCTTATGGGATTCCAAATCGTGTGATGATATGATTGAATATGAATAGGGATGAAGTTTTTCTGGTATTATCGAATGTAGGCATCGCCTCGGCCCATTTCGTGAAATAATCCACAGCTACGATGATGTATCCATGCCCCTTGGCCAAGTGAGGGTTACATATCATGAAATCAATGCCCCATTTTGCGAAAGGTCCAATGGAAACTACAGGGTGTAAAGGAGCAGGATGAGATCTTATCTTGTTATTGTACATTTGAAAAGCATGACACTTCTGGACGGCAGTTATACAGTCTTTAAATAAACAAGGCCATAAGTACCCTGATCATAAGATCTTTTGGGAAGTGGCATACCCAGACATATGACCACCACATGCTCCAGAGTGGAATTCATTCAAATCTTTCTCAGCCTCATCAAAGGTGAGACAGTGTCGAAAAATAGAGCCAACACCACGGCGATAGAGAGTGTCACCGAGAATTATGTATTGACGGGCTTGATACCGTATGCGACGATGATCTGTACTAGAGAGGGTAGGCTGGAAAGTTTGATTCTGGAGATAAATGATAATATCTCCATACCAAGCATCATCAGAACTGATCAGAAAAAGGGATTCATCAGGTAAGGAATCCTCTGCCACATTTTATGTCTCGGCAAAGGGAAGGTCACATATCAATTCAACAAATACCAAAGATTTCTTAGACTTAGTGCGTTCAAAATCTAAGTCGAACTCCTAGAGAATTACTATCCATTTGGAGTAATTTCCCCATAGAAATTGGCATGTAAGGATATGTTGCATAGGGTTGTAATAAAAAATAATAGTGGTCTTGCGTAGTAGGATATAGTGACGAAAACGTTGGACAGCTTGAACAGTTGCCAATGCCAGTTTTTCCACATGTAGGTATTTTGCCTCGGTAGTCATGAGACTGTTACTCAAATAATAAATTACATGTTTTTTGTGAAAATCATCCTCTTGGACTAAAACCATGGCAATGGTCGAGTCAGAAGTGGTGAGGTAGAGGAAATAGTCTCAACTATAATCTGGTGGGAAAAGTAGTGGTGTTCGTGTAAGGGAAATTTTCCAATCTTTGAAGTCTTTGTTGGAAGTCTCGTCCCATGCGAATTCATAACCTTTCTTCAATAGTCGAGTAAATCCTAGCATTAACTCAACGTAGTTGGGAATGAATCGATGAAAAAAAATTTCCTTCCCTTGCAAACTTTGGAGCTAGCATACTGTAGAAGGAGGAGGTAGATTAAGGATGGCCTCAACCTTCAAAGGATCCACCCTAATTCCATGAAGTGACACAATAAAACCCAGAAGTCGTCCGGACTCCACAAAAAAAACACATTTGTGTGGGTTTAAATGTATATGATAGTAACGACAGTTAAGAAAAATGGCTCGGAGATGGGTCAGGTGATCTTGGAGGCGCATGGAATGGGCCGGTAGATCATTGAGATATGGTTGTACGATGTGATTGATATCATGAAAAGCATAAGACATGGCACGTTGAAATGTTGCACAAAGTTATTCAAACATAAAGATAGTTTCTGGTAGACGAAGGTACCCCAAGGACAAATGAAAGAAGTTTTGTGTTGATTCGCGGGTAAAATGTTAATCTGATTATAGCCAAAGAAACCATCCATTAAAGAGAAGATTTTTCTCCTGGCGCAATCGTCAACAATCTGGTCAACGAAGGGGTTGGAAAGTTGTCCTTGGGATAAGATTTATTAATGTCCCTATAATCGACGCATACACGGATAGTGCCTTGTTTTTTATTAACCAGAACTAGATTGGATACCCAATCAGTTAAAGCCACAGGATAGATAAAGCAAGCCTTAGAATTTTTTCAACTTTGAGTTTGATTGCGGTGGATTTACGAGGGTGGACTGAGTGAAGTCTTTATTGAATGGGTTTAGCGTTCGGATAGGTCTTAATTTCATGTACAACGATATCGAGGTCAATACCCGACATCTCTTCGTAGCTCCAAGCGAAAACATCACGAAAATATTGAAAAATAGCTTTATAAGTGACGACTTAGTTATTGGAACAAGCGGCTCCAATGTGAACATTATCAACAACTTCGGGTTTAATGGATATGTCAAGAGGAATGGTGGGAGAAATGTTACTTAGGTTCCCTTCATATAAAACATCGTGTGTGGACTCGAGAACAAAATAAATGACAACAACGGTCAACGGAATCGAAATCCGTTGGTAACTCTCTAAGGTGAGTTGTTCCAAGAAGAGAATGGAACGATGATGTCCATCATCCCAGGGGGTGCCTTTCCTAGACATAAAAAACATAATAATCTCGTCACTAGGAAAAATCACATGAAATGGATAGTGAGATGAATCACAAAGAGAGGGAGTGGAAGGGATTTCCAATTGAATGGTTTGATAATCCGACTCAGCCGGACTTAAAGGAATTTTCTTTCCATAGCAGAGATAATCACCGGGGTCAGGTACTATCCACGAGTCGTGAGACGCGGGGGTTTTGTGAACAGAGGTCGAAATTATGTTGATTGAGGTGACAAAAAAAGGTGGAATATCGGGTTGTGGGATTGGGAATGTACCCATAAAAGTTGCATCTTTTATTAGACCCACACTGACATTCTCATACCCATGAGGTGTCTTCAAAATAAAGGGTACGTTTCTAGTACGAGAATCAGAGTTCAAAAAGGCCAGCAGGTCTACAATAATGAATTTTCCCTGGTGTGGAAAACATACTACATAGAAAAGGGTAGACACAACTACATGCATAGAATCAATCAAACTATTGCCAAGTAAGAGGTTATAATTGAGAGGTGCATCAAAGGCCTCAACTTCAAAATTGACCGATTTTCCTTCCAACATAATAGACAATGAGGGAAGTATATCGTAGGGTTTAAAGACAGAGACATTGAAGGCCTTAAGTGTGTTTTGTGATTCAGTTAGGGGAGGAGAGCCAATGGATTTCCAATAGACAACAGACATTATGCATGTCAAGGAACCCTCATCAATAATAGTTCTACAGATATTCCTATTATCTACAACAACTTGTATCTGAAACGCTAGCTGAGGGGGTAGCCTTAGAATGTGATATTCTAGGTCAAAAATTATATATTCTTATCTGTAGGATCAATTCCACTGATAGTATTTAACAGTGACTTTCGTTGAGAGGGACAACTTTGAAAGACTTCGAGAGTTGACATTGCAGAGGGTGCTTGTGCAAGATCTTCTACAATACCATAGTTCTGAGTAGCACGTGCATGAGGATTAAAGACAGACTTTTGAACAACCCCCTTTGGAGGAGGGAGGAGAACTGTATTGAGACCTGGTCGTTCGAGATGAAGAGGACCATTGGGAGGTGAAATTGAGGGAGGCGGTTGAACCAAAGAATGTGGTATATCATCAACTTTCTCCTTTGATGGAGAGTCATCTTTGGCCTGAGTAGTAAGTGTAACGTCATTCTTTTTTGAATCACCAGTACACATAAGGACACAGGAAGTGGTGGAAGGAGAGGGTTGGTCATGAATGACTGATTGGGCATGTTGTTGAGAAGGGAAATGTTGGGACAAAATGGTAGGTGTGGGAGGCTTCATAGTCCCTTGAAGGAACTTAGTGACCTCGACACTTCTTGGACAATCTTTTGTGTAGTGATCATCACCACAGATAAGGAAAGGATATCGAGGTTTGTTAGTATCTTTATCATCAGCAGGTTGTGTTTTCTCTTTCTCATATTGCGGATTATTATTTTTATCCTCCTTATTCTTACACTTTCCGTTTTTAGATTTATTTTTGTCGACATGGGTAGATTGAACGGAGTTAACCTCAGAAGTTTTGTCAGTGGAAGGAGTAGGAATCAGAGCACTTTGAACATTAGAAGCAGTAGATTTGGGATTGGTGTGAGAGGCTTGCATAGATTGAGGTTGAGCATGGAAGGCTCCAATCACACCATCAGCCGCATGAGAAGCAGTAGGGGTAGTTGAGGTATTTGTGGTAGAAGGACGAGTGGCATCAGGGAGCAAGTCATAAAGAGTTTCTATTTGTGAATAAACGAGATCTAGGTATTGAGCGTGGATGATCACCTGCTCTTCAATGGCAACTCCACCCATGGAAATGTCATGAGATATTTTATTCACGAATGATTTGGTGAACCATTCCACCAATAACTGATCAGGAAGGTAGAGTTTGATCAAACGTCATCTTCTTCGCCACTCATGGATGTGATCAGAAATGTGAGTGGCCGAATTTTGTTTAAAGGAACTCAAAATATTGGTTCCTGTTTCATAGTGGATTGGCAATTGGTAATGTGTGGGGAAATCCATGGCTAGGGTATTAAAGTTGATGAAGAAGCCTCGTGGTAATTCTATATACCACTTTGCATCCGAACCCGTAAGAGTTTGTTTGAAGAGTCGTAACCGAATGGAGTCGTCCATCAAAGAGTTGGATGAACACCGAAGGTGAAAAGTCATAACATGGTTGTTTGGATCTTCCCCTGTTTTACCATCAAATTTTGGAATGTCGGACAATATCTTGGCCGGTATAACGGGCCAATGGGGATAATGTAAGATACGGTCATTCAAGATTCTAGACAATTTGGGTAGATCCAAAGTGGCTAAAAAGGGTAATTGTCTATTCATGTGAGGGTACTGGTGACTTTGGGGAGGGAGTCTCGTCAGTATACCAGTAATACTGTAAGCAATTTTCATGTGAGGTGAAGGTCTTGACAGATTCATATGTGATTTTGGAGGCATGTATCCCATAGGGTTGTACTTATTAGGGATGTTCCCTTGGAAAGGGACACTAGAATGAACGTTCGAACCCCAAATTGGATTGGAAGAACTGAGATATGACTGGCCTGAACTAGGGGGTATGAAAGAGATAACTTGAGATTGTTTCCCCCTAGATGATTGTGGATTTCTCTGAATGAGAAGATTCCAATACTGGGCTAGTGATGTTGGTATGTTATGTCCATAGGGTGGGTTATAACCTCCAAGCGAGGGTTGTCCTCCAAGTGAGGATTGTGTCCCAATTTGAGTTTGACCCCCAAATTGAGTTTTCCCCCTAGGGTTATATTGCCCTCCAATGGGAATATGATAATCATAATTGAATGACTAAGTAGTGTCTCTAATTGGATTGGAGCCACTTGGGCTAGATCCTCCCATAAAAGGCGGATAAGACCCTCAGAAGATGACTTGGGAAGGTGTCAGAACGAAACCAAAAGTAGCATTGTACCTAGGAGGAATGAAAACTCTAGAAACTCTAGATGGAACCTGGGTAGGAATGGGGATAGAAGTATTCAAATAATTATACCCAGGAGGAAGTGATGAGACAGGCCTAGACGAAAGTGGTGTACCAATGGGATCTTGGGTAACCACCGTATTCCTGGTGGGAATAGTCATAGCGCATGGGACCATTGTAGAATGGGCCATATGGAGTGAAATAGTTGATCTAGGACCAACTGAATGTGTGTCTAAAACAATGGGGATATATCTAGTTGTACCAGCAAAGTGATCTAGAGGTATCATGTAGGTAACAGACATTTGGAGCAGTTCAGAGACGATAGGTATATCAACACCTGCCCCTGAGTCGTAAAGGTCCTGCACTATGTGAGGCAAGCTTCTAAATATAATGGTAGTCCAAAGGGGATTCCCTTCTCTAGGGCCGGAATGGGGTCTGATCAGTATTCCAGAAGTGTCAACAACAAGTTCTCTGGATGAATTCAGTTGAAGAATACGTCTCTTGTATCCAGGAGGTATGCGGAAAGCCTCTAGAGAATCAGAAACAATTTGAAAACTTTCTAAAGAGGTAGAACATTCCTCTTGTGAAATTACAGTGTCCTGGACCACACTCTGTTGAGGAGAGATCTCTGGTGACTTAGGGGGTAGAGGGAGATAATCCTCCATATTTTCTGGAGGAAGTCCCTGGACCCTACACGAACGACGTGGAGGGTCGATGTTGGCCGAGCCAAATATTTTACACAAAAAATCTATGGCCAACTATGAAAATAAACAACACTTACTAATAAAATCTAAGAATCATACCAAGCAAATAAACCTTCTTACTTCAAAGTCACTAGTTGGTGATGAAATCCAACGTCGCAAAGTCAAGGCAAGAAGGGGTTGGGATAGAGTGGTTGGAAAAGTTACATTGATGACATTATTAACAGACTTAAACCCTAGTGAAAGCTCCCACACATAATCATGGGTATACCCACCAAGGAGCCCAAGTGAGTCTAGCCAACGTCGATTCCAGGTACCATGAATACTCTCCCCTCCACAATCACCTCGTGTAAAACCCTAAGAAGATAGGAAACTAAGGCTACCAAGAACAATAGTGATACTTGGGGAAAAAATCGACAGTCTGATCCATGCGTAAAGGCAGGGTATCTAGCCCGAAATCAACTTGAGAGGCTTCCACTCATCATTGTGGGTATACCATTCAAGAAACCCCTATAATATGCACAATCTCTACACCGAGAACAACAAAGCAGGGTGAGTAACTCTACCAGTCTCAATGCGACTTCAGGTTTGACCCTTGTGTAAGAAGGGCTTCTCAATACAAAATGTTTCAAATGGATTTGAACACTCCCTATCACAAGATGCTATTGTGTGTTTTTTTCTTTGGAGAGTGTGTCTCACAGCCTATTCCAAAGCTCTAGCCTAGCTAATGTTGGTGTAAAAGATCCCTAGAAAATAAAATTTACTAATTGAGTTTTAGGTTTCGCAATGTTTTTTAGAGGTTGTTGTTTACTCAAGAGGGAGAGGGGAATGAAACCAATGTTGTGGAAGACCTTGACCCAATAATATGAAAATAGAGATGAATGATGCAAAATTTTCATTCAATGAAATCTATCTATGGTAGGGAGAAGGTTTTTTTCTGGAATGATGTAAGCTACAAAATGTAACTTCTTTTCCTTGAATGAACACAATGTCAAACAACCATCAATAAGAAAATTTCTCAACTTTCTCTTCTTTAAAAAAAAAAAAAAAATTGAATGCAAAAAACCTTCTTTTGTATGATTACTTAAAAGAATAAATGACTTTAAAGTCTACCTTTCCAAAACCAAATTAGGGGTACAACTAAGAAAGGACAAGTAATCAAAGAAAATGTATACACTCAACAAGCACCCAAATCAAACTTTCAATGAAGATAAAAGTAAAGATGATAGGAAAGTGTTTCACTAAATGCAAATGAAAAATGAATTTCTAATCAACAAGAAATCTAGAAAATGTAATCAATCCAAAACTTTAAATCCAATCAAAAGACTTTTAATCAATCAAGCACTCAAATGCGAAATCAAAGATTATATCCTTGTTGATAAAAATCAAAAGGTAAAATTGGAAAAATGACTAAGAAAGGTGTTCGATCTCCGAAAACCAATTGACAACAAGTTTCAAACAAAGAAATCAATCAAATAATGGCATTAAAAGTTCCTCCCATCTGGCTAAAGAAAAACTGTGCATCAAAAGATGACAGGACCCAAACCAAAAATTTTACAGGCATCGTCGCAACCTAGTAGTAGGTTATGGTGCGGAAATCAAAGGTTTCTACAGGATAGTTGTGGGTAGGTCACAAAAAGTAGGCACTGGGACAAAGTGAGGGTGCGGAAATCAAAATTTTATTCAAGTTGTGTATGGGTACAGTGCGAAAGTGTCTGTATAAAAAAGAAATTTGGAAAGAGGACAAAGGGTCTAAGCAAAATTTCAAATCGAGAGGGTCTAGATGGATGCCCCACAAACTCAGAGATTGAAATAAAGTAAAGAAGGGTAGGCTAAAAGTAGATGGCCAACAAAAAACCACAAACAATTTGTATTCCCAGTGGAGTCGCCAATTTTGTTATTGGATAAATCGGTGAATGCAGACATAAACTAATCTCCCTAGATCCACCTGGATCTAGAACAAACCAAGACAGGACATGACGCTTTCCCTAAGCTACAATCATTGAATTTACTACCAAAGAAGGAATGCATGACATACCTTTAGATATCTCTTCCTTATATCTTTGTTGTCCCTCCTTCACTCCGGTGCTCTTGTGAGATCAAATATGCAATGACAAAAACCAACCAAAGTGAAAGAAACAATAGTAGATTCAAGGAAAACGTAAACATGTGATCAAGGAGTCACATAATAAAATGAGAATGATTTTATGGGAAAGAAACATGCCACCGTATTATATTAAGTAAAAGTGGAAGATACAACCAAACTGCCTTGATGTTGCAAGTTCCCTTTTAGTGGTCCTTTGTTCCAACACACACATACACTTTCTATGAATTTGTATGAAGATGGTCCACAAAATCTTGATGGACAAATGGATACCTCAAGCATCAATTGCAACAGGATCCTTCACACAGTCTTCAGCCTATTCTTTCATAAATTATTTGCTTAATCTTCCTTAACCTTTTCCATGAGAAACCTATCATTATATAGGAGAAGGATAAGTGGTTAAAGAGATGAGGATGATCCAACCAAATCACAGAAGCCAGTAGGATCACAATGATATGGACGCCACGTCACATTCTAGAATATCCTCCTTCTAGAAACTTCGTGAACTTCTTCCTTTCTTTATCTTTCAAACGTCGTTGCACCCTGCCTATATAGAAGCCTATGGAAACCCCGTGAGCCAAGTATAGAGAAGCCTGTGGAATCAAGCATTTATGCACTCTGTATTACTCCTAGCCTATGGGCTCCTTCTAAAAAAAAGCCTTGTAGAGGAAGAAATTATTTACTTTTCTCATGCAAAAGATCCTTTTGAGAGTCTGAACACATGCTTGTAGAATCATCATCAGGATGACCAAAATAATGTGTAACAATCTCATAGACACCACTCACCTCCTTACTCAACGAGAAATTTTTATGCATCTGAATATTCCTTAAGCAGTCCAGAGGTTTCTCCTGTTAGGCACCAAAGAAGGATACATGAGTTGGAAAGTTTGCAAGGAGAGATGAGGAAGCTCAAGCCACCATCCTTTGATGGTGAAAGAGAAAGAGAATATGATGTTGAAGCATGGCTTCTTAGACTCAAGAGATATTTCCAATTACATAACTATTCATTAACCCTAGAAGCCAAAATTACCACCTACCATTTACATGGGAAAGATGCAATGTGGTGGGATCAACTTAATCAAGTTGAACATATTAATGAGAATAGGATCATCTGGAAGAAATTCAAGAAGTATTTCTAGAAGGAGTACCTCTCAGAGCATTTCTATGAAAAGAAAGTGCATGATTTATTTGAACTTAGGATGGGAAGCATGACAATGGCAGAGTATGAGAAGAAGTTCTTGGGGTTGTTAAAGTATGTTGGGTTTATAAATGAGGAAAAGGTAAACATACATAGGTTCTTGAGTGGATCGCCATCCTTTCATAAATAAAAGATTTGGTATGATGAGCCTAAGAACTTGATCGAGGCCATCAGGAAGGCTAAATACTTGTATGAGAAAGGTCAGGGAAAAGAATCCATACAAAAATCTTGGAAGGCTAAGAAGAAGGAGAAGTTTGATTAGATGAGGAAGGGATTCAAACCTTCTCTCAATAGAAATGAGCCTAATAAAAATCATCAAGACCAGTATGATAAGGGTGATTCCAAGAAAGAATACTCCTTGGGGAAAATGGGAAGACCACCAATCCAATGTTGGGTATGTAAAGAATGTCACTTGTACAAGGATTTCCCACACAAGAAGGACAGAGTGAAGATTGTGCACAACATCCAAGAGGCTACAACAGTTGAAGACATGGGAAGGATTTATGCAGCCTTAGATGATCGACAAGTAGAATACCAATCCAACATGATCGAGGTGGAAGGTAAGATCATAATTTAGTCTATTGCTATTTTAATTTATTCAGGAGCAATTCATTGTTACATTGATCATAAAATAGTGGATAGTTTACATTTGGATAAAAGTAAGCTTGGGAAATCAATTTTTGTTCAACTAGCCACTAGAACCAAAAGGAGAATCCATGATATGGTCAAAATTTGTTCCATAAGCATTAATGGTGTGAATACCAATGCTTATCTAAATATCATACCATTGGGGTCTTATGATATTCTAATTGGAATGGATTGGTTAGAAAAACATCATGTTTTCCTATAATGTCATAGCAATACATTTGCATGCCTTGATGGAGATGGAAAACAAAGCACTATGAAAGGAGTTCCAAGACCCATCTCTATAAGGGAGATTTCATCCTTACAGTTGAAGATATGTTTTAGAAAAGGATGTCAATTGTATGCAATCCATGTGGAGGAGCCAAAATATACAAAGGGTCCAAGCCTTGAATATTTCTCGATACTACAAGAATTCGAGGATGTATTCCAAGAAATACCAGGGTTTTCACCAAAAGGGGAGATATAATTCTCTATTGATCTAGTGCCAGGAGTTGCTCCGGTGTCAAAAACACCTTACAGAATGAGTACTCCTGAGTTAAAATAATTACAAATGCATTTGGAGGAATTGTTGAAGAAAGGGTACATATGTCCAAGTGTTTCATCTTGGGGAGAACCAGTACTCTTTGTCAAAAAGAAGGATGGAACCTTGAGGTTGTGTATTGACTTTCGAAATTTGAATAAGTCTACTATAAAGAACAAGTATCCTCTACCCAGAATTGATGACCTCTTTGATCAACTAAGAGGAGAAAATATATTTTCAAAGATAGACTTGAGATCAGGATACCATAAGGTAAGAATAAAGGAAGAAGACATCCATAAGACAACATACTAGGCATGGGCATTATGAATTTGTAGTGGTGTCATTTGGATTGTCCAATGCACCAGTTGTATTTATGTGCTTAATGAATGGAATATTCAGAAATTACTTGGATAAGTTTGTCATAGTATTCCTAGATGACATACTTGTCTATTCTAAGTCTGAAGAGGAGCAATAACATCACCTAATATTGGTATTGCAACTGTCGAGAGAATAACAGTTGTATGCCAAGTTGAGTAAGTGTCATTTTTACCAAGAACATATCCATCACTTGGGGAACATTATTTTAGAACAGGATATAGTAGTAGACCCTGAGAAGATTGAAGCCATTAGAGGATGGCCAACACCCATGAATGTTTCAGAAGTCATATCTTTTATGGGGTTAGTTGGTTACTATAGAAAGTTTATAATAGGGTTCTCTAAGATTTCTCATCCCATCACTTATTTGCAAAATAAGGGAATCAAATTTGAATGGAAAGCAAAATATGAAGAAAATTTTAATTCGCTAAAGGAATTACTTACTAGTGCACCTATTTTGAAGATTGTGGACACAAATGAGAATTTTTTGGTATGTACAAATGCGTGCAAGGAAGGGCTTGGTGGATTCCTCACTCAAAATGGGTATTTCATTTGTTATGAGTCCAAGAAGATTAAATAGCATGAGAGGAATTATGCCACACATGACTTGGAGCTTGTTTTCCATTGTTCACGCATTGAAGATGTGGAGGAATTATCTCATGGGAAAGAGATTTGAATTAAGAACAAACCACAGTGGTCTGAAGTATCTTTTTTAACAGCCAAGTTTGAACACCGGGAAAACAAGATTCCTGGAATTTTTAAGCAAATGTGACTTTGATATCAAGCGTATCAAAGGAAAAGAAAATAAGGTTGTCGGTGAACTTAGTAGAAGAGTGCATCTCATGCATGACATAGCTATCAGTATGCATCAGTCGAACTTGAAGAGAAGAATTTTAGATGTTTTTGTTACAGATCAACATTACCTACAGGTAAAGGAAATCTTATAGCAAGGAGATGTACAAAAGAAAATAAAAGAGTATGAGATGAAGGAAGATGGACTACTTATGCATAAAAATAGAATTTATGTTCCTAGTTCTGAAGAACTTAGGAATTTGGTATTAAAAGAAATGCATAATGTTCCATATGTTGGACATCCCCGTTACCAAAAAAAAATTACAGCAGTAAGAAGCAAATTCTTTTGGACGGGGATAAAAAAGTATGTTGTTGATTACATCGCCAAATGTATGGAATGTCAAAGAGTACAGGTTGAGAATAGAAACCCAAGGGGTTTGCTAAAGCCATTACCAATTCCAGAGAAGAAATGGGAAGTGATAACCATTGAATTTATAACGAAATTTCCTAGGACAGCAAGTAAACATGATTCAATCATGGTAGTGGTTGATAAATTGACAAAGTCTTCTCATTTTGTTCTTGTAAAAAGAACTCGTACAAAAGAAAACATTACAGAAATTTATATGAAGGAAATTTCTAGGTTGCATGGGATACCTAAGACAATTGTCTCAGACATAGACACTAAGTTTACTTCAAATTTCTGGAAGGGATTATTTAAAGGATTTGGTAAAAATATGAACTTTAGCACAACATACCATGCATAGTTAGATGGGAAGACAGAGAGGGTCAACTGGGTAATTGAAGACATGTTAAGAATCTATGTGATGGATAAGATATCTAAGTGGGAAGGTTACATGCACTTGGTTGAGTTTGCCTATAATAATGGGTATCAAGCCTCCTTGAATATGAGCCCATTTGAAGCCTTGTATGGTATAAAATGTAGTACTCCAGTAAGTTGGGACAACCCAACAAATAGAGTGGTACTTAGGCCAGCATTTCTCAAGGAAATGAAGGACCAGATGGTTAATATTAAGTAGAATTTAAAGGTAGCTCAGGATAGACAGAAGGTTTATGCTGACAAGAATAGGACATAAAGAGAATTTAAAGTAGGAGATCATGTGATTTTGAAAGTAAATCCCAAGAAGATCTCTTTGAAGTTGGGTAGTTGTACAAAGCTAGCAACCAGATTCTATGGTCCATTTGAGATATTGGACAAAATAGGGTCGGTTGCATACATGCTTGCATTGCATGTTTCCATGAATGTGCATAATGCATTTCATGTCTCTTTCCTAAATAAATATCTACATGATCCTAACCATGTTATTGATTGGAATCTGATTCAGGTAGACACAGAGGAAGATTTCTAGGTCCAGCTTCATAATTGAGTTATAGAGATGGTAAAAGATCAGTGGACCTGCTACGGTCCTAAAGATTCTACCTGGAAGCATGAAGATTCCATGCGGGAAGAGTACCCGTGGATTTTTGAATAAATTTTGGAATTTGATTCATGTTTGGGATATGCACTAAGGACATTGGAAAAATAAGGGGGAGGGGATGTAACACCCCGAGTTTTGTGTTGGATCATGTTGTCATTGATGCCAATGGTTTGATTGATTGATGTCAAGTGATTGATTGATGTCAAAGGATTGATTGATTGATGATTTATGTAATATAATATGTATTGTCCTTGATGAGAATGCATAGATGAAGAT
>ML780056.1:666635-712833 GCA_009831015.1 Picea engelmannii
GTATGTGTATGATTGTTCATTTGTTCATTGCTTATTTACTCTGCAGTTATTGGATAATAATGCTTCATTGATATAACACTTGGATTATATGGTTAAATTGCTCTATTACTGATTCACCCCCCCTCTCAGTAATCCAACATTTTGAGCCTCCATATTAAATAATGTATTGTTACATTTCTGAGAGGATAGAGTTCCCAAACAATTATGAAAAGGCTAGTGTTCCTAAGAAATGTAATGTGTGATCATTATTAATAATAAATGCATCATTTGTTGATAGAGGGACAAGGACTAGAGTTATAGGGGGCTATGATTCCACAAGAGAGGGGGGATTGAGGGGCTAAGTGCTTATTTATTTTATATTACCCATTTTCTATAATGGTGGGGGGGGGGATCGGTTATGTGAGCTCTTTGGGGAAGGCCAAGAGGTTCTTGATCTCCACGAATTACAAAAACTCATCCTTGTTCTTTGGAAGGGGTTCTCCTGTTGGAAATATTCTCTCATTCATTTTGGTCATTCGCTCACTCTTTTTACCATCCCCATTTTGGTGTTGTTGTTGGTTGCCTCATGAGTTCATTCACCCATTTTTTTCATTATTCATCCTCTCTTGTGGAGTCTTCACTCCATTCATTCCTTCACTCACTCATCTTTCCTCTTTTTCGTGTCTTGTCCTGGGAAAGGAAGATGAATTGTTGAAGAATAACCACAGTTTTTGGTTGTAGATATTGTTGGTGTAATCCAACCATGATTTTAGGTCTGCATGTTTGAAATGCTTGGCCTGTGTTCAGTTTTTCTCACATCTGTGAGTCCCAAGAGTCCCAACATGGAGATTCTGGACCAGTTGCATTGGAGCCTTGGAAGGAGAGAGATTGTGTGGTAGAGAAGGGTGAAGGTCCACTCTCTTGAGTGGTGCAGGATGGGTAGAAGAGAGCTGGGTACTTGGATTGTTGTGAGTGTTGGAGAATCCTGTGAGAGATTGAGTGTTGACTGGTTTGGGAAGACAAGTAACACTTTGGAACCGTCCTTGTGGATTCATAGCCCTGGCTCAAGGGTGACATTTTTGTTGAGACTTGGAACAACATTGTCTATGCTTGGGTGGAACATTCTTGATCTTTAGCCAGTTGGTGTCTTCTTTTATAAAAGATAAGTTCTTTGTGTTATGGTTTCCTTTGCTTGTGTATTTATTTCCAATGTGTATCAAATTATTATACCTAATATTTGTACCTATAATATGCATGCGTGCTATTTAATGTTGTGCATGGTATATTGTGCATGTATTTTATGGTGTGGTATGAATCTTGATCATTGCATGTATGTATTTCATGCTTCTTTATTAATTATTCTTTATCAAAGATTCAAAATCAGTAAAGAGGTGTGTTCTTGGTGCAACATGCGGGAGGCTGGGTATGTTACAACTTGGTAACAAAGCAGAATTGTAGTGGTGTTTCTCCGCTTGGGTGGTTGGGGACGTTACATGTTATAGCAAGATTTTCCTCACCCCATGCAACTTGCTCAAAAGGCCTTTTTCATTTCCCTGTGGAGAATTGAAGTCCCCTTTTTCACTTCCTAGAGCCAAAAAACCATATTTTTCCACATATACGCACCCTACAAGTTATAAAACATGTGTATACATAGGTTGCACCACTACATCCCACGTACATCGAGTTTGGTGCTGAAAAATAAAATAAAAATCGGGTTTCCATGTCATGTCATGAGATCCATTATCCTTGTCCTTCCATATACTAGAAACATTCTGACTCGAACCTTCAATTCCATTTGAAGGCTATAAATGGGTCATATCCAAACAGTGGAAGAAGAGAGAATTCAACTTTTTAGAGCAGAGATACCCTGGAGAAATTTTCACTTCACATTGAGTCTGCATCCCTTTGTCCTTTAAATTTGGAACACATTGTTCAGCCCCCATGTTCTTCCCTCTTTGATGGAGAACCTCATTGTCTCTCTTATATGATCTTGCCTTTGGTGGAGGATTGAAGTGGTGGAGACCCAACTGGAAGGGAATTAGTTTCTTGGTTCCGAGAAGTGTCAACACGTAAGTTTGTCAATTGTATACTTCTGTTGATCATATTTTAATAGAAATAATCTTTTCTCGTCCAGTTGATGTCTTTAAAATATTTGAATTATTATTCCATGGCCATATTTGTTATGAATGGTAATGTATTATGTTATTATATGTGCTAAATTTATAGATTATCACCATATGCTTGCATATCTTGGTTGTTGAGGACAAATTGTAGGTATAAATCTTTGAGTCGAGTGCTCAATGGTAGTCTTCATCAAACGTCCGGAGGAGGTAGGCTCTTTATCTTGTATTGTTAGCATTTACATTTATGTAGCATAGTTGATATTAGAGTTTATTTCTGTATACATTCCATCTATTATGGTTTACCCCATGCCATAGAGTGATTTTCCTCGTAACAATGAGTACTTTAAGATCTATAGAGTTAGAAATGTAAAACCAATCTTTGTAAATTAGAAATCCATATTTAGTCATCTGATAGCCTTTATATGTTTTTCAAGTTGTTCTTGTTGTAGACCATTTTTTACCTGGATGAAGTAGTCATCATCAGCAAGGGCTTATTTCATTATAACTTTTAGATGGTATTCACAAGTACTAATGGCTTCCATATGTATCACTTGCATGTTTTGTTGAATGCATCAACTACTTTGTTTTGTTTTCCTTTTATGCTCCTTATATCAAGGTCATATTCTTTTAGAAAATCCAACCATGTAGCCTATTTGGCATTACACTGTGGCTAATCAAATAAGTATTTCAGCCCATTGTGATCTATCATCAATAAAAATTTCCTACCATCAAGTAATGGCACAACATCTTTAGTGCATGGATTATATCTGCAAGTTCTAGGTTATTAATGACATATTTACTTTCATTCTCTTTTAGTTTCCTAGACTTATAACTCACCACATGTTTATTGTGCATCAGGAATCCACCAAGTTGTTATTTACATGCATCTATACACAATACAAAATCTTTGTTTGGGTTTTCTATTTTCATAATTGGTGCACTAGTAGGAAGGTGTTTCAATTGCTAAAAGCTCTCCTCACATTTCTGAAACCATACAAACTTTACCCCTTTCTTTTGCAATGAAGTTATTGGGTAATAAAACTTGAAGAATCCCTCAATGAACCTTTTATATTAACTTGTAAGGCCCATAAAGGATCTCGCATCTGTCACATTTTTCGAAGTGGGCCAACTCATTATGGCTTTAATATTTTATGGATCAACTACCATTGCTTCTTTTGAGATGATGTGTCCCAACTAATAGATCTACTTTTGATAAGAGACACATTGTTTTAAATTTACATATAATTGATGCTCTCTTAATATTTTCAAAACCATTATGAGATGATACTCATGATCTTCTTCATATTTTGAATAGATAAGTATGTCATCAATGAAAACAAGTACAAACTTATCCAAATACTTAATAAATACATTGTTCATAAGGCACATGAATATGGTTGGTGAATTGGTAAGTCCAAAAGGTACCACTACAAACTCATAATGACCATACCTTGTCCCGAATTTTATGTTATGAATATATTAATCCATGATTCTAACTTGATGATATCTATATCTCAAGCCAATATTTGAGAACACTTTTTCCCCTCTTACTTGATTCAAACAAATCATAAATATGAGACAATGGTTACTTGTTTTTTGTTGTAACTTTGTTCAAATATTTGTATTATATGCACAATTTGAGGGTCACATCCTTATTTTTCAAAAACAACGCTAGTGCTCCCTAAGGAGACACACTTGGTATGTTGTATCCTTTCTCTAAAAACTCTTGAAGTTGCATTTTCAACTCCATTAGTTCAAGAGATCTCATTTTATAAGGAACTTTGGATACAGGTGCAACTCTGGGCATATGATCAATTGAAAAGTAAATTTCCCTCTTGGGAGGTAGACCAAGTATCTCATCTAGAAATACATCATTGAATTATTGAAGTATCGGATAATATTCAAGATTTCGATCCTTGTTTTTTGTTGGTTCCAAAAAATGAACTGTATACAACTTACATTCCTTTATGAAAATATCGTTCAACTATAAGGATGGAATTTTACTTATGGAAATGGATGTTGGAGTACTTTTCATTATTATTGGATTTCCATCCTCATCTATGTAGTCAAATATTTTAGTGTGCTAATCAATTTTTACCGCATGTGCTTCTAGTCAATCCATGCCAATCAAGACAACATATGAACCAAGTGAAAATCTATTCAATTTTTCCCATGTAGAAATTCCATTCATTTCCAGTGGACATGCCTTCACCGACTTATTTACTTTTCTCTTAGTTCTTGTAGCTAATTGAATGTCACATACCCACTATGAAAATCAAACTTTTTCGTTGATTTCTCAACAATCAGAATCCCCGAAGTCCTACGGGGCTTAGCACAGGCTAGCTCTTTCCTTTTCCCACCTCCATATGATTGTATTTCACGACTATGGGCCGAATCAGCACGATGTCTTTTCACACTTCGCGACTCGGTGCTACCAGAATGTCGAGTCTCTCGACTCTGCAAACCCCGAAGCTTGAAACAGCGAAACACCGAACCCCGATGGGGCTAGCGAGGGGCAAGTTTCTCTCTTGGGGTCTTTTCTACGTGACCCTATACTGTGTCCACGCGCTTAAGCTAGCCAAGATCTTATTGGATTTTCACGATTCGGGGAATCGCGATATATGACGTCTACCTTCCCCCATTCAAATCCCCGAAACTTCCGAGGTCTCCAAAATTTCCCTCCAAAGGGAGATCGACGGTTGTAAGCCTCCCCTAATCCAACGGTATGGATCCTTTCAGGGTTTCGGTACTCAAAAGTTTGAAATGCAATGACTCCAAGACTCTTCGTCATTCAAGTCTCCAAATTCCGATATGGAAATTCGTGTAAGAGATCGACGACTCTTAAGAGTGTGGATCCAACGGTCCATGGGATATCGGGACTTTCCCCTGACTCTGACTGCTCACCATGCATCTCCCTTGATGGACGGTCTCGGTTCCTTCAGGACTTCTCCTCTCCACTACCGCGCGTATCAGAATTTTAAGTATCGGGATTTCACGATTTGCGAAGGCAAGGTTTCTTGCCTTCTTAGTTTCCCGGATGTCGAAATGCCGAAACGTCGATCGGAAACCACATGTCCCTTTGATGGACGGCGGTGACCTTCAACAAAGATCAACGGTGATGACCTTTTTGGGATGATCAATGGTCACAATCAAATCCCATCTTTCCTCAATCTCATTCACATCTTACGCCATTTCGGGGTTTCAGTGATCGAAATTTCATGACTCGGGAAGATAAGGGTTCTTGTCCTTTCATTTTCCCGGGTGACGAAACGTCGAAGCGCTTACCAGCAGCCACATATACTCCCTCAAATGGACGGTCCTCGTTGTTTCACCATTTCGCAACTCGCAACCCCTAATGACACAAATCCTTTGTCAACTCGAATCCCCGGTATCCGAAATACCGATGGACTCTCAATCTCCACCACGTGTCCTTCATGGATGGACAGTCTAGATCTATATCGGGACTTTCACCATGGAGTGTCCCAATCCCTTGTCATCAGGACTCCCGGAATCCCAAATTTTGAATCCCCGATACCGACTCCTCTCTCAGGACTTTCGCCCTTGTTCACGAGGGCTTAACCCTCATGCATCTCTTAACAGACCCAATGGCTGTCAGGTTTTTCTAGCTAAGATCTGATGGCTCAGATCTGTCCCACGTCGTGCACTCTCCCCCTACTCTCTGGACGTGGAAAAACCAACGGTCCAGATACTCCCACAGACCTTGGGATCTACGGTCCCGATTTCCTCTCTATTCACGAAGATAGAGGAAAAGGGGCGAGGTATGTAACACCCTTGTTTCTTTCGTCAATCTAACGGTCATGAATGACCACAGATCTTCCAACGGGATCTCGTCTGTTGATCGATACTTATCCCTACACTGCTACTTCAGGATTTTAAGAGGGTCATTCATCCTCGTACAGGGTTGTTAAGACTTGCACATTCAAGTCCTGTTTCCAGGTTCTTGGTAAACCTTTCCAAGGAGGGAATATTTGTGAAGAGATCTATTCCGAGGCATTCCTGGAGACAGATAAGGGGAAACAAATTCTCGAGAACGGACTGGAAGTCTGACTTGGTTCAACTTATGCATAATTAAATTCATTTATCAACACAAGTCATGCGTGGTTTTTCTATTATAAGCATACATCTACCATTTCTTATCAAAACACTGCACAGACATTTGTATACTGTAATCATTCACAATTTCACAGTTTATGAGCATATATGTCAGCATATGAATTTCAAGATGCAATATGTAAAACACTTATCATAAATAACACCAGAAGTGAGTGCAACTGTTGAGAGGGGTGCTCGTTTCCACCCAACCATAGGCTCAGCTATTCCAATAGGATTTACAACTAGCCACCCCCGAGCTGAGACCACGATGTTGCGAGACTGTGTCTCAGTTTTTCCAGTGATCAAGAATGAGGGTTACTCTCCCCCTTCTCTGCTATCACTCCCTCTGTGTATCTCCAGAGTTCTCTTTCTCCCCTCGCATCCTCCTCCCCATTCGTTTCTCCCCCACACCTTATCCTCTTGCAAGGTTGCATGTGGCACAATTTTCCTCGCGCTGGTCAGGCCTGATGGCTCTACGGATGGGCGGTTCACCTCCCCATCCCTCATTAATTCCTGAGGATCCATCTACCTACCAGCCTGCGAGACATTTAATTCGGGGCCAGCGAGCCGCTCTTGGTTCTTCGGGCCAGTGGAGTCCAAATACGATATTGTTTTCGGTGGAAGTTAATGCCACCATTCTAGGTGCCTTCCACTGCCTTTCTCCAGCCATCGTGGTCTCTTTTTTTATCATATCCCCTCTCAACAGTCCTGCAATATATATATATATATATATATATATATATATATATATATATATTCACATTCATCGACCTTTTCCACAAGGTCTATTCACATCACACATTCACATTTCTGAGTTTGACACAGTTCTTGGCCAGTCCAGTTATTTTTACAAATTGGGGGAAACAGGGTGTTACATTGAACTAACCATGATTTCTCATTCTTTCATTTTTTAAGAATACATGAGTTGACAACTTTAGGTGAAACAAAGTTGTGACTAGACCTTGGATCAATCAAAATAGAAAAAAATGCCTAGCAATATTACCTTCAACTTCCACCATTGATGTTTGGTGGTATAATTGCCAATCATCCAAAGAAACATAGATTATAGGAATGGTCCTTGCTATCATTGATTGTTGTAGTTTCTTTTATGTTGCGAACATTCCTAGTATTTTCATGTCTATGAGGATAACCTTCGAGTTACTAGATGATCTCCTCCATGTCCCCAACATTTTAGAGGCCCTTTCAAAGGCTTACTTGGCCTCCATCCTACTGATCCTGTTATCTTGTTTCCACTCTGCATTGGGTGGTTCCACTGGAAACTACTACACACTAGGTAACTTGGCTAAAAATTCTTTAACTAATTTTTATATCGTTGAGGCTTGAATACTTTCTTTTTCTATTCATTTTTCCTTCATGCCTTGCTAAATTCTAGTTTATGCATGCTCTATTCATAATGATATTTATCCTTCTTGATTGTCTCATCAAGCATTTTAGGCTCATCAATTTCAACCATGTCTTTGCAATATTGAGGTAGTCCACTCAAGAAGAACTAAATTTTTTATTTCTCATCCCTGATCTATGGTACATACCTTAGGAGTTCCAAAAATTTTCTTGCATAATCCTCCATACTCATTTATCCCAATTTCATCTCATGAAATTCTTTGATCTTAACATCATAATACATTTATGAAATGCATTTCTACTCAAAGTGTTTTTAAAATTGCTTCCAAGTGATTTTTATCTCACTAATCTTCTTCACTTTCTTGATATCTCCCCACCAAATGGATGTTATGCCATTAAGATTAAATATGGTCACTCTAGGCTTACTGTTCCCAAAATAGTCATGAACTTGAAAGTGTTTATTTATTCCAAGAAGCCAGGCCTCAACTTCTTCACATGATTGTACCTCACCATCAAAGGTGGGTGGTTTTACCTTTTTGAATTCCCCTTGTAAATAATCTATGGAATGCCTCTTCTTTTTCTATCTATAAGAAGAAGGCCTTGAACCCGTTGATTGAATATTCAAAAGTATTTGTATCATTATCTGATGATTTAGATGGTATATATGTCTCATCACTAGATATATGATTCTTAATACCATGAACCCTTTTCCTTGAAGTGCTCTTACTAACATTGTTTGAAATCTGTATTTGATGTATTTTATTTTTCTTCTAAATTTTGATTAAATTCTATAGCAAGGAAACATTCAATTCATTTTGTTCTTCCTGGGATTTTATTATCTTCTCATTATCTTCCCTACAACCATGAAGTTCTACTTTTAAGTTTCTCATGGTTTCTACCTTGTGTAGAAAAGTCTCGATATTTCTTCTTTTATTAGAATTAGTTTCCTAAAAGTTTAATAAATCTTCCATGTCAACAATTACTCAATTTCACAAGATTGATTACATATAAATATGTTTTAACATTAATCATTTTGTAACAAAACAAAGAAAGAAAATAAAATATTAGTTTTAAACATAACACCATAAATCACTATCATCCATTTTTCTTTGAGCCCATACAACCCCTAGTTCTTTAACCTTGGCCCTGACATCAATTTGTACATAACCTGTAGATATTCAAGTTTATATAAAAAAAAATGAAAATGAAAATGATCTGTGATTTCATATTTTTACTATGGTTTTAATTGTTATACATGAAATTTTTTATTTCTTTGACGATGTATTTGGTAACAAGACCAATTTAAAATCATACAATATAGATGTTATAGATACCTTAGAGAATATATTTGCTACTATGATTTTAACTTTTAAATTTAAACCTCTAGAGAAAATTGTTACTACACTTGGCATTTATCAAGGAGAAACTTTCAATGAGATTCTCGAGGCGTAATCACATACCATGCCCATAAATTTGCAAGCCATTAATATGAAAAGTTTCTATCTTATCGAGTCTAATGAGGAAAGATTCTTTCATTTAAGGGAAATTTGATAATTACATTAAGTCATTGAGATAGATCTACAACTATTCCTAAAGCTAACAAACTCGTTGGATTTTCAACATAGACAATAGATTAGTATAGTATAGTGAATACTTGCATTTCCTCAATGCAATTTAGATCTTAAACAATTAGCATATATATGGAATTATTTCTTATATAAATCAACACCAATTTGTCTTCTATGAAAGAAAATCACATCTCTTTTACCTTTATTGTTGTGCAGGAATCCTCGAAACAATCCCCTATGATTTAATTTGCTCAACTCTAGTACAATTGGTTCCTCAACTATTCCTAAAGCTAACAAACTCGTTGGATTTTCAACATAGACAATAGATTAGTATAGTATAGTGAATACTAGCATTTCCTCAATGCAATTTA
Organism: Picea engelmannii; assembly: GCA_009831015.1. Taxonomy (NCBI): domain Eukaryota; kingdom Viridiplantae; phylum Streptophyta; class Pinopsida; order Pinales; family Pinaceae; genus Picea; species Picea engelmannii. Next base: position 676,152 of record ML780056.1, read on the forward strand.
GATCTTAAACAATTAGCATATATATGGAATTATTTCTTATATAAATCAACACCAATTTGTCTTCTATGAAAGAAAATCACATCTCTTTTACCTTTATTGTTGTCCAGGAATCCTCGAAACAATCCCCTATGATTTAATTTTCTCAACTCTAGTACAATTGGTTCCTTTCTCAGTCATTGAAAGGTATTCATCACCTCAAATGCATTAACAATACATAAAGCATTTCCAACTTACTGAATTTTATATAAAGGGTTGGTGTTATAGTAGAATCTTTACATAAACACAAAGATCAAGGAAACTACACAATGCAATCTTTAAAACAATGATTGATTGTGTCTTTTGTGAGAAAATCTTATATAGTTGAGAGGGTTGAATGTTGTTCAAAAATATCTTGGATATAGCTTGAAATTTGATTGCGATTCAAGTTTAAGTATGTAAGGTCAAATTAGAATATGAGGTGTTCTTAGACATTATTTTATTTATTCTCCATAAGTCTAAACTCTAAGTTTCTATAGTCTAAACTCTAAGTTTGTATATCTGAAATATATTATTGGAACCAATAATATACAACAATATACAACTTGAATATCTAAAGTATATTATTGAAACCAATAATTAAATACAACTGGACTAAAAATCAATAATAGAACAATATATATCAGATATATGAAATTTCTTGTTTATTCCATCATTAATTAAACTGAGGCTAAACTATATTGCTTATTTAACTATTCTTGACAAGTTATGGGTGCCTACACTTCCCAGTTTCTTAAATCTTTGTACCTCCACGTATGTATCCCTTTTAGATTATATTTTGTTAATTTTACATTGAATAAGTATCCTTTGATTTTGAGGGGGTTATGTGTTATTTGCTAAGTCATTTGGGTATTTTAGCATCACTTAAACCCCATATATGTTTACAAATAGGTTAGTTACTTCATGGATTTAAGAAAAATAACAAAGGTTTTTATGAAGAAAATTTTGTGTACCTATTTCAAAAGAAGGTGATGGGTTTGGTTTGTAATGAAATGATGGAAGCCCTCACCTAATAATTATTTATAGTGGTCATTCTTATTGTTCAACACATCGATACCTATGTAATGTTTTTTTATTATTGGTGGCTTATTTGGCTTTGCAAATTGATGTTGATACAATCCCAATCATATTTTTTATACAAATTTTATATGGAAGTTACTTGAAAGCCTCATCTTGTCGATCTCATACCAAAATTGATGGTGGTATATCTAAAACAACCAATGAAGAACTACAATTTCTACGTAATAATTGATATACCCTTTCCAATAAAATCCTATCAAACCAATTAATGATTTCATTAAACTGAAACCTTGTTTTCCCCAGACATGAACTACCCCAATTTCCCTTATCCCTTGTAAATAGTTATTTTGTGCCCTTGCAAATAGTTATTTGACATCACAATGTGGTTTTAGAGCTATAACCATTCACATTCACCGGATGGCATGACAATATACATCTAATTCACAAACCTTGCAATGAACACATAAATGTAACGTTGGCCAAGATTGGTTCATTTTAACTATATATCCAAATTTACAAAATAGCCCATGAAAATAAACTCTAAATTGTGATGTAAAGGAGGAAGATATAAAGGCATAAATATAAGCTTGAATACAGTTTTCATAGACAATTTGTAGACCTATAGGAAGTTAGAATGCAACCACTCTTGAAATTCAATTACATATTTACCTCCTAATAATAAAGTGTTGCAAAATAGAATAATTTTTAGATATGCAATTATACTCATTAACTCTACAAGAAATCACAAATGTATTCAACCATAACTAATAAAGAATTATACTCTGAATAAACAAGAATATTCATATCAATGAGAAGATACTTATATTTTATGAAATCAAAATTCTAAGCAACTGACTAGGATAGAGCAATTTTGCACCCAACCAGACTATCTATGGACACCACCCCCTAGATAGGCTATGAGACCATCGAGGTCATAGAAGGAAAATTCAAGACTCTCAAGTAATTTTTCCAATCCCGAAAATGATGAAAGCTCAACCAAGTAAACAACTATTGAGTTATTTAATCATACCAACTTTGGAACTCACAATACTTGCTCTACATAACAAAAGATAGAAAATAATTCTTTCTCTTCTCAAAAGTGCCTCAGAATTTATCTTCCCTCCATTTTTATTTTCTTCATAGACAGTCCATCTACTATCCATTTTCAAGATTAACTCCATCAGCATTCCTCTTGGTTCTTGGATAATTTTACGATCAACTTTCTCTAAGGATTGTAAATATGTATCTCTAGTTAGTTTGGCCTCTCTTGTTATACATTATTTGTTTCTTCACTTTCTCTATGTTTTTTTCTCATCCTCCTCTTCTCAAAGTTCTAATGGAATCCTTTCACGGGCTACTTAATCCCATAGTATGGAAGCCCTCTTTTTCCAAGCTAAAACTCTATTTTACTCTCCTTTATCCTTATAAACAAAAGTCACTTCCCTATTCAAATTTTCATCCTTTTTCATTAATGTATGGAAATTAAGAGTCTTAAACCAACTTATTTTTGTTTCAATTATGTGGGGGACACATTTCCCATAATGTAGGGAGTGGTTTCCTAGATTTAGGATATGGTTAGGTCCACTTGTCTTATCTCTTATTAAACTATAGGTTAGACTCAACATCGACATCATAAGAGAGTGAAGGTTAAAATAATGGAAAGATGGGTAGGAAAAGAGACATAAGTAACTAGGCATATAAAAATTTCAGTATACCCCTTTACCTTTCCCCTTGTGTGTTATCATATCCCATTTAGGTGTTTATGATTAGTTAGTCTTGGTTCTTTTATCAACTGCAAAATAACAATGTTTACAAGTATTCAAAATCACCATGGATGTCTACCTCATGGCATGAATAAAGCATAGTAATAAAAGTATCTGTGCAAAAACATTTAAACATAATTAAATTCAAATTATTCCAAATGGTCAAAATTGGAGCATTACAATGATCAAGGCTAGGAATGTATAGATTTTGAAATAATTTCTAATACACTCATTTCCCACTATGAGAAGATATATCTAGTACCTAAAGAAAGATTTAAATATATTTTAGTAATATCCTTGTTTTTTAGCAGGTTGATAACTAATGAAAAAAAAAAAAATTGCAACCAATCGCAAACGAAGAACTCGATATGATCTTACATGATTTTCAGGAAAATAAGAAATCAAGGTTGGATGGCGTCAATTAAGTTCTTTTTCAATTGTTGGGACCTCATAGAAGTTGACCTATTATTGGTAATGGATGAATCTCTCCAATTTGGTAAAATATATGGCCCCTTTAACTCACTTTTATATAGAATATCCCCATGGAATATGAAGACAACAACTTGGGGAAAATTTGACCTATTTCTCTATGTTGTTTCATATACAAAGTCATCTTAAATGACATTTCCAATAGGTTAAAACCTATCCTCTCCTACCATATATCAAAAGAAATTTTTGGTTTTCTATAAGATCATTAAAACCACAATGCTAGCAATGTGGCATAGGAATCATTATACACCATCAAAACAAAAAAATGGCACGTGTTTGTTTTCAAAGTTGATTTATCCAAGGCATTTGACAAAACTAATTGGATTTACCTTCAACTCATTTTTATGCAAGATTTTTTTTTTCTCTCAGATTCATAAACTGGATCAAGGAATGCTTTTAATTAGATTATTTTTTAGTTCTCAACAACTGAGCAGCCTCACAATTTGTTAAACCTTATAGGAACTTGAGGCAGAGATTCCCTTATCTCATGTCCTCTTTTTTATCATTGAATAAGGCCTCAATCAAATCATTTATGTAGCATCCCACTCTTGCGCACACTAAGCGAACTTATTCTTTGAGGACACTTGCATGGAAGTGATTTGGGTCATTATAATATTGATTGTTTTGATTATGATTATGAGATATTGTGGATTTGATGATATGTTATTTTGTTGTATTTACATAGACAAGTGTTATTGATTGGGTTCTCCTGAGTGTGCAGGACTTTGGACATTGTGGATGTCGAGGCATCGATGAAACCCCTTGGACTCTGGATCGAGTCAAGGAGTGGATTGTTAGGGTTTGAATGTTGTTGATGTGACATATGTACATATGATTAGATATTATGATGTTGATTGTTATTGCTGACATGATTCGTTGATGGATGAAAGATGTTGATAGCTTGTCGACCAGACTCACATTTGGAGTAAAGGGGTCACACACAACAACTAGAGAAATTGAGGGAGAGGTGCGGCATCAGCCCTGGGACAACCTACTAGCACTCTTTTCATGGCTCGAACTATAGGTTAATGATTACCTAGTTCGAGAAGACCCATGATGTCATGAGGGAAGACTGGGACATTCTCTCACGATAATTCTAAGGAGCGCGCAATAAGGTAGGTTATTTATTCCTTAGAGGCCCTTAGTCTCCCACAAGATCACCTGACGGAGTATCGACTCCAGGGGTTTGACGTCTACCAAATTCAATCAAGAGGCGAGTGGCACCCTTGGAGAATGTAGTGTGTCTTGCAGGGCATGTCATGCAAAGAAAATGGAAAGAGGCGAGTGGCACCCTTGGAGCACATAGTGTGTTCTGAAGGGAACGTCGTGATTTTAACTGGCAAGTTAATAAACCTAGTGCCTACAAAACTATGCCTCCTCGGGACATGGTCGGCCTTAAAATGAATGATGTGATAAGTAAAGTTTAATAACTAAATTTTCCCTTAAGAATTGTCACCAAGCCTAGTGAATTGAAAACCTAGGTCTGAGTAGAACCTTAGAAAAAAAAAAAAAAAAACTAATTAGACATATAACAGGAAGGGGGTAAAGAAAATTCAAGCATTAATAATTAAAGTGGAAATTTTAATAAAAGTTTAATTAATAAAAGGGGTATTTGGTTGTTTTTGTATAAACCTGATAATTCTGAACTTAGTTATAAAAAGGGGAAACTTTAAGAAAAAGGGAAACTTACAGAAAAGGGGGAAACCTAAGGAGAAGGGGAAACTTAAAGAAAAACCTCTAACTTAGTAAGGAATCTAGCCTTTGGAACTTTCTTTTTATGAACTCAACTATGAATTAAGTAAGGCCTAAGTCATTTAAGAATTGTAAGGGAATAATGGGACATCGAGGATCATTTTTAGGAACTCTTTTAGGTGGGTGAGGGAAATAGACAAATTTAATTAATTAATAAATTGATTTTCTGGTGCAACTAGGGGATCGGCCGACATGTGTACGGGGGAGGTTTTTCGAAATTAATTAAATGAAAAAGGAATCTAATGAGAGTTTGGGAAACTAATGACTAAGAAAAATATATAAAAAGGATGGCAGAGGAGGAGTATGAATCATCACATATGGCTTGCGTAACGTTACACTACCGAATTTTATCTTGACTGAGTTTCTTTTATGGGAGCTGGGATACCCAGCTTGGGTAACGAGTGGTAGCTTGACCTTGTGAGGTGAGTTGGGAGCTAGCATTCTCTGGTATTGTGTGTGTGGCCCCTTTGCGGNAGGGGGAAGAAGAGTACTCCTAGCGTTGGTTGGGAGGTACCGGTGAGGTCACATCGGTTGGCAAGCGGGAGCTGAACAGAGCGTGCGCGGGACAATGACTTCGGAGCATTCACATTGCTACGATACGCATGTGTATATTTGTATTGAATGGTAGTTAAATTCTCTGTATATGCATATCTCTAACGTCGAAAGCACGTGTGCGTAACTGTGTTAAAAATTTAGTTAATTGTCTGTCCTGGAAATTTATGCTTGTGAAATTTGGTTGAAGGGTAGTTAAATTATGTTCCTGTGCCTTCAGTTAAGGTAATTCTATTGTGTTAAAGTTTATGTTTTATTCATCGTAATACTATCCAAATATTTCATTTTTCTTTTAGCAATTTTTTCTTGAAGAGCATGGCGTTTTATGATCATAGAATTCAAAGTTATCCCAGCCTTATGCTCAATGTAATTTTGATTTGATTTATAATGGCAAACCCAAACTCTGAATGTAAATGACTTCTCTGTGGGTTTTTTTTTATTGTTTTTAATACAAATAAAATTATGTTTTTATCTTCTATTCCTTTATCCTTTAAGTTATTAGTCCATGCCTGAGCAGTCGGCCAGGAGCCAAATCAACTGTCTTTCACTACGGTGTTAAATATTTAGATTCAAATGCCTTGCTTTCCTGTGCATGGATAATACGTGTAGGATCATTTCTCTGCCCAGCAAGGAATTCTCTCATGGGCATTTATTCCCTCCTTAGCGTCTGCGATTATTGTGATTTATTATCTGCAAACTTGTGCTTCCACACAACGATTTGGGGATGTCTCTCTAGTTCACCAAACATTTTATTACTCTGCGATTATTATGTTTTTACTCTCTGCAAATTCATTTTTAATTTTCCCAGCAATTTGTTTTCTTGTACAGCGAAAATTCATCTTCCTTAATTTGTGGTTATTGTGTTATTATTGTCTCTTGTTTCCTTTTGAATCCCTAAACTCCTTCACTCTTGAATTCTTTTCTAATTTTGGCTATTATTTTTCACCGTTGATTAAATTGCTTGTCGAATTTGAATTAACGGAGAGCTTAACTTGGCGCTATAACTCTGACTTTCCTTTCAATGTAATCTCGTGGGGTTTTTCTCAACAAGAGTGTGGAGCCAATAGTCACCATTCTTTCCAAGTGGTCATTGTCCAACCCTTGTCCAGTTTTTGAAGTTACGATGTGTGTGTCTTTGTCGTTGCTTACAGTCTGGGATAAAAACTTTAGTTAGGAGTGGTGTAGGAATTTGTGGCCTTCTAGTTGCACCCAGAATTTGTGATCTTCCCACAATGAGGCTATAAGTAACCTCTGTGTTTTCCTTGCATATGTTTCCTTCTAGTTGCGCCCAGAATTCGTGATCTTCCCACAACAAGGCTATAAGTAACCTCTTCATTTTCCTTGCATCTATTGCCTTCTAGTTGCGCCCAGAATTTGTGATCTTCCCACAACGAGGCTACCAAGTAACCTTTGTGTTTTCCTTGCATCGGTTGCCTTCCAGTTTCTCCCTTGATTTTTAATTTCGACCTGTGCTTGCTTCTAGACCACCTTTTTCTTACCATGTTGCTACTCTAATTGAGAATTATCTTCAGCTGTTGAAGATTAAATTTTAGTAAAAATCTATTTTAGATGAGAATTCTTCCATAAAAATCGTCGATTAAGCTACTTGTTCAGTTGATCGATAACTCTGTGGATTTTTTATTTATTTTATTTGATTATTATTGGAGCCTATCCAGATAATGTAAACAAGGCTCAAGTAAATTATGAAGATGACATCACAACGATTTTGCGATTTAATCTCTAATAGCATGAAGGTTTTTCTTCAACCATCTTTTCGTTTAATTGAATATTGGCGACGGTCCCTTACCTTAGTAATCGTTCACCCTAGTTCTTTAGTTCAATTGAGATAGGCAGTAATGTATTGAAAGAAATTAATGTTGATGAACCGTGAGATGATGTGTAAATGACAATTGTATTGTTTTAATGAGGGATGTGGAGATTACAACTTTAATTAAAGAAGCCATTGTACCTAGTTTTATTGTGAAATTATAATTTATATCAATTATTTATGAGTAACAACTTTATTAGTTTAACTGCTCAAGGAAGTAGTTTTTAGTGATTTAATTATGATTGGGGCCTTAGTTAATTATTGTTATGGCTTAGTTGGATTTATGTTTTGCATTAGTTTTATTAGTTATTTGGGACCATTGCTTTTTTTGTTTTAATTTCCTTTATAGCAGAAAAATAAATAAGGATGTATATTTAAATTATGAAGTTTGGCATTGGAAAAGGGGAAACTTAAAGAAAAGGCTACGTTGGACGCAGAGAGGTGCATTTTGGCAAACCAGAGACAACAAGCTTGAAGGAAGAAAATGGCAGGAGGCCTATCTTCTTCATTTTTTGGCCAAATGAGGTGCTGAAAAAGCCCAGCTAGGGGTTTTTGGACGTTCTGAATCCATTGGCACAGTTTTCAAAGGCATTTGAAGATTTATTTTTTAGGTTTTTCACCATTGAAGTTTCAGAGAGCTCCAGGGAGCTTGAAGCCCCCATTGATGGAGGCCATGCTCAGATGAGCCCAAGTCTGTTTTTTGTGACTGAATAGTCATTTTTGACTAATTGTTATGCTCTGAACACATTGGGATAGGTTTCAAATCCATTTGAGGACTTTTACAGGTGTTTTTTCCACAAGGAAGCTCAGGGAAGCTCAAGGCCACATGTAGAAGAGGTCATGTCCGGATGAGCCATGATCCGTTTTCAGAGTTCTATTAGTCATTTCTGGGGTTTTTATGTATTCTGAACCGAATGGTACAGTCTGTAAATCCATTGGAGTTGTGCAGCATCTTGTAAAATAATCTTTGACAAACTAATCCCAGAGAACCTAGTCCATTGATGGAGGCTCAAGGAGATGTAGCCTAGTTGGGGGTGAACTCCTTCATCATCTTGTTATTGTTGTGAGTTTGTTGGTTTATTTGTTGCAAGTTATGTTTATTGTGTATTTGTTTTAAACACATATTTAATCTTACAAAGACCTCACACATAAACATTTAAAAGAAGCATGAACTTGTCACATAAAACTTCTTGCATAACTAAGACATTGAGCAAGGTCCTGAAAAGTTTATTTTAATGGAGTAGAGGGTGCTTGCATAGCATAACAAGTTATCCCCCTATTTTCAGATCAATTATTGTTATGGCTTAGTTGGATTTATGTTTTGCATTAGTTTTATTAGTTATTTGGGATCATTGCTTTTTCTGTTTTAATTTCCTTTATAGCAAAAAAATAAATAAGGACATATTTAAATTATGAAGGTTGGCATTGGAACCCTTTTATGATAATTGCAATTATTAACTATAGTTTCCTTATTCTACTTAATGTTAAGGGATTGTCTTGAAAAAGAAAGTAGGGAAGCACGGTTTAATTCTAAAAAGTAGGGTTGTATTGTTAAGGGTTTATTTTAGTTGACCTTTATATAAGATGCTTCAGAGGTGGTTATGGCACTAGCTAGATGGATGTGTGTCGTAGTAGATCCTTATCGTGTGTCGTGAATAATGATATTTATGACTAAAAGTGACCCGATCGCTAGTGCCTGGTAGGAACGTTAATGTGTGGTTGACACCGTATTAGAACCCTTGCACTATGAATTCAACTATAACTTGTTGCGCCATGAATTTATTATGATCGTGATTGGTTGTGTCTTTAGATTTATTACGCCTTGTAGATGAAATGATTGATTAACTTGTGTTTTATTGCACCCATAATATTGATGATGTTGGATTCGTTTGAACTAGATTGTTAATGAGTTGTTAATTAAAGTTGATTGATGATTGTCAGCAGTATTGATTACCCTCACCCATGCTTAATTGATTCTAGGATTGATGGAATGAAGTCTTAATCGATCATGGATGTTCATAGTAATGTGTCATTTTTACGTTGGTTGTGCCTGAATGATCCTTGTTGTCCTTTATCTTAGTCATCTAAACTTGTTGTGTCGGGTGGGATGTAAACATATCCTTGTTCCTCATAACAGTCGCCAACCTTGAGACTTTAAATGGTCAAAATCAATGTGAACCTAGGCTTGAGCGTTGCTTATGTGTCCTAGAGGTCCTAACCATTATAGGGTAGGACGAATAGGTAGTTGTTTTAATTTTTTCTAGTTGATCTCTGTTTGTTGCATCCAGTTGCTTGTTGTGCTAGTATGTTGGGTCGTTATGATGTCTGTTGACTAGATTGTGTGCATTGTGTTCATCATCGATTTGTGTTGATTGAATGTTGTTTTTGTTACTTCCCTTCTTTAACAAATAAAACAAAAAAACAAATTAGCACTTGTTACGCATCGTATGTTGTCGTTATGACGGGGGTCGTTACATATGGTATCAAAGTGGTTCGACCCACGACTTGGGATCACTACGGCTTCCATTGATTGATAATTGATTATAATGTTGCTAATTAATTTGACTTGTATTCGTGCAGGTAGAGGCAAACGATGGGGTGCTAGGGGAGGAGGAGTTACACCCCTAGTAGCATCCACACTTGAGGGGTCTAACCCCCAAGGAGATGAACAGGTTGTCAAGCAGGAACAGATAGTTTTGGGTGATGTGGTTGGGCTGATGAGGTCCTTTCAGTGGATTTCTGAGGCAATGATCAGTTGTTTGGATAGAGATGAGGCTAGGGCATCGGCACCCCCTGAGTGTCCACCGGGCACTCCAGTCAGTACTGGTAGCAGTCACCGAGAACTCAGGAAGGTCAAGTCTCCCGAGTTCTTTGGTGTCCCGGAAGGCGCAGCTGCCGAGGCATGGTTGGAGAATATGGTGATGTTATTTTCACTTCGCGAATATACCTCCAACATGAAGGTCTGCATGGCAGTATTTCAACTGAAGGGGAATGCTCTTCTAAGGTGGAAGATGCTCCCACTGCAATTAAACATGGTCGTCGAAGACGTGTCATGGGAAATGTTTTAGGAACGGTTCAGGGAGAGGTATCTACCTTAGGAATTCATTGAGCATCATCTCAATGAGTTCAATGCCTTGTGACAAGGTGGTCGTACGGTGCCTGAGTACGAGGCCCATTTTATGGAGCTGCTTCGGTATGCTCCGCACCTAAATACTGAGAAACTGAAGGTCAACAGGTTCGTGTTTGGCCTTAATGTCAGCATCCATGCAAAGGTTAGGATTCTGATGCCACAATCCTTGCATGATATTGTCCATAAGGCCATCATATCATAGGAGGAGTGTATCAACGAGGGTCAAAGAAGGACTCCAGCAAGACCAGCGGGGTAGGTGTCATCTGGTGCACAACAACATCAGACATTGGCTAGACATTCACCAGGATATCGTGGCTTCTAGAGAGGATCCACTTTCACTACACCTCGGTGACCAACACCTTAGCAGAAGACTCCTTACAGAGGACCACAACACTCGCAGCAGCGTCAACCGCAGCAACAACAATTTAGGCCTATTTAGTAGAACAGACCAGGGTTCTAGGTCAATGGGCCGTCAAATTCTACTTCGGGTATCAAGAGTAATGGACCAAAGAAAGGGTGTTGGACATGTGGGGATACACATTACCAGCGTGACTGCCTAGTGGAGAGGACCAGAGCATATGGATCAATCGGACCCACTACTATGGGAGATTTGGGCAAGGCCCATCAAATTCATGCAGTAGTGAATAACCGCCAGGCAGAGCACCAGTCGACTATGCTCGAGACGCCAGGTACCGTCTCTAACCATACCCTTAGTATTTTGATAGATCCAGGTACTACCGAGAGTTTTATTTTTGGTGCAGCACTAAAAGCAATTAAGGTAAAGGCAATCGAACAGCAGAGGCTTCGCTTTGTAGAAATGGCTTTAGGAGGCAAACAAAATTTTGGTGGGAAGGTTACGGGTTGTAGCCTTAACCTGGGAGAGTTTGTCTCTAGGGCCAACCTATACATCACAACCTTAGGGTCTTATGAAGTCGTGATTGGTATGGACTAGTTGGAATCTCATGATGCCATACTCAATTGTAAGACGAAACGGTTGAGATTGTTCGATGACAAGGGATAGAGATGCGTGATTGTAGGTAGGAACCAGGGAGTCTCCCTGAGGTTCATATCTTCCTTGCAGCTATGAAATATCATGTGCAAGGGATGTAATCTTTATGTGATCCTTGTGTTAAATGAGAAGGGAGTAGTGAAAGCTCTAGAAAACCTTCTAGTGGTGTGAGAGTTTGCAGACGTCTTCCCCAAGGAGGTACCTGCGATGTCACCAGAGAGGGAACTGGAATTTACCATCAACCTAAAACCAAGAATTGAACCAATAGCAAGAACGCCTTATCGGATGTCGAACCTGGAGTTACAGGAGTTGAGAATGCAACTGAAGGAGTTGCTAGACCTAGGACTTATACGTCCAAGTGTGTCATTATGGGGTGCGCCTGTTATTTTCATATAGAAGAAGGATGGGTCATCAAGACTCTACATTTCCTACCATCAATTTAACAAGGCAACAATCAATAATCAATATATGTTGCCAAGGATTGATGATCTATTGATCATATGAAAGGCGGGAAAGTGTTTTCAAAAATCAAATTGAGATCAGGGTATCACCAATTACGGATCAAAGAGGATGACATCCCTAAGACCACCTTTAAGACGAGGTTTGTACATTACAAGTTTATTGTTTTACCATTTGGACAGTCGAACGCCCTAGTGGTAATTATGAGTTTGATGAACGAGGTGTTCCGTGAATACTTGGACAAGTTCATCCAAGTATTCATTGATAATATTTTGATTTACTCTCGGACAATGGAGGAGCATGATGAGCACTTGTGCATGGTACTATAGTTTCTATGAGAGAACAAATTGTATGGGAAATTTTCTAAATGATCGTTTTATCAATCGAAGATTCACTACTTAGGGCATGTCATCTCCGATGAAGGTATCATTGTGGATCCAACAAAGGTCGAGACTATTATGGAATGGCCTGCGCTGATGAATGTCCCCAAAGTGCATAGCTTCATGGCTTTATCGAGATAGTATCGATGGTTTGTCAAGGTTTTTTCAAAGATATCAAATCCGATCATGGAATTGTAGAAGGAGAACAAGAATTTTGTTTGGACCGAGAAATGCGTGGAGGCATTTCGGAGGCTCAAGGAGTTGTTGACAACAACACCGATACTAAAGGTCCCTGACATGGATACAGACTTCTTGGTATGAACTAACATATCCAAAGAAGGATTAGGCAGAGTCTTGATGCAAGACGGTCGAGTGATCGCTTGCATCTCGAGAAAGTTGAGAAGGCATGAGGAGAACTATGCGACGCACGATTTGGAGTTGTTATCCATTGTTTATACCATAAGAGTTTGGAGACACTACCTTATTGGACAAAAATTTGAATTAAAAATGGACCATCGTGGTCTACAACACATCTTTACGCAAAGCGACTTGAATGCACGACAACGACGTTGGTCGAAATTTCTTAGCAAATATGATTTCAAGATTACTTACATAAGAGGAACAATGAGCATAGTGATGAATGCGTTGAGTCGGATACCATGCATATTTTCGGTGATGCCTATTGATATGAATCTACGTGAAAAGATCCTAACTTTACAATGTGATGAAGACTGGTAGAAAGAGGTCAAGGATTTTATCGGACAAAACACAATGACAGTACCAAAATTTGAGGGATTTATTGTGGACAACGATGGATTATTGAGATTTAAAAGTCGAATTTACATACCACCCAATGACAAGTTGAGGAGTTTGATCCTAAACGAGGCTCATAGAGCAGTGTACATGGCTCATCCTGGAGTCACAAAGATGAGGGCAGACCTTAAACCCTTATTCTTATGGAAAGGAATGAAGGCAGACATAGTCAACTACGTGGCAATATGTCTAGAATGTCAGCAGGTGAAGGATGAACATAGACATCCAACATGATTACTACAGCCACATGATATTCTGAAATCAAAATGGGAGGTCATTTAGATGGATTTCATTGTTGGATTTCCACTGACGATAAGGAGACACGACTCGATTTTTGTGGTAGTCGACACTATGACGAAGAGTGCTCATTTTATTCCTATGCGTACGACATATCAAGCACCTAACATAACTAGAGTTTTCATCAGTGATATTGTGAGGTTGCATGGCATGCCTAATAGGGTTATATATCATAGAGGATTGGTGTTTACAGGACGATTTTGGGCTAGTTTCCAAGAGGCCTTAGGAACCCAACTTAACTTTAGTACTGTGTATCACCCAGAGATAGATCGGTAGACCAAGTGAATGAACCAAATATTGGAGGATATGTTGTGTATGTACATGATGGACCAACAGAAGCATTGGGAAGAATTCTTGCCACTGGTATAATTTTCATATAACATCAGTTATCAAAGAACCATTAAGATGGTGCCTTTCAAGTTTCTTTACGGGCGACCGTGTCGGATGCCTTTGAGTTGGGATTGACGTGAGGATAGGGTCATGGTGGGACCTGAAGCAATCCAAGAAATGGAAGATGAAATGAAAACCATAATACAAAGGATAAAGGAAGTGCATGATCTGCAAAAGAGTTATGTCGATGTGGGTCATGTCGATCGTAGTTATGAAGTTGGAGATCGAGTCTTCTTGCGGGTGAAACTGCATAAGAGTTCGATCAAGTTTTGAAAGGCTATGAAACTCTCCCCTAGGTTTGTGGGACCCTTTGATATTGTGGAAAGGAAGGGGCCCGTGGCCTATCCACTAGCATTTCCTAATTCTTTTAGGTGTATGCATGATTTGTTTCACGTATCTATTTTGAGACATTATATTAGTGATCCTACAAATGTTATTGACATGAATTCCTTGCAAGTATCAGACGAGGGTGTGCTCACGGCAGAGCCAATATGCATCCCGGACCATCACATTCTACAGCTACAACATCGAACAGTAGATTAGGTCAAGGTCCAGTGGGACAACTATAGTTTGCACTCAGCGACCTGGGAGGACGCATATGATATGCATCAACAATTTCCATTTTTTTTTGGTAGATAGACCTATGATATTCTGATACACTTTATTTCAACACTTTCATACTGTGAAACTTCCAGACGAAGTTTAAAACAAGAGGGGGTGTATGTAACATCTCTCTCTTGTGCACACTGAGCGAACTTATTCTTTCAGGACACTTGCATGCAAGTGATCCGGGTCATTATATTATTAGTTGTTTTGATTATGATTATGAGATATTGAATATTTGATGATATGTAATTTTGTTGTATTTACATAGACAGGTGCTATTGACTGGGTTCTCCTGATTTTGTAGGACTCTGGACATTGAGGATTCTAAGGCATCGATGAAACCCCTTAGACTCCAAATCGATTCAGGGAAGTGACTGTTAGGGATTGAATGTTGTTGATTTGACATATGTACATATGATTAGATATTATGATGTAAATTGTTATTGCTGACATGATTCATTGATGGATTCATAATAATGATAGCTTGCTAACCAGACTCACATTTGGAGTAAATGGGTCATGCACGACAACCAGAGACATTGAGGGAGAGGTGTGGCAGAAGCCCTGCCACATCCTACTAGCACTCTCGTCGTGGCTCGAACTATAGGTTAATGATTACCTAGTTTGAGAAGACCCACGATGTCGTGAGGGAATACTGTGAGAGTCTCTCATGATGATTCTAAGGGGAATGAAATAAAGCAAGGTTCTTATTCCTTAGAGGCCCTTACTCTCCCGAAAGATCAGCTAACGGAGTATTGACTCCAGGGATTTGACGTCTACCAAATACAGTCAAGAGGCGAGTGGCACCCTTGGAGCTCATAGTGTGTCTTGAAGGGAACGTAGCGCAAAGAAAATGGAAAGAGGCAAGTGGCACCCTTGGAGCATGTAGTGAATCCTGAAGGGCATGTCACGATTTTAACTCGCAAGTTAATAAACCTAGCGCCTAAAAAACTATGGCTCCTTCGAACCTGGTCGACCTTAAAATGAATGATGTGATAGGTAAACATTAATAACTAAATTTTCCCTTAGGAAAAGTCACCAAGCCTATTGAAATGAAAACCTAGGTATGAGTATAACCTTAGAAAAAAAAAAACTAATTAGACATATAACAAGAAGGGAGTAAAGAAAATTCAAGCATTAATAATTAAAGTGGAAATTTTAATAAAGGTTTAATTAATAAAAGGGGTATTTGGTTGTTTTTGTCTAAACCTGATAAGTCTGAACTTAGTTATAAAAAGGGGAAACTTTAAGAAAAAGGGAAACTTAAAGAAAAGGGGGAACTTAAAGAAAAATGTCTAACTTAGTAAGGAATCTAGCCTTTGGAACATTCTTTTTATGAACTCAACTAGGAATTAAGTAAGGAGTAAGTCATTTAAGAATTGAAAGGGAATAATGGGACACCAAGGAGCATTTTTAGGAACGCTTTTAGGTGGGTGAGGGAAATAGAAAAATTTAATTAATCAATAAATTGATTTTCTGGTGCAACTACGGGATCGAGCAACATGTGTACGAGGGAGGTTTTTCGAAATTAATTAAATGAAAAAGGAATCTAATGAGAGTTTTGGGAAACTAATGACTAATAAAACTCTATAAAAATGATCGCGGAGGAGGAGTCTGAATCATCACATCTGGCTTGCGTAACGTTACGCTAATGAATTTATCTTGACTGGGTTTCTTTTGTGGGAGTTGGGATACCCAGCTCGGGTAACAAGTGGTAGCTCGACCTTGTGAGGTGAGATGGGAGCTAGAATTCTCTGGTATTGTGTGGGTGGCCCTTTTGCGGCTCGAGGGGATCATTGGGAAGAAGAGTACCCCTAGCGTTGGCTAGGAGGTACCAGTGAGGTCAGATAGGTTGGCAAGTGGGAGCTGGACAGAGTGCACGCAGGACAACGACTTCGGAGCATTCGCATTTGGCTACAGTACGCATGTGTATATTTGTATTGAATGGTAGTTAAACTCCTTGTATATGCATCTCTCTAACATCGACAGCACGTGTGCGTCACTGTGTTAAAAATTTAGTTAATTGTCTGTCCTGGAAATTTATGCTTGTGAAATTTGGTTGAAGGGTAGTTAAATTATGTTCCTACGACTTTAGTTAATGTACTTCTATTGTGTTAAATTTTATGTTTTATTCAGGTAATACTATCGAGAGATTTTATTTTTATTTCAACAAATTTGTCTTGAAGAGCCCATCATTTTATGATCAGAGAATTCAAAGTTATCCCATCCTTATGCTCACTATACTTTTGATTTGATTTCCAATGGCAAACCCAAACTCTGAATGTAAATGACTTCTCTGCGTTTTTTTTATTGTTTTTAATACAAAGAAAATTGTGTTTTTATCTTCTCTTCCTTTATCCTTTAAGTTATTAGTCTATGCCTAAGAAATCGACCAAGAGCTGAATCAACTTTATTTCACTCCAGTATTAAATATTTAGATTCAAATTCCTTGCTTTCTTTTGCATGGATAATAAGTGTAGGATCATTTCTCTGCCCAGCAAGGAATTCTCTCCTGGGCGTTTATTTCCTCATTAGCCTCTGCGATTATTGTGATTTATTCTCTGCAAATTCTTACTTTCACACAATGATTTGGGGATGTCTCTCCAGTTCACAAAACATTTTATTACTCTACAATTATTGTGTTTTTAGTCTCTGCAAATTCCTTTTTAATTTGCCGAGCAATTTGTTTTCTTGTACAGTGAAAATTCCTCTTCCTTACTCTGCGGTTATTGTATTATTATTGTCTCTTGTTTCCTTTCGAATCCCTAAACTCCTTCACTCTTCAAGTATTTGCTAATTCTGACTATTATTTTTCACAGTTGATTAAATTGTTTGTTAAATTTGAATTAATGGAGAGCTTAACTTGGTGCTACAACTCTGACTTTCCTTTCAATGGAAGCTCGTGGGGTTTTTCTCAACGAGAGTGTGGAGCCAGTAGTCACCATTATTTCCAAATGGTCGTTGTCCAAACCTTGTCCAGTTTTTGAAGTTATGATGTGTGTGGCCTTGCCATTACTTATAGTCTGGGATACCAACTTTAGTTAGGAGCAGTGTAGCAATCCGTGGCCTTCTAGTCGCACCCAAAATTCATGATCTTCCAACAGCGAGGCTATAAGTAACCTCTGTGTTTGTCTTGCATCTGTTGCCTTCTATTTGTGCCCAGAATTCATGATCTTCCCACAACGAGTCTATAAGTAACCTTTGTGTTTTCCTTGCATATGTTGCCTTCTAGTTGCACCTAGAATTCGTGATCTTCCCACAACGAGGCTATCAAGTAACCTATGGGTTTTCCTTGCATTGATTGTCTTCCAGTTTCTCCCTTGATTTTTAATTTCTACCTTTGTTTGCTTCCAAACCAATTTTTTCTTACCCTATTTCTACTCTAATTGAGAATTATCTTCAGTTGTTGGAGATTAAATTTTAGTAAAGATCTATTTCAGATGAGTCTTCTTCTAGAAAAATCATCGGTTAAGCTACTTGTCTAGTTGATCGATAACTCTGTGGATTTTTTATTTATTGTATTCACTTATTATTGGAGCCATCCATATAAAGTAAACAAGGCTCGAGTAAATTATGAAGCTGACATCACAGCGATTTCGTGATTTAAGCTCTAATAGCACGAAGGTTTTTCTTCAACCATATTTTTGTTTAATTAAATATTGGCGACGGTCCCTTACCTTAGTAATTGTTCACCCCAATTCTTTAGTTCAATTGAGATAGGTAGTAATGTATTGAAAGAAATGAATTTTGATGAACGGTGAGACGATGTGTAAATGACAGTTGTATTGTTTTAATGAGGGATGTGGCTATTACAACTGTAATTAAATCAGCCATCATACCCAGTTTATTGTGAAATTATAATTTATATCAATTATTTCTGAGTAACAGTTTTATTGGTTTAACTGTTCAAGGTAGTAGTTTTTAGTGATTTAATTATGATTGGGGCCTTAGTTTTATTAGTTATTCAGGATCATTGATTTTTCTGTTTTAATTTCCTTTACAACAGAAAAATAAATAAGGACATATATAAATTATGAATGTTGGCATTGGAACCCTTTTACAATAATTGAAATTATTAATTATAGTTGCCTTATTCTTCTTAATGTTAAGGGATTGTCTTGGAAAAGAAAGCAGGGAAGAACGGTTTAATTCTAAAAAGTAGGGTTGTATTGTTTAGGGTTTATTTTAGTTGACCTTTATATAAGATGCTTCAGAGGTGGATATGGCGCTAGCTAGATGGATGTGTGTTGTAGTAGATCCTTATCGTGTGCTGTGAATAATGATATTTATGACTAAAAGTGACTCGTTCGCTAGTGCGTGGTCAGAACGTTAATGTGTGGTTGACACCGTATTAGAACCCTTGCGCTATGAATTCAACTATAACTTGTTGTGCCATGAATTTATTATGATTGTGACTGGTTGTGTCTTCATATTTCTTGCACCTTGTAGATGAAATGATTGATTAACTTGTTTTTTATTGTGCCCATAATATTGATGATGTTGGACTGGTTTGAACTAGATTTTTAATGAGATGTTAATTAAAGTTGATGTATCATTGTTAGCAGTATTGATTACCCTCTCCCATGGTTAATTGATGTTAGGATTGATGGAATGAAGTCTTAGTTGATCGTGGATGTTCACAGTACTGTGTCGGTTTTACGTTGTTTGTGCCTGAATGATCATTGTTGTCCTTTAGCTTAGTCACCTAGACTTGTTGTGTTGGGTGGGATGTAGACACCTCCTTGTTCCTCATAACAGTCGCCAGCCTTGAGACCTTAAATGGTCAAAATCAATGGGAACTTGGGCTTGAGAGCTTCTTATGTGTCCTGGAGGTTCTAACCATTGTAGGATAGGACAAGCAGGTAGTTGTTTTTATTTTCTCTAGTTGATCTTCTCTTGTTACATCTAGTTGCTTGTTGTGCTAGTATGTTGGTTCATTATGATGTTTTTTGACTGGATTGTGTGCATTGTGTTTGTCGTCGAGTTGCATTGATTAACTGTTGTTGTTGTTACTTCCCTTCTTTAACAAAGAAAACAAAAAAAAAAAATCATAACTTGTTACATGTCGTATGTTATGGTAACAACGGGGGTCGTTACATATGGTATCAAAGAGATTCAAACCGGTACATGAGATCACAACGGCTTCCGTTGATTGATAATTGATTATAATGTTTCTAATTAAGTTGACTTTTATTTGTGCACATAATCATGGTTAGAGGACATCATGGGGGCAGACGATGGGGTGCTAGGGGAGGAGGCATGATGCCCCTAGTAGCATCCATGCCTAAGGGGTCTAACCCCCAAGGAGATGAACAGGTTGTCAGGTAGGAACAGATAGTTGTGCGTGACGTGGTTTGGTTGATTAGGTCCTTTCAGTGGATGTCTGAGGCATTGATCAGTCGTTTGGATAGAGATCAGGTTAGGGCGTCGGCACCTCCTGAGGGTCCATCATGCACTCCGATTGGTACTAGTAGCATTCATCGAGAACTCAAGAAGGTCAAATTTCCCAATTTCTTTGGTGCCTCAGATGGCATAGCCATTGAGGCATGGTTGGAGAATATGGCGATGTTCTTTTCACTTCGCAATATACCTCCAACATGAAGGTCTGCATGGTGGTATTTCAACTGAAGGGGAACACTCTTCCATGGTGGAAGACGCTCCTATCATAACTGAACATGATCGTCAAAGATGTGTCATGGGAACTGTTCAAGGAATGGTTCCGGGAAAGGTATCTATCTGAGAAATTCATTGAGAATCAACTCAATGAGTTCAATGCCTTGTGATAGAGTGGTCGTACGGTGCCCGAGTACGAGGCTCATTTTGTGGAGCTGCTTCGGTATGCTCTACACCTGAATACTGAGAAACTTAAGGTCAACAGGTTTGTGTTTGGCCTTAATGTCAGCATTCGTGCAAAGGTTAGGATTCTAATGCCTCAAACCTTGCATGATGTTGTCCAAAATTCCCTCATAACAGAGGAGGAGCTTATCAGCGGGGGTCAGAGAAGGACTCTAGCGGAGTAGGTGTCATCTGGTGCACAGCAGCATCAGACACCAGCTATACATTCACCAGGATATTGTGGCTTCCAGAGAGGATCCACTTTCACTACCCCTTGACAACCGACGCCTCAGCAGCGGACTCGTTACAGAGGAACACAACACCAACAATAGTGTCGACCGCAGCAGCAACAGTTTAGGCATGTTCAGCAGAACAGACCATGGTTCCAAGCTGGTGGGCCATCAACTTCTACTTCGGGTACCAAGAGTACTAGACTGAAGAAAGGGTGGTGGTCATGTGGGGAGCCACATTTCTAGCGTGACTGCCCAATGGAGAGGACTAGAGCATCTGGATCATCTAGACCCACTACCATGGGAGATTTGGACAAGGCCCATCAGATTCATGCAGCAATGAATAACTACCAGGAAGAGCACTAGTCATCTGCGATCGAGACATTAGGTACCATCGATGACTAGACCCTTAGTATTCTGATAGATCCAGGTGCTACCAAGATTTTTATTTCTGGTGCAATGCTAAAAATAATTAAGGTAAAGGAATTCGAACATGACGAGTTTATCTTTGTAGAAATGGCTTCAGGAGACAAACAAAAGGTTGGTGGGAAGGTTACAGGCTGTAGCCTTAACCTGGGAGATTTTTTCACTAGGGCCAACCTATACGTCACAAATTATGGGTCTTATGACATCATGATCGGTATGGATTGGTTGGAATCACATGATGCGATACTTGAATGTAAGACGAAACGGTTGAGCTTGGTCAATGACGAGATACAAAGATGTGTGATTGTAGGTAGGAACCAGGGAGTCTTCTTGAGGTTCATCTCTTCCTTGCAGCTATAGAAGAGCATGTGCAAGGGATGTAAGTTTTATGTGATCCTTTCATTAAACGAGAAGGGAGTAGAGGAAGGTATAGAAAACCTTCTGTTGGTGCGAGAGTTTGTGGACATCTTCCCTAAGGAGTTAACTTGGATGCATCTAGAGAGGGAACTGGAATTTACCATCGACCTAAAACCAGGAACTGAACCGATAGCGAGAATGCCTTATCGGATGTTGAACCCAGAGTTACAGGAGTTGAGAATGCAACTGAAGGAGTTGTTGGACCTATGACTTATACTTCCAAATGTGTCACTGTGGGGTGCACCTGTTATTTTCATACGGAAGAAGGATGGGTCGTGGACACTCTGCATTGACTATCGTCAATCGAACAAGGAAATGATCAAGAATCAATATCCATTACCAAGTATTGATGATCTGTTGATCAGATGAAATGCGCGAGGGTGTTTTAAAAAATTGACTTGAGATCAAGGTATCACTAGTTACGGATCAAAGAGGAAGACATCCCTAAGACTGCCTTTAAGACGAGGTTTGGACATTATGAGTTTACTATTTTACCGTTTGGATTGACGAATGCCCCAAGGGTATTTATGAGTTTGATGAATTGGGTGTTCCGCAAATACTTGGATAAGTTCGTCCAAGTATTCATTGATGATATTTTGATTTAATCTCAGACGATGAAGGAGCATGACAATCATTTTCCCATGGTAATACAATTTCTATGAGAGAACAAATTTTATGGGAAATTGTCTAAATGCTCATTTTATCAATCAAAGATTCACTACTTAGGGCATGTCATCTCTGGCGAAGGTATCGTTATGGATCCAGCAAAGGTCGAGGCTATTATGGAATGGTCGACACCGACGAATTTCCTTAAAGTGAGTAGATTCATGGGTTTAGATAGATACTATCGATGGTTCTTTGAGGGTTTTTTGAAGATAGAAAATCCGATCATGGAATTGCAGAAGAAGAACAAGAATTTTGTTTGGACCAAGAAATGCGCGGAGGAATTTTGGAGGCTCAAGGAGTTTTTGAAAACAACACCAATACTAAAGGTCCCTAACATGGACGCAGACTTCTTGGTGTGCACTAATGCATCCAAAAAAGGCTTAGGCAAAGTCTTGATGCAATACGGTCAAGTGATCACTTACATCTCGAGAAAGTTGAGAAGGCATGAGGAGAACTATGCGATGCACAATTTGGAGTTGTTAGCCATTATTTATGCCTTAAGATTTTGGAGAGACTACCTTATTGGACGAAAAATTGAACTAAAAACGGGCCACTATGGTCTACAACACATCTTTACGCAAAGCGACTTGAACACCTGACAATGGTGTTGGTCAGAATTGCTTAGCGAGTACGATTTTGAGATTACTTACATAAAAGGAACAGTGAACAGAGTGGTAGATGCGTTGAATTGGAGACCACGTATATTTTTAGTGATGCCTCTTCAGATGAATGTCTATGAAAATATCCTAACTTTACAACACGACGATGACTGGTACTAAGAGGTCAGGGATTTTATCGGACAAAACACAATTATGGTACCAAACTTTGAGGTATTTACTGTGGACAATGACGGATTATTCATATTTAAAAGTTGAATTTATGTACCACCCAATGACAAGTTGAGGATTTTGATCCTAAACGAGGATCATAGAGCAGTGTACATGGCTCATCCTGGAGTCATGAAGATGAGGGCAGACCTTAAACCCTTATTCTTCTCGAAAGGAATGAAGGAAGACATAGTCAACTATGTGGCAAGATTTCTAGAATGTCAGCAGGTGAAGGTTGAACATAGACATTCGGCAGGATTACTACAGCCACACACTATTCTAGAATTGAAATGGAAGGTCATTTCGATGGATTTCATTGTTGTATTGCCACTAACAACAAGGAGACATGACTCGATTTTTGTGGTAGTCGACACTCTGACGAAGAGTGCACATTTTATTCTTGTGCGTACGATGTATCAGGCACATGACATAGCTAGAGTTTTCATCAGTGAGATTTCCAGGTTGCATGGCATGCCTAAGAGGATTGTATCTGATAGAAGATCGGTGTTTACAGGACGATTTTGGACTAGTTTGCAAGAGGCCTTGGGAACCCAACTTAACTTTAATACCGCGTATCACCCAGAGACAAATGGGTAGACCAAGAGAACGAACCAAATATTGGAGGATATTTTATGTATGTACGTTATGGACCAACAGAATCATTGGGAAGAATTCTTGCCACTGGTAGAATTTTCATATAACAACAGTTATCAAAGCACCATTAAGATGGCACCTTTTGAGTTTCTTTACGAGAGACCGTGTCGGGTGCCTTTGAGTTGGGATCAGATTGAGGATAGGGTCCTGGTGAGACCTGAAGTGATCCAAGAAATGGAATACCAAATTCTAACCATAAGACAAAGGATAAAGGAAAAGAAGGAGTTGTCGATGCGCGTCGTGTCGATCGTAGTTATGAATTTGGTGATCGAGTCTTCTTGTCAGTGAAACTACATAAGAGTTTGATCAAGTTTGGAAAGGGTGATAAAATATCTCCTAGGTTTATGGAACCCTTCGACATTGTGGAAAGGAAGGGGCTCGTGGCCTATCGACTAGACTTGCTTGATTCTTTGAGGCGTATGAACGATGTTTTTCACATATCTGTTTTGAGACATTATATTAGTGATCCTACACATGTTATTGACATGATTTCCCTGCAGGTATCGGACAAGGGTGTGCTCACGACAGAGCCAATCCACATCCCATATCATTGCATTCGACAGCTACGGCGTCGAACATTAGATCAGGTCAAGTTCCAGTGGGAGAACTATAGTCTGCACTCGGTGACCTGGGAGGACGCATATGATAGGCATCAATAGTTTCCATTTTTGTTTGGTAGATAGACCTATGATATTCTGATACACTTTATTTTGACACTTACATAATGTGAAACTTCAAGACGAAGTTTAAAACAAGAGGGGGTGTATGTAACATCCCTCTCTTACACACACTGAGTGAACTTATTCTTTGAGGACACTTGCGTGCAAGTGATCCGGGTCATTATATATACTATTAGTTTTTTTTATTATGATTATGAGATATTGTGGATTTGATGATATGTTATTTTTTTGTATTTACATAGACAGGTGTTATTTATTGGGTTCTCCTGAGTGTGTAGGAATTTGGACGTTCAGGATTTCGAGGCATTGATGAAACTCCTTGGACTCTGGATCAAGTCAGGGAGTGGACTGTTAGGGTTTGAATGTTGTTGATGTGACATATGTACATATGATTAGATATTATGATGTTGATTGTTATTACTGAAATGATTCATTGATGAATGAAGACTGACGATAGCTTGTCGACTAGACTCACATTTAGAGTAAAGAGGTCACACACGACAACCAGAGACATTGAGGGAGAGGTGTGGCAGCAACCCTGCCACAGTCTACTAGCACTCACGCTGTGGCTCGAATTGTACATTAACGATTACCTAGTTCGATAAGACCCACGATGTCGTGAGGGAAGACTATGAAAGTCACTCACGATGATTCTAAGGGTTGCATAGTAAGGCAGGCTCCTTATTCCTTAGAGGCCCTTAGTCTCCCACAAGATCACCTGACAGAGGACTGACTCCAGGGGTTTGGTGTCTACCAAATACAGTCAAGAGGCGAGTGGCACCCTTGGAGCACGTAGTGCGTCTTGAAGGGCACGTCGCCCAAAGAAAATGGAAAGAGGTGAGTGGCACCCTTGGAGCACGTAGTGCATCCTGAAGGGAACGTCGTGATTTTAACTCGCAAGTTAATAAACCTAATGCCTAGAAAACTATGCCTCCTTAGGACCTGGTCGACCTTAAAATGAATGATGTGATAAGTAAATTTTAATTACTAAATTTCCCCTTAAGAAATGTTTCCAAGCCTAGTGAATTGAAAACCTAGGTCTGAGTAGAACCTTAGAAAAAAAAACTGATTAGACATATAACAGGAAGGGGGTAAAGAAAATTCAAGCATTAGTAATTAAAGTGGAAATTTTAATAAAGGTTTAATTAATAAAAGGGGTATTTGGTTGTTTTTGTCTAAACCTCATAATTCTGAACTTAGTTATAAAAAGGGGAAACTTTAAGAAAAAGGGAAACTTAAAGAAAAGGGGGAAACCTAAGGAAAAGGGGAAACTTAAAGAGAAATGTCTAACTTAGTAAGGAATCTAGCCTTTGGAACTTTCTTTTTATGAACTCAACTAGGAATTAAGTAAGGTGTAAGTCATTCAAGAATTGTAAGGGAATAATGGGACACTGAGGAGCATTTTTAGGAATAATTTTAGGTGGGTGAGGGAAATAGACAAATTTAATTAATTAATAAATTGATTTTCTGGTGCAACTAGGGGATCGGTCGACATGTGTATGGGGGAGGTTTTTCGAAATTAATTAAATGAAAAAGGAATCTAATGAGAGTTTTGGGAAACTAATGACTAAGAAAAATGTATAGAAAGGATGGAGGAGGAGGAGTATGAATCATCACATCTAGCTTTCATAACGTTACACTGCCAAATTTTATATTCACTGAGTTTCTTTTATGGGAGTTGGGATACCCAGTTCGAGTAATGAGTGGTAGCTTGACCATGCGAGGTGAGCTGGGAGTTAGAATTATATATTGTTGTGTGTGTGGGCCCTTTGCATCTTAGGGGGATCAGGGGGAAGAAGAGTACCCCTAGCATTGGTTAGGAGGTACCCTTGAGGTCACATCGATTAGCAAGCGGGAGTTGGACGGAGCATGCGTGGGACAATGACTTTGGAGCATTTTCATTTGGCTATGATACACATGTGTATATTTGTATTGAATGGTAGTTAAATTCCATGTATATGCATCTCTCTAACGTCGAAAGCACGTGTGCATAACTATGTTAAAAAAATAGTTAATTGTCTGTCCTGGAAATTTACACTTGTGAAATTTGGTTGAAGGGTAGTTAAATTATGTTCCTACGCCTTCAGTTAAGGTACTTCTATTGTGTTAAAGTTTATGTTTTATTCAGTGTAATACTATCCAGAGATTTCATTTTTCTTTCAAAAAATTTGTCTTGAAGAGCCCAACGTTTTATGATCAAAGATTTCAAAGTTATCCCAGCCTTATGCTCACTGTACTTTTGATTTGATTTCCAATGGCGAACCCAAACTCTGAATGTAAATGACTTCTCTGGTTTTTTTTTTTTTTTAATACAAAGAAAATTGTGTTTTTATCTTTTGTTCCTTTATCCTTTAAGTTATTAGTTCGTTCCTGAGCAGTCGGCTAGGAGCCAAATCGATTGTCTTTCACTCCAGTGTTAAATATTCATATTCAAATGCCCTGCTTTTCTGTGCATGGATAATAAGTGTAGGATCATTTCTCTTCCCAACAAGGAATTCTCTCCTAGGCATTTATTCCCTCCTTAGCCTTTGTGATTATTATGATTTATTCTCTGCAAACTCGTGCTTCCACACAACGATTTTGGGATGTCTCTCCAGTTCACCAAACGTTTTATTACTCTGCGATTATTGTGTTTTTTCTCTCTGTAAATTCCTTTTTAATTTGCCCAGCAATTTGTTTCCATTTACATCGAAAAATCATCTTCCTTACTTTGCGGTTATTGTGTTATTACTATCTCTTTTTGCCTTTCGAATCCCTAAACTCCTTCACTCTTGAATTCTTTTCTAATTCTAGCTATTATTTTTCACCATTTATTAAAGTTCTTGTCGAATTTGAATTAATGAAGAGCTTAACTTGATGCTATAACTCTAACTTTCCTTTCAATGGAAGATCGTGGGGTTTTTCTCAACAAGAGTGTGGAGCTAGTAGTCACCATTCTTTCCAAGTGGTCATTGTCCAACCCTTGTCAAGTTTTTGAAGCTACGATGTGTGTGGCTTTGCCATTACTTACAATCTGGGATAACAACTTTATTTAGGAGTGGTGTATAAATCTGTGGCCTTCTAGTTGCGCCCATAATTCGTGATCTTCCCACAACGAGACTATAAGTAACCTTTGCATTTTCCTTGCATACGTTGCCTTCTAGTTGCACCCAGAATTTCTGATCTTCCCACAACGAGGCTATAAGTAGCCTCTGCATTTTCCTTGCATCTAATTCCTTCTAGTTGCGCCCAAAATTCGTGATCTTCCCACAACAAGGCTATCAAGTAACCTCTGTGTTTTCCTTGCATCGGTTGCCTTCTAGCTCCACCCTTGACTTTTAATTTCGATATGTGCTTGCTTCTAGACCACCTTTTTATTACCTTGTTGCTACTCTAATTGAGAATTATCTTCAGCTGTTGGAGATTAAATTTTAGTAAAAAACTATTTCAAATGAGTCTTCTTCTAGAAAAATCGTCTATTAAGCTACTTGTCTAGTTGATCGATAACTCTGTGGATTTTTTATTTATTTTATTCTCTTATTATTGGAGCCTATCCAAATAAAGTAAACAAGACTCAATTAAATTATGAAGCTGACAACATAGCGATTTCTTGATTTAATCTCTAATAGCACGAAGGTTTTTCTTCAACCATCTTTTCGTTTAATTAAATATTGGCGACCATCCCTTACCTTAGTAACAGTTCGCCCCAGTTATTTTGTTCAATTGAGATAGGCAGTAATGTATTGAAAGCAATGAATGTTGTTGAACAGTGAGACAATGTGTAAACCACAATTGTATTGTTTTAATGAGGGATGTGGATATTACAGTTGTAATTAAAGAAGCCATCGTACCCAGTTTTATTGTGAAATTATAATTTATATCAATTATTTCTTAGTAACATTTTTATTGGTTTAACTATTCAAGGCATTAGTTTTTAGTGATTTAATTATGATTGGGGCCTTAGTTAATTATTTTTATGGCTTAGTTAGATTTACATTTTTCATTAGTTTTATTAGTTATTTGGGATCATTGTTTTTTCTATTTTAATTTCCTTTACAGCAGAAAAATAAATAAGGACATATTTAAATTGTGAAGGTTGGCATCGGAACCCTTTTATGATAATTGAAATTTTTAATTATTCTTCTTAATGTTGAGGGATTGTCTTGAAAAAGAAAGCAGGGAAGCATGGTTTAATTCTAAAAAGTAGGGTTGTATTGTTAAGGGTTTATTTTAGTTGACCTTTATATAAGATGCTTCAAAGGTGGCTATGGCGCTAGCTAGATGGATGTGTGTCGCAGTAGATCCTTATCGCTCGTCATGAATAATGATATTTATGACTAAAAGTGACTCTATTGCTAGCACATGGTTAGAATGTTAATGTGTGGTTAACACCGTATTAGAACCCTTGTGCTATGAATTCAACTATAACTTGTTGCACCATGAATTTATTATGATTGTGACGGGTTGTGTATTTATATTTATTGCGCCTTGTAGATGAAATGATTGATTAACTTGTGTTTTATTGCGCCCATAATATTGATGATGTTGGATTGGTTTGAACTAGATTTTTAATGAGCTATTAATTAAAGTTGATTTATGATTGTCAGCAGTATTGATTACCCTTGCCCATGGTTAATTGATGTTAGGATTGATGGAATGAAGTCTTCATCGATCGTGGATTTTCACAATACTGTGTCATTTTTACATTGGTTGCGCCTGAATGATTATGGTTGTCCTTTAGCTTAGTCGTCTGGACTTGTTGTGTCGGGTGGGATGTAGACACCTCCTTTTTCCCCAGAACAGTCGCCATCCTTGAGACATTAAATGGTCAAAATCAATGGGAACCTGGGCTTGAGAATTGGTTATGTGTCCTAGAGGTCCTAACCATTTCAAGGTAGGACGGGCGGGTAGTCGTTTTTATTTTGTCTAGTTGATATTCGCTTGTTGCATCCAGTTGCTTGTTGTGCTAGTATGTTGGGTCATTATGATGTCTGTTGACTGGATTTTATGCATTGTGTTCATCATCAAGTTGCATTGATTGATTTTTGTTGTTGTTACTTCCCTTATTTAACAAAGAAAAAAAAATAGCACTTGTTACGCGTCGTATGTTTTCGTAATGACAAGGGTCGTTACAATTTCTCATGATAAGGGCCCAAGGCATTTAATTAAGGTTAAGTTGGTTGATGTATTTCAAGTCACCCATATTATCTTCATGGATGATATTTTAATATTTATCTTAATGAGACTTTTTAAGGATCCAAGTGCCTAGAACTTATATTGAAAATATTCAATCGAGCTATATGTATATAAGTCAATGTTCATAAATCTACAATTTATTTTCACCTCATTCCAAAATCCAACAAAGACTTGATGAAAATTTCTTCCTTACTCCATTTTTCTATTTGATGAAGAAAAATACCTTAGGTTCTTCTTAAAGTCCATCTAAAGAGTTTGATAAACATGTGAAAGAAAAACAATACTAACACAATAAAAAAAACAAGAATAACAATGGAACATCACATTGTATACATAATATTTACATTGGAAACCCTTAATTGGGAAAACCAACCTAATTGAGAATTGCACCGTCTCTCTATCTCATTATATTAAATCAACCCTTCACCATACAAATATTTAGGTATTTGTAGCTTCAATCATCTCTGATATATCAATTCAAATTAAATTATGACATTAATCACTTAATTGAGATTATATTGCAATGGGTGAAAACCATTAGCTGAAATAAACACATAAAAGACCAAAACAAATTCCTCGGGGAATGGAGGGCTTCCTACCCCCCATGCCCTCCCAAACAGGGGGTTAGGGCCCCCTCAAACCCCCACTAGGATGTGACTAAGTTAACCTACAAAGGATACAACATGTATCCAATATTCTCCCACTTGTCGAATACTTTACAAAAAAGGGGCCAACAGAAAGTATTTCATATAATCAACCGGTAACGGTATCAATAATATTATAATTCATCAATGTTTTTGCAACATTATTCAAGGTATCATCCTTTTCCAATAATAATTTATTATATTCAATCATGTATCTAACAAAATGGTACTACATGTGAATATGCTTTGTCTTAGAATGATAAGTAAGGTTCTTTGCCAAAGACAATTTACTTTGTGCTCAATGAGATTTATGGATATAAACTGTGTCGATAGCTTTTTAATTTACTTTAGTTGTCACAACCTATCCTCATTGCTTTTTGAAAAAAACCAATGCCTGAACACAATATTTGCAACCATATAGCTTCCTTATTTCCGTGAGTGGTAGTCATGTACTCAACTTCTATAGTTGATAGTACAACTACACCCACCTCTTTCTCATCCAACTAATTCCTCCAACATATAGATTGAAAACATAACTACTTGTAGATATTTTGTGTTCAAGATCCTCATCCTATTAACCACTATTTTGGTCAACAAGCAAGATCTAGCGAAGTGTTTCCAGGCTACCCTATTATTTCAAAAACAAATCCTAAGTTAGAAGCCCTAATATATAATGGTGTTCTATGGACTTGAGTCTAGCCTTAACCTAGGTATTTAACTAGATCAATGTTGTCTCATGTTTCCACCACTTAGGGAGTATTTGAATTTTATGAAGTATGTTTTGATTTGTAGTTTTCTTACTAACGATGAATAAGTGATGGTCTATTGTTCAATTACCATGATGATACATGCTACAAGCTGACAAGATTAGTGAAGTGGGTTCAAATCAAAGGCATACATAGTTCAAGTGGAAAATTAAATGTTGTTATTGGCTTGGCCTCATTCCATGGTATAAGAAAAGAAGGCACTATGTACCTCTCTATATACCCTCCTTTTTAAGACTTCAAGTTTCCTTGATTTTTGTACCTCTTTACTATGCATTATGGACATTCTATTCATCAAAATTTTCTATGGATTCTTATGAGATTGCAAGTTTCAAATCATATGGACACAATTTGTTTCCATTGGTACCCTACCTTTCTTTTAAAAACAGATACATGGACTTATTTTGTATTCAAAATTTTGGCACTTTGAGTCTCACTCACTCAAACCATGCATATCTAAGTGACCTTTACCCTTTTTATTATGGCCTTAGACTTATATACAATCCACCATGCATCCTATCCCACTTCCATTACACATTTCAGACAAGAAAAGTATATAAAGTACCCATACATTTTAATGCTTTCATCATACAAATCAATGTTTTTAACCTTTTCATTATTGATCTTGGGTACTTTGTATACATTTTCAATGTTAGACTTATATATAGATATATCCATATCCATATTCCCATATCCAAGCCAACCAAAAACCATACTTAAACCACACCACAAGCCAAATCACAAACCCCAACCTACAAGTCAAAGTCAAGACCAAAGCTAAGTCAAAGTCACATTGAACTACACATAAATGGTTACATGGGTGAGTTGTGTATACAAAACATTTCAAATCAACCTCTCCCTTGCATGTGGGATTTCGGCTTGTAAGAAACGCCAAACTCTTCTCAACAATTACAGCATGAAGGATCCTTTCACACATTTGCTCTGCACTTGCAGTTATAGCCAAAGGAATAACAAGTTGACAAATGTAGTGATAGCAAGGAAATCTATCAGGCACTCTTTGGTCTTGGAGTACCATTGCTCCACTTTTTCCTTAGAGAATCATTAATCCACTTTGATTTTGGTGTATTGTACAACATCAACATTCCTTATTCTCGTGCTCTTGGGGTTGTCAACTTTGGGCTTGGAGCACCAATGTTTCACATTAGTTTCAAAGCATTGATGATCCATTTTGGTTTGAGTGCACTGTAGTGCCCCAAATAACCCTAATTATCATTTTTTTTGGTGCTCTACTTTGTTTCTCGAGAATCAATTCTCATATTTAGTATTAGAGCATTGGTTCCCCACCGTAGTCTTGGAGAAATGTGATCTACTTTAGTCTCAAAGAAGTGGTAATCCATTTTGGTCTAGGTAAATTGTAATGCACCAAACAACCCTAATTCTCGTGCTCTTATAGGTTCATGCAATTTCTTTAAGATTCATGGTGCTCCACTTTGCTCGTAGAGAATCAATGGAACACTATGGCCGTGGAGCATCATTTCTCCACTTTGGTCCCAGAGTAATGAACGACCCTAATTCTTATGCCCTTTTAGGTTCAAGTAGTTTATATAAGATGCATAATGCTCTGATTTGGTTTAGATGCACTAGTGTTCCACTTTAGTCTTGGTGCACTAGTGCTTCACATTGGTTGGTGTACACTAATGCTCCTAATACATTGACTCAATAAACAATAATTTGTATTTTTAAACTTATTAAAAGAGTTGGTAAACTCTACAAGACATACATAGTATCCATGACCAGTGTCCATGACAAGATGGGTTTAAGCATCTGGTGCTCCATATTACTAGCAATGTTTCTATATCATTGATGCCATTCCAAAAAATCCTTTCACCCACCAACCAAAAGTATTTTCAAAATCCACACAAAATTTTCCACTAAATCATCCCAAAAATACGTCCACTTACAATTGTGAAGATTTCTAAGAATATATTTTTGAAAATTTAAGCCCATATATTAACACTAAAAACGTTCACTAATTCGTTTTTCCTAGTAATATAAATACCCCATATATGAACTCACGTAGTATAATTACCAAGCCTTCAAGGGTCACATCACCCCCTAGTCATGGCCCAAGGCGGAGGCCCCACTTATAGGGATGTGTTTATATATTTATGATTAATTGCATTTTTCCTAAGTAGAACATGATGCAACGTCACCATTAGGTTACCTTGTGAAAATATAATATAAAGTTCATATGGATTAATGGTTGCTAAGAGCATGAGGAGGTTATGATACATCAAAAGGGGAAGGAAAAAAGGTTAAAAAAAACAATCTACCTTAAATGTGTCAAGCTATGAACTCTTAACTATGATTATGACATATGTATGAGTCAAAGGTACCTTGAGTAAATATGTCATCAATGTTCTCTTATGGAACCTAAGAACCTTGGTTTAGATTCCATTTCCTATCTTGGAGAAGTTTCTTCTTATATAGATTGTTTTTTCTTCCTTTCATCATGATGCTTCATGATTTATATCTTAGTTGTTATGCAAAAATTTTGCTCATGTTTCTAAACTATTGTAGCTACAAGGTTGCTTAAAAGTGTTATAGTGTTTTTCTTGTAAAAAAAAATTGAGTTGTAGTGAACCTTAAAGCATGTCATGAATATGGATATTATTTCTCATCCATGGTTTTGTCTATGAGGATTCATGTTGGCATTGTGTAATGCTCCTCTTTTTATTATTGAAATAATTAACATGTTATGAGTGATGTTTTGTAAATGGATTGTTGTTTGTTGTGGTATTAGATATTGAGGGATATTGTAGGTGTTAAAATTTTACCATTTTCCAATCATTAATCATTTTTATGAAAAAATATTTAATACCTCAAATTTCACTAATTTAACTATAATGAGTAAATTCGTGGTTGTAGTTATTATTTCCTAAATAATGTGGTTTTTGAGAATGAGTTTTACTAGATAATCATTTTCCTTTGTCACATTATGATTAGCTTGGGTGGTTTTTACAATGGATCTCTTACAAGTGGGATGAAACTTGTTCCTATAGAGTGTACTTTCGTATGGATAATTATTTTCACAATATAAATATTTTATTTTATTAAATATGTAATATAATAATATTATTAAATATGTAATATAATAATAATAGTGTTAATAGAGAGAGAGGCAGGTTGCGTCGCAGCCTTGCCTGGCATAGTTTTGTCGCGCAACAAAAGAGGCGGCAATTGCTAGAACGGGCACTCTCCATAGCCCGCACTCAATGCTCTCAGGTAGCCCACAGAGGAGGGATGGTCATCTCGCCTCCAATGGCTTACGTGGAGGAAGTAATCCTAGAGGAACCCATACAGATCCCTTCGGAGTCCCTTCTCTTCACTATGCCAGAGAATTGGAAACCCCCAAGCAATTTCTCTCCGGAAGAAACTACACCTGCCATCACGGCTCGCCAATGCACCAACACCATGGAGGAGGGGGCAGAGTAAGTTCACATCTGCATAGTGGAGGAGGAATTCCCGAAGTAATTCCTCCACCTTGCTTCTCAGGACACCCTACTTCCATAATACTACAAATTATCCAGTGTCGCAGCAAAGGACGGGGACCCTGGGAAGGATAAGGATGCACAGGGATGGCACGTAGGAAAGAAGCACAGGGATGGCGCATAGGATGGAGTGTCAACTGCTACAGGAGAGGTTGTGGAGGGTCCGGGTGGAACGATGGTGGAAGGTGGTGAGGTCTTTGCGCCACCTCCTATCTCAATTGCACCAAACCCTTGGCATGCCCCCCCACCCTTCTTCCACTTGGAACAATTGAAATTGGTGTTCAAACTGTGGAGCCAGATGGAAAATCAGATCTACCATGGCACACTCATGCACCAAGGCATCTATATGATGTATGAAGCATTCTCCAATGCACCAGCGAGGCAAAAATGTTTGACGTGTGCAAGACCATTTGTCCTGCCGACTCGGAGCGGACCGCACAACGAAGACCCTTGTGAAGCTACTTCTGATGCTAACGGGTAGTTACATGGTCTGGAGTTATTTCCAGTTCTGGTTAGATGTCAGTCTTAACTCTTTCTGGTTCAATTCCAAGTCCGGTCTAATTTGCATTACAGTTTTATTGTTTAATGTAAAGACTATAGGCTGCCACCTGCCTTGATTTCCCTTTGGGAGGGCAGATGGTGGACCGCCTTTTTTAGACATGGACATCCCAGGCTGCCAACTATCCCAGTTTCCGCTAATTGGACAAAATAGTTGGCAACCTAGCGACAAGTGTTTATTTTGTATGGATAAGCTATAATAGGATATGCCTCTCTTTTTATTTACAAAAAAAATAAAGTGTTAATAGAAATCTAATCAAAATCTATATATTATGCACAAGTTTTATGTATAAATACCGATTAAAAATAAAAATAGTTTGAAAAATTGTATCCTTATTCATATGTATAAGCTTAATAAATGATATATATAAATATTTTATTTTATTAAATATATAATATAATAATAATAAAGTGTTAATAAAAATCTATATATTATTCACAAGTGTTATGTATAAATACTGATTTAAAATAAAAATAGTTTGATAAATTGTATCCTTATTATTATGTATAAGATTAATAAATGATATATTCATCCGTAGATAAGTATAAACTTAATAAATGATATATGAAAAATATATTAAGCTTTTTTTTTCAATAGAAAATTTTCAAATTATATATATTTATATAATTTGTGCTCTTTATAAGAGTATTAAAGTCTCGCAACGTTACTAGAAAGTTGTATTTTCACTGGTGGTTATCTTTCGATCAGTATGGGGTGAAAGTTAAGTTTAAAAGGAGGAGAAAGTACAAAGAAGTTCATGCCGCTGCTACAAAATGTCAATAGAAGTTGCCAAGAATGAGGAGGAAGAGGATGCGTAGTATGAGCCTGCTAAACAGTGATTTGCCCAGCTTTACATCTAGAAAGCCTACTAAGGATGTTGAATAGTCTGATCTTAGAGTAGGGATAGAAAGAGGGGGGGCGCCTCGTTTCCTTCTATCCAAATATTATATGAAATGACTCTGACTAGCTTTAAGAGCGCTGCCTTTGATAGTTGATCAACTGAATTGTTGTACTCACGATGAATATGTGTAGAGCTGAGTTTATTGAAGGTGGACTGTAGTTGTCTAATTTTATCTTTCCAAACTAATAATGAGACTACTTGTAGTAAACTTATTAACTTAATATAAAAAATATATATTAAACTTATTTACGAACAAAAAAATTTCAATGAGAAAATTTTAATATGCTCATTATGGCATAATGAGAAATAAAAAGGCATAGTTATAATTGTTATGATTTAGGGTTAAAAAAGTGTATTTATAAATAAAAATTATATATATATATATAATTATATATATATATATATATATATAAACACCAGAAACACCACATCATATGTCATGAGTTCGAGTTCTACTAACCGTCTACTAACCACGGGATATATATATATATATATATTATAATGAATAAATTCATATATAATTAATATGCATTTTTTTAAATTTTTATTTATTATTTATTAAATATTTATTAAAAATGTTTATGAAAATTTTCATTATTATAAATATTAAAAAATATATTATTTATTATAAATATAACACTTAATTATTAAATAATTATTATAAACTTAATAAGTAACTATTAAATAGTTATTAAATAAAATAATTTTGAAGTAAGTTTAAAAAAAACAAAAAAAATTAAAATTAAAATTAAAAAAAAAAAATACTTAAAAGTTCAAGGCTAAAGGATAGAAACATGGTTTGTAGGGATCCATATAACCACATCATTGTCATTGCAAAACATTGAAAAATGGATTCGAAACTATTATA